>JAKGSA010000788.1:46838-128634 GCA_033558755.1 Philaethria dido
TCAAGAAATGAAAAAATCCATTTCCTGGAGTGGGAATCGAACCCACAACCTGTCGCGTTTAGTGTCGCACGCTTTTGCCTCTCCGCCACGACAGGCGTTACATAATTTTAAAAGACAAATAGACAAGCAGTTTTCTATAAATATCATGAATGCGAGAGTTTGTGAGTATGTACGGATGTTTGTTAGATACTCTTTAACGCAAAAACTACTGAACGAATTTAAATGAAATTTAAGAGTAATTTACATCACAATGACAAATATGGATATAAAAATAAATTATAACCGACGTATAATTTGGTCATAATCTAATTGATAAATATTGCCTTTACTATATATTCATAATAAAAAAATATGTGTTTGCAGAACATTATATACAATACAGGTACCTAATTTAAGTAGTTTTAATATTCTTATTAGTACATTTAAGGTTCTTAAACCGATTGTTTTTTATGTGTGTTACCATAACTTTTTACCGGGTGAACCAATTTTGACGATTCTTTTTTATATGGTGGCTAGTTTTTATGTTAAATTTTCAATTATTTTTTAAATAGAGAAGCAAGCAAAAAAGGCTAACATTTTACGAAAAACAACTTACTTTTGTTATTACTGCAACTAGAAAATAATTTCATTGTTTCAAATTTACATTTGTAGAAAAGACCTCGCCAGGGCTCTAGGGATCGACTTTAAAACGCTAACAAGCTATTCATACAGTTTTTTCAAGTCATAGGGTTAAAAAACCCCTTAACGACGTTCAATTATTTATAATTGGATACTAGAGTGATTTAGTTTGTTCAAACCACATAATAACAATTTTACATGCAAATATATTTCATATATTATTTATTTGAAATGTAAATTTTCATAATTAACCGTCTTCAAAGAAAAGAGGAGGTTATCTATTCGATTGTGTTTTTAATTTGCATAATTTTAAGCTAGGTATAGCAATTTTGATGATTCCTTTTTATATGATACCTAATGCTTCTGATGTGGTTTAAATTTAGTTAAAATCTAAATAGTTTTTGAGTTATTCGTAATAATGTTACTTTTTCGTGCACTTTATTTCGAGTTTTTTTTATAGTTATAATCTCCCATATTTGTCAGGTTACCTTTCTAATTCAAAAACAAGATTTAAATAATTCTCAGAACAATTTAAATTTTGGTATAAAAAAAATATTAGTCAACCAAAGTTGACTAATCTGACGTTAGTTCCCTATGTTAAATTAGTTTTGCAGAAATTAACTTTGGCAGGCATACATACCTGAGTAGAAACTTTTATAAAGTTCATTTAAAACCTCAAATAGGCTGCAAGAGACAAATTATAACGTATTACATTAGCTTTCGACATGTATTCCCCACTGACATTTTTAAACTATGCCTTTGCTTCTCTCAAACAAAAATATCCCTTGAAGGAATATTGTAGACAAAAAGCAGCTTCACGCCTCATCCCATATAGCAGGAATCTCAGAGTGAACCTAGTGTCAAAACACTTCGTTCGCCGGTTAAGTAGCGAACGTTGCACTGTTGTCTTACCAGAGCAGAGAAGTGACAATATATATATATATATATATATATATAGCTTCACGCTGTATACCGAATATAGCAGGGTAGGCAGAGGGAACCTAGTGTTAAGAAACGTTCCCCACTTTTCGCCGAATTGAGGCATTGCGTGCTGAGTGGCGGAACTCAACGCTGCGCTTTGCCTTTGTTACCAAACCCGGGAAATGAAAAAATCCATTTCCTAGAGTGGGAATCGAACCCACAACCTGTCGCGTTTACAGTCGTAAGCTTGTACCTCTGCGCCACGACAGGTGTTAACATATTATTTACAATCATTCCCCCGAGAGGGAATCAAACCCACAACCAATCTCGTTTACAGACAGATGTTGTCCCACTGAGCCACGATGGTCTCAATAAACTACAGAAGTTTACCCTAAAAATTCTATTTTCCTCCTTTTCTAATGTACAGTTAACGATAGAGATAAAAAAACAGAAGTCGTATGGGTGAACACATTTTGTACCCCACGTGAGTAAACACAACCCAAAAGTTCTAAGTTCCCCTAATAAGCCATCACGTCTCACCTTAGGGTGTAGTGACGACTTAGGGCATAGAGCAACAAATTTAAAAGATATGACAAAAAAAAACATTATAGTCTTATTTAAAAATGATACTTTAACTCGCTAGACTTCAGATTGAAATTTTTAATATAAATCGGCTAATTCATTCATTAAATTTTTGACATGTTTAAATATTTTATTATGAGCTAAAAACGATTTCAATTGTTTTATTGAATAATGTAAAATTTTATTAAACTTGTTAAACATAAACAACATACATATGTATATATGACTTTGAACTAATGCTCACAAAATTCCCTAGGCTACCTGTTAATAACATAATTATTAAAAATAAAATAAAAAAGTAGAACTAAAACAAAAAATATTCCACAGTCTAGTACACATCTGTAAATGTTTATCTTTGCAGAATAACTCGTACGGTGAGGTCACGTGATTAATATGGGGACGTCGAGACGCAAACATGCCACCCATAATCATCAACAAGTTAATATAACACTGTGTTTAGCGACAAAATATGTTATATAACACTTTCCTTTGTAATATCTAAATTATCCTTTTTAAATCATAGAAAGGTGAAATTTTTTTAAGCTAAGCAATGGTTGCGAATTTATATCCAAATGATGAAAAGCTTCTATATATGTAATTTTCTATCGTTTCAAGGTTTAGTCAAGCAGAATAAAGCGTTAAGGTTGATTTACCAACACACAAACAAATGACCGTAGTACGAAGCTTGAATTTTGCCTTACTTTGCCTTACTATACGTGATAACTTTCCAAAAACTTGATATTAAAAAAATAATTAAAATTTATTTATTTATTACACCAGCTATACACTTTATTTCGTAAAGCAATGCAAGAAGAGAGAGAATCTAGTGTTAAGACACACCGTTCAACCTTCTACCCGAAATCGAAACATTTCGTGGCGAGTAGCAGAACTGTACGCCGCGCTATCTATTACAAAATTATTAATAAAAATAATCAGTGGGAATCGAATCCACAACCAACCGACACTCTCGCACTTCACCACCATGGCCTCATTACAATAGAAACTTCTACCTTATTCCATTCCACTGTACCATGTATCAAAATTAAACAGATAATCATAATAACCCATAAACACACCAAAACAAAAGAATCATCTTAAAAATCTTCACAATTTATAATTTTTATTCACACGTCATAATATTTTACACTATCGTATACATCTATGCGATGCGTCAGGTTACAGAAACACAATGTATGTATATCACGTTGAAACATGGCCGAGATAGTATCTGAGGGCGCTCAAGTAAAAACAGAACAAGTAGGAAATATGCTTTGACTTTTTGCAACATGTATTATGTATTGTTTTAGCTTACGTTGCGTTTAGATTTACGCGGTACATACTTGGTTGTTGGTTGGCGACGTGCTTAAGAAAATCCCTTTCTTTCTACCATTGTTTAAGGAATGTAAGGAAAATATAATAGTACTGGTGGCACACGGCAGTGTGTGTGTGTGTGTTTTCTTTTTGTTTTTCAACTTTTTTTCCGCATAGTAGGGTTAGCAAACAAAAGCTAATGTTAAGACACTTCGCTTTCTACTTTCTACCCAAATTTAAAGGATTGCGTGTTAGCTAAACTGTATGGAGCACTTTGTATTGCCAGAAAAAAGGAAAAAAAAAATAAAAAATAAATCTCCTTTGCGGGAATCGAATCCATAACCAATTACTGCCGACCATAGCGATGGCTTCATTTTTTTACATTTTTTATTTTTCTTTAATTTTACACAAAAGACAAAGATCGTCTAGAAACAGTGTCTTAGTTCTCTTTTTCTAGCCGATATAAATACATATAAACAGTTTCATTATTAATTGTATGAGTCGTTTGCGATTAGAATAAATAAGCTTGTGTTTCATAACACAATTTCATGTGAGGAATCAAAAGTAAACATGTTTCTTTTGCAACTGTTAGTATGGTAAATTTGCAAACAAAATTTGAACCCGTGTAGGGTGAACTTTTTTATGAAAACATAGATGAGCCCAAAGATATTAATAGATCTTGATATTAAGTAAAATTAAACGATTGTACAAGTGTATATATGTCATTACAATAGTATTTAAAGCAGCATAGATCAGGCGGTTGTGACATATTTTATACTAGCACGGTGCCAATGCTACCTCTAGAAAAAAAGAAACCAAATTGTCATCTTACTCTAAAATAAAATTGTAGCATGTTCTTTAGTAAATAAACTATTAATCTATTACATACATACATAGCTTCACTCTGTATCCCGCATATAGCGGGGTAGGCAGAGGGAACCTAGTGTTAAGGCACTTTCCGCCGAATTGAGGCATTGCATACTGATTGGCGGAACTCAACGCCGCGCTTTGCCTTGTTACCAAACCCAGGAAATGAAAAATTCCATTTCCTGGAGTGGGAATCGAACCCACAACCTATCGCGTTTACAGTCGCACGCTAGTAGTAGGATGAATTCCTACTACTCACGCTTGTGCCTCTGCGCCACGACAGGTGTTAAATTAAACTATTATTATTCCAAAAAATACTTTTTAATAATTCTTTGTAAGTCTTTGTACTAGTAAAGACATAAGCAATAGTAAAACAGGTTGGTTAAAAATCTCTTCATCGACACGACATCCTGCCCCATAAATCATTCACATGCATAATTAAAGACAATTTATTCTGACGGAAAGTATCTATATCTTCATGTACCTTCTGCGAATTCCAGTAGCAGACCACACACTATATAAATTTTAGAGGCCACCGTGGCACAGTGGGATAACGTTGATTGTAAACGCGATTAGATGTAGGTTCGATTCCCGCTCGGAGGAATTATTATATTTAAATTATTTTCATTACTTCGGTCTCGTACGACTAAGCACGACGTTGAGCTCCGTAACTTAACACACAAAAGTCTCGAACTTGTACGGAAAACAGCGAACGGAGTGTCTTGACTCTATGTCATAATTATCTCTGAATCTTTTGGCGGGATGCATTTAAATTAATTAAAAACTATAAAATTATTTAATACTATTTTTATCTTTAATTAATTTGTTTCGACGTTATCGCACTGTAATTGACATGTTCTGACTAAATACATACATAGCTTCACGCTGTATCCCGCATTTAGCAGGGTAGGTAGAGGAAACTTAGGGCTAAAACACTCCGTTCCCCACTCTCCGTCGAATTGAGGCATTGCGTGCTGAATGGCGGAACTCAAATGTTTGTTCTATACAATAGAAGATACTTAAAAAGTAAATTTTAAATTATTTATTTGCTCTTTCTCTCTTCATCGTCTTATCTTCTTCTTCTTGGTCGTATTCTTCATTTCTGAAGGTCGTGCCCGTTTTGATGAATCATATTGGAGATGTAAATGAGCTTTTTTCATGCTACCCTATTTTCGGCTTGCCTGAGCGCTTCCACAATGGGGAGTCCTGTGATCTCTCTGACGGTGCCAGACCATCGGCTGGGCGTTCAACCTCTAGGTCTTCTTCCGTCTACTTTGCCAACGACAACCAGTTTGTCCAGACTATTTGGTTGTCTCCGAGCTTCTTCTTATATACCTACTATAATTAAATAAATATTACAAAAAATTTTTTGTAACTAAAACATAAACGAACATCATTAATTTACATTTTGAAATAAAATTTCTATATTGATTTTGTTGCAGAATATATACATATAGTTTAAGTACTAGTAATTACTAATAAATTTAGGTAAGATTATATTCACAGGCAAAACTAACTAACAAAAAAAACCGTAACTGGTTTACCTACAGCTATTTCCTCTATCTAAGCTGTGATATGAAAGCGACATGACACATATAACCTAATTAAATAGGGAAAGAGAAACAGACGATTCAAATATTTAAATCCGTGTATAAATTGCATATCTCGCCTAGAAACTTGTTTCACTTTTATTAATGTCTATGATAAATTTTAGGGGATTTCCAAATGATTTTGTAAATTTACGTTATTTCAACTGTCTTTAAAGAGGGAGGAAATTCTCAATTCTATTATATTTTTTATTTGTTTCCTCATAACCTTTTACTTTGTGAATTTTAACGACAGCTAGTGCTTCTTATAGTACTTCTTGTAGTGGTCCCATTGAAATTTAGTTAATTTAGTTAATTATGGGCATTTTATTCAGAAAAATCTTAATTATTAATATTTTTAAAGTGTTATATATAAGTTACATTTAAGACAAGAAAAATATTTTAAGAAAACTACCCAAGCAAGCCGCTTAGTTATACGTTTCAAAAGGCGCGAGTACGTGTCCGGAATCAGAGAACAGAGTGTCTTACCAGGTCTTAACATTGCTGGTTTTCTCTGTCACCATATTAAACATATATAAGGAAAAGCGCGTAGCTGAAATCATATAAAATCATATATTTCAGTTTATTTTCGCTGACAAGTCAATAATATAAGTAAAACGGGTCATAGAACAGAATCATAGCATGAGTATTCCAATCGACTTGATCCGTCCATAGAAATTCTTTGCCGGCTTGTAACATCGATATTGGATTTAGATTCGAATTTATCGAAATCGTTCCAGCGGTGTCAAAGCGCTCGTCTGGCGATATCAAAATTATATCAGAACTTTATCGACAAAGTAAGGCTGAGTGCGTGTTTTCATTACACCGAGGTTTACTTCTAGAGAAAAAAATTATGAACATTTTATGAATGAAACTGTGAATTCTATTTGTTTTTTTTATATTTTTTGTAATTCTTTATATGTTTTAATTTATCTTTTATGGCCGCTTGGTGCTTGGAAATTAAATATTATAATCATTTATAAAATTTTTATCCATGTATATTGTCTTCCATTTTCAATTATTATAAATGTAGGAACAGAACATTTTTTTAATATATTCAATTTATTACACGCTACTACACAGCTATGCAGTAGCATAGTTAGACATCGACAGAGTAAATCTAATGTCAAGACTTCTGTTCGCCCGAATTTTAAACATTGCGTGTGAAGTGGCGGAACTTGATGCCGCATTTTGTCTTACCAGAGTGGAGAAATGAATGTAATTTAAATATAAAAAGAAATTCTTCTGAGTGAAAATCGAACCCACAAACGATCGCACTTACAATCAAATACTGTACCACTGCGCCGCGATGGTCTCTAATAATAATAATATATCAATATATTTATATTATGGGGAATAAAATTGGTGTAAGAGAACGGAGTGTCTTAACACTAGGTTCTCAGGTTCCCTCTGTCTACCCTGCTATAAGCGGGTTACAGCGTGAAGTTAAAAAAAAAATTATATTAACATTATTAATATGATGCAGTGGAAAATCACCATCTCTAGCACAATAACAAGTAAGGGGATGCAGAATCATCGGCATGGCGAGGCCTAACGTTATTTCGCGCCTATGTCACATGCATATTTCATTGTAGTTTACAATACCCGCGCCGTGGGAAATCAGCCGTGCGAGATGTTCAATGAAAATTAATGTATTAGAAGCCTTAGTCGAGCGGGAAATGTCATAGTCGCTTTTATATGTTATTAGTTTACATATGCAAAGAATTAATTTGAAAAAAGTATAATTGAGGTTTGGACAAAAAAAGAAAACCAATTTTATACAAAATACACTAAAGTTACATTGTTACAAATAACTCAAAGACCTTTTTTTTTCTCTGCGAGGGGACGGGGTTAGAATACAATTCCCCTCCGCCGCTGGGTAGCCTCCCGTAAGCGGCAGATATCCCAGTAGTTTGGTAGTAGGAGGCTCATCTTCCGTCTGGCTCGCAACCACTATCATGTCAAAGACGAACCGCCAAATATCTAATGATGTGTTCCAGTTCGATGGCATGTAAGCCAGGCTTATATTCTACAAAACGTGTTATTGGGTTCAACAGCTAAAATTACAAATATCGTCACCAAATACATATTATGGAAGCTTTAAATAAAATTAAAAAAATAGAATGATCTTGGATGATTAATTAAATTTATTAATTTGTCAATAAAATCATTTTACAGGTTCTCGCTTTTTGCTTCATAACAAATGTAGGCAGAGATAACCTATTAACAAAACACGATAACCTCTGCTTTAAATTGCGTGGTATAAAGAACTTAACGTCGCACTTTGTCTTGCTAAATGTATTTAAATATAACCTACGTATTTAAATATAATCCTTATACTTTGAATCGAACCTGCAACCACACGCGTTCAGCCAGACGCTGCCTCACTGCGCCACCATGACCTAGAGGTCATTATAGAGAACAAGATAGAATATTAGAGTGTGTCATTAACATTATTACACGATTCACCCATTGTATTAACTCACATATTTTTCAATATATACCCAGAAAGTAATTAGTAATCAAAGCATGAAGGGTTATTTTCACCGTAGCAAACATAACCGCAATGCATTACTCATCTGGCTATCATAGATTAGCACATCGACGCTAAAAGATTAATTACCGTCCAATTCTCGATGAAGCAGTGTAGGACCTATTAAATGGTTGATGAATAATCCTGTTAAGCGTGATATCTAGATATTATATACTGCCTAGTGCTTAGGAATTAGTATGGAGTTAGTGTAATTGGATATCAAAATGTAATAAGATTAGACGTAATTTGATTCGATCAATTGGGTTTTGGGGGTATATGGGCAAAGAATTAGGTATAATTTTTAAATATGCGTATGTTTTTAATTTGTTCTGTCAATTTAGTGGGTAAAATATTTAAGTCATATAGAAAAGTAACTTAGCTTTAAATTAGGAATATTAGGAGAACTAGAATATAAATAATATTATGTCCTTTTCCCTTAGTTTAAAAATAATAGAGGAAAATCAAAATACATTATGCTTTATTAAAGCATCTGTCTTTATACTAACCTACATTTTCCTAACATCATTGTCATACAAGTGATTGAACAAGTTAGTGTAATTTAAAAGTTGTTCAATGTACAGTTGCGTCATGTAAGACTGTTTATGATGCTGAACGGAGTCACTTATTAATAATTTTTCTTTGCCATTCCAACGAATTGCGGCAAAGGCGTAAAAAATATATTATGTATAGTAGTACATATGTTACAGTACAGATTCACGCTTTTTCCATAAAGCAGATTACGCATAAAAAGCCTAGTGTTAAGACAATCCATTCTTTACTTTTCGCCGAAATTCGAAATATGGTATACCATATTTATAGCGAGGCAAAACTCATTGCCGCGCTTAAAAATGTTTTAAATATTTAAAATATATGATAATTTTACCGTTACAATATTTGTACTTACATGAAACGCACAGTATGATTAAGATAAATCTATCGGCAGCTCATTTATCAATATTGACGTTAAGCCAGTAACAAAGGTTGGCTATGTCTCCCATTATGTCAGCTATAATGGGTGTTTTATATGATAATATTATTTTATATATTATTATATAATTTTTTCAATATTTTAAATTATTGAATTTATACATATTAACAGGACGGTGTGTTTGTTTGTCCTTCTTTCACGTCGCATTCCCATTAACTATGCGAGCGAAGCCACGGATAACAGCTAGCATTTGTTGTAAAATATGGTTCATAACTTAACGTACCAATCGTATCTTATAAATAGCACTTTTTTCATGTTAATACCTATCGCCTTCTATCCTTACATGCTTGTGTTGGATCTAATGTGCCTGAAATACATTTTCACGCACGAGTTGATTTTGAGTTCTTTATCTATTATATTTTTTCTCTGAACACTTTGATACTTTTACATATGTATAGTTTAACTTATTCGAATGTCAATTTAAGTCAATTTTACAAAGCAAATTCGCTAACTTGTCCATTGACAATATCGGAATACGATCTGATGACTATACTCTTATGGTATATCATATTTTCTTAGTATAAAAATGAGTCATCTCCGATTTCGTGGCCATGGTGATATTATAGGATATCTGACTGTAAGCGCGGATACTTATGAAAGGAATGCAAAGTCTGCTAAGACAAAATACGGCTTGCGTCTTTTGTGACAAGAAAATAATTTTAAGCATGTTAATTTTGGCTTGTTTTTTTAATTTCCAGGTTTTATTTCGTAATGAGCCGTTCTGTTTTACATTGCCCATTTAGGACACATACGAGTGATGGGCGGCAGAACCTAATGCTTTTGACTAGCCTGACTGAAGAAATAAAATTTATATAACATTTTTAAATACTATTTAAACAATTTAATAAATCAATTTTCGCTTTTGATAGTACAATGCAATCATTATAGTGGGTAACAGGATACCAAAAGTAAACAAATAACAATAATTCTGTGCATATTTTAATTTAATTTCAATGTTTGTGTCTGATTTGACCCGAGTGCCGTAAGAGTAAAAAAGTATATAATTCGAATAATTTAGAATATTTTTACAAAATAGTCAAATATTTGTATTGAACTAAATATTTTGATAAAAGTCATGAAGTATCAAATGTCACAAAAAAATATTTAAAGAGATAATTGTGTTTTAGTCCTGAAATGGGTCAGAAAAGACCCGAAAACCGTATCATGGTTAAATACTAGTCAACGAAAACACAATAGCGGTTTTGAATTTCGATGACTTTTCCACATCAGGCTCTACGTAGACTATATTTAAACAATTTAATAAATCAACATAAAAACTGTATTCATATAATTTATTAAAAGCAGAACAACATTAATAAGCTTTATGAGTTTCCGGTAAACAGGTTGTAATAATTGCAATTACAAAGCAAATGTCCGGTGCACGTTAGAATTGCTAAAAGCGAATAATGGGTTTCGCAAAATACATCTATAATTTATATTACGTACTAACATATAATGTGTTTACGTTACGAAAATCATGATACAATGACTATATTTCATATAATGTGGCAAATGAAGATTAATTACATGTATTCTAAACTAGAGTATTTATTAATTATATTGATTTAATACTGTTTAGTGGTATTACATAGATATGACACATGAAAATTTGATCTTGAATGCCTGTCGTGGCACAGAGGCACAAGCATGCGACTGTAAACGCGACAGGTTGTGGGTTCCATTCCCACTCCAGGAAATGTAAAATTTAGTATTTTCATTTCTTGGGTTTGGTAACAAGGAAACACGCGACGTTGAGTTCCGCCACTCAACACGCAATGCCTCATTTTGGTGGAAAGTGGGGAACGAAATTGTTGAAAGAGAATGGAGTGTTTTAACATTAGGTTCTCTGGTTTCCTCTGCCTACCCTGCTATATGCGGGATACAGCGTAAAGTTAAAAAAAAATAGATCTATTAGTAGAATATTTTAAGCGTAAAATAAAACAGCACAACATTAGCACGTTGGTGAAACTCAACGTCAAGTTTTAGCCTACTAGAGCGTATTTGTATATAACTAGTGTCCCCGTTGGCGCGTGAACAACACGTTGTCTTTAGCAATGTATAAGTCACTTTATATAAACATGAATGTCAAACCATGGTAACATTTATTTTATTAATTTAATATACTTTTAATGCATTATTTAAAAAAAATATAAGCTCTCTGACTCCTTCGCTATATAAACTATAAGTGTGCCAAGTTTCATGCTTCTCCGTCCGCCTAATTTTCGTAAAAAGGGATACAAAGTTTTTGCTTCACGTATTTATTTATAGATAATTCCCCCGAGTAATAATCAAACCCACAACCGACGTTTATGATCAGTCGCTGTCCCACTATGCCATACATAAGTAAAAAAATTAAATTTAAATACCATCGTAAAAACTTCGTTCTACACTTTTTCATATATAGCGAAAGTTAGATAAGCATAGAAAACCTAGTATTAAGGCATATTATACGCATCAAGCTTTAATTCTTCAATTACGTGGATATTGTAAATTATACATTTAAACATGTATTTTAAGGCAAAATGCCAATTTCAGTTACAAAATGAGGAATTAAGCTGTAATTATTGACTCATTAACTGTCACAGAGCCTCAAAAGCGAGCCGCTGGACCTGTAGCTAGCTGTTCAAATATTTTACTTTAAAATGATATAGGTTAAAAGCGAAATATTTCGCTATAACGAATTTTGATATTTGTGATAACGTTCTGTACTTTGTTGTTGAAGTAATATTTATATAATTTTTTTTTAATTTTGCAATATGATAAAGTATGTGCTGAGTACAGTATTTATATTATTTTAGTACATTATGTTTATTTACTTTCGAGAAAGATTTCACTTTACGCTTTAAAAAGTATAGATATGTGGTTGGCTGTATATGTGGTTGTACAATTGTAGGGCTTAGCTCTAACAAAAAATAAAATCAATAACATTTTATCATTTAAGATTTACCCATAAGTCTACTTAGACAGAATGTGTTAGTAGATACTAACACCTTCAGCTATGTTATATTATATATTCACATAAAATCTTTGAACATTTATTTAACAATTTTAAGAATAATTAAGATTTAAACAAAAAAAATCTATTTTAAATAGATTGGACTAAAAAGTAACATTATTATGAATAAATCAAAAACTACTCGTCATATTTTAGCAAAATTTAAATGGAATTACGTGATATAAAACAAAAATTATCAAAATTAGTTCATCCAATAAAAAAATATGCAGTAACTCACAAAAAAAAGGTTAAATTGAGAACCTCTTCCTTATTTTCCATTCGGTAAAAAAATAATTGTTACTAAGAATAATTTTAAAACATCCACACCTAACAAATTAACTAACATAGCTACATTATATTCAAAAACAAACAAGCCCACCAATATGTTTGTTTGACATAAGTTACAATTGAATATGTAACGTGAGGGCATTTGCGACGAGTGACATTAATTTAATGTCAATGTCAACCCTTGTTGGCGGAAGGGAAGCGCCATATGTACCACGGTCATGTTTCATAGGCTGCTAATTTAGTGGAAACATGACGTGTAAATTATAAGGATGTTAATGAAATCTGAACTTTTTAACCTTCTTTTATATATATATATATATATATATATTTTATATTTTATATATAAAAATACTAATAATAAACTTAGTTCATGTAAACTCCATTCCATAGCCCTATTTTAGTTTTCCATATGTTCCATAGCTCCTACGCTTTGACCGGTGACCATCTCTCAGCAATTGCCTATGGTTACTCAGAGATAGATCCCGGTCAATGCGTCAGATTAAAAAATATTGTTGTCTCAAAGGGGCCTCTACGTGTTGGACCTGTGTCCCCACGCAAGCCTTCCAAAGGACCGGGTTCCTTTGAACCCGAGAACCTGTAACGAGATACATAATAATAATAATAAATATTTATTTATATATTTTTTTTATAAATCTTTGTATTATTATTGTCGACTATCACTTTTTGTTTTGCATGCAGTACTTTTTTGCTTGCAGTAAATATATCTAATTGTGCGCATAGATTTTGAGTGTGTGGTATTGTATTTTTTTTCTGTATTTTATTATGTAATAATTGTTGGTAAACCAAATAAATAAATTACTATCTCTATAATGATTACTTTTTTACTTTTCGTCGAATTATTCTGTGTTGGATGGTAGAACATAACGCTATCCTTTATATTAACTGGCCGGAAACATAAAAGTATATTAAATATAAATAATTCCCCAAGCAAGAATCGAACCTATATCTACTGCCTAGTATATTCACACATTTTCTCACCGTGCCACGATGGCGCTGACCTTTTTAATGTATCGTGGATGAAATAATAAATTTCACAATAGCATCGATTATTCTTATAATAAATAAAAAAAATCAATGCCAACAAGAGAATAAGTGTCATGGAATATGAGGAGCGGAGTGATCAGTTTATATCTTATACCTACTAAGTAAAACATCGAGAATATAAAAAAAAACAAAGTTTACTATTTATATTAACACTTGTTTACAAAACTAATAGCATAGTTAACTCATTTAATCTTAAATTACCACAACAGATTAACAAGCCATAATAAAAAAAATAAAAGAAATACGTCAATCATTTCTACAGACAAGATATAATCGTTATAATTGATAAATTTACAGATTTGATAGATTGAATTGTATACATTCAGAAGATTCAAAGTCCAACAATAGATGTTCAAATGAAAAGCGAATCACTTCCGCAAATTATATCTGTGGGTCCGATCGTACCGCGTCAAAGGAACAAAATCAATTTCGAAGTTAGTACGATCGACATCTCAAGCACCGTTCTTCATTAACGTGATTTTATCGAAAGATTTTTAATTATTATTAGAATCAATATAATTTTTAATGCAATATCGAATTTTGTTAATGATTCCAAAATAATCATATTGGTATATTTAGGATATATTTTTAGCTTCACGCTGTATCCTGCACATAGCAGGGTGGGCAGAGGAAACCCAAGAATCTAGTGTTAAGACACTCCGATCTCTAAAGATTTCGTTCCACATATTCTGCTGAATTGAGACATTGCGTGCAGACAGGCGAAACTTAACGCTGCACTTTGCCTTATCACCAGAGCGAGGTAATGAAAATATTAAGTATTAATTATTATAACTATACATATTTAATATTTCCATTCTCTGGAGTGGGAATTGAAACCACAACCTGTCGCGTTTACAATAACACGCTCCTGCGCCACGTCATGTTTCTTTTGATTTTAATTATAATTAGAACTAATATAATTTTTAGTGCAATATAGAATTTATATAATGATTGCTAAATAATCAGTTAAGTATACTTAAGTATATATATTTATTATAATTTATATTTATATATATATTTACTTACTTACTTCACGCTTATCCCTAGCGGGGTAGTCAGAGAGAACGGAGCGCCAAACGCTATGGTCCCTGCATATCTCTTTCGCCTCGTCCACAGTCATTAACCTCTTCATGCATGCCCTCCGGGGGGTCCTCATGCTTTTTACGTGACCTTCCTCCAGTATCATTTATACTGTATTCTCGAAGGTCAACCGAGGTTTCCCCCTGCCTCTCTTACCGCTCACCTTTGCTTCATATATCTTTATTAAATATTTATATATATAAATACAATTATTTCATATTTTTCAAAAGTTATGTACGAAAGAGTAGTCTCCATGTAGATGGATTTAGACTATAATTTTTCTTCAGCTTTACTTTTTATCTACGCAAAGCAGAGAGAATTTGATATCGAGACACTCCGTTCTCCGCTTGCCAACTGCATTTGAAACATTATGTGTTGAGTGGTGGAACTCAGCACGCTTTATTTTAAGCTTTGCTGCAGACTAAAAAAAAATATTAGTTCCATTTGAACTTTCCCGTTGACCACAATAATACAAATTTATATAAAAGTTTAATATATAACTTTATTGAATATTACCAAAAAAAATAACATTACAGTACAGTACTTTGAACGTCTCAAGCAATAATTACTTTACTTCACATCCACAGATGGTGCATTATAAACCAAGTAACGAGTACCACAGTGCCACAGTCGTAAGGGTTGATATTGACGAGTGGCAAATGACGCGCCCCGCATACGAAACGTGCCCATTAACTCGCATCTCTTTTGAGATGCAAATGAGATTTTTTTCTTTTATAAAAATCTCTTCATCGAATATTTCTTTCCGCGCTCGCGGCTAAATTTATTTTTCTCTTTTCGAATGCTAAAATAAATATCTGATACGTATAGCTTTAATAATAGATAGGTAATGTGGTAAAGTCGGGCTTAATTTTTATATAGAATCCTTTCCTATTATAATGAGATATTTTTCAGAACAAAACAATATATTCTATGAATTTGAACCTAAATCTAGCCAATATGTATACCATACCAAACCAGCTTATACACCCTCTACACCCTGTTAAAAAAATAATAAACTTAGAGACCATAATGGAGTAGAGGGACAGCATCTAATGAAACAGTGATTATAGATTCAATTCTTACACGGGAGTATAATGTAAATATATTTTTTTCCCTTGCTCTAGTAAGACAAAGCGCGAGGTTGCGTTCTTCCACTTAACGCATAGTAAAGAGATAGCTACTTAGCCATTAGAGCGGTTTTTGTACATTTGTTTTTAAATATTATGTTTGTTTTTATTTTTTATGGTGTATAAATAATCAAATAATATATATATATATATATATATATATATATATATATATATATATATATATATATATTTTTTTAACTTCACGCTGTATCCCGCATATAGCAGGGTAGGCAGAGGAAACCTAGTGTTAAAACACTTCGTTCTCATTCAACAATTCCACTTCCCCACTTTCCGCCAGATTAAGGCCTTGCGTGCTGAGTGGCGGAACTCTACGCCGCGCTTTGTCTTGTTACCAAACCCAGAAAATGAAAATACCTCATTTCCTGGAGTGGGAATCGAACTCACAACCTGTCACGTTTACAGTCGCACGCTTGTGCCTCTGCGCCACAACAGGCGTTCAATAATAATAAAAAATAAAAAAACTCAAATTCGGGCGAAGAGTGGAGAACGGAGTCTGGTGTCTCTTTCACTACGCTACTATGCGTAATAAAGCGTGAACTATATGAATATAGGCTAAAAGCTGTGATAACCGTCTATGTCCCCCTATAACGGTGTTGTCATAATGTCAGTATCGAAAGGGCTCAATGTGTCACCCCTGGCAGACAAGTGCACTTGCTACACGTTATCCCGCTACGAATTTAGTACGCTACTTTGAATGACGACTAATTCCATTGTCGCCGCTTTGGCATATGCAACGCTTGACGAGGGTTTAGCATAGATTGTCGATATTCAAGAGGAGAATTGTTTGAACAGTATATTTATATTTATGTTTAACAGTCCTTTTTATGGTTTTGTGGTTATCATTGGCTGGATAATTTCTGAATGCTGGACTTATTTTCACAGACAGCGTCGATTTTTTTTTTCATTTTTGCCTACTATTTACTAGATAGGCGATAATATCCCCCATTATATTATACATTATACAAAAAACTTATTGAAATAAAATTGCAACATAGCATTTGGTCTCATGATGAGTTTGATAAGCAAAATGTGTAATAATAAAAAAAATAATTAAACTAAATAAAAGTATTCTCAAATCACATAAATCATTATAAACATTTTTGAATGTGACCATTGTCATAACATCTGACAGGGAGCTACGTGGAGCTACATGGCTCGGAAGACAATTCTGCTGAGTTCTGACGATGAGAAACTCAACAGTTACTCTTTTAATTTCCTATCATTACTGGCCATACTTAGCTGTAAAAACAAAAAAGTTTTTATTTTCATTATTTAATTTTAAAATCTTTTAAAAAATCTTTTTGACGTTGACCCTCACGTAACGCGGTTTACCGAATACAGATATCAATTGAATGCCTCAAATAATTCAAAGGACATACACAAAAGGGCAAACAAAATATACAATTAGTAACACGGGGGTGACAGGACAATGGAATAGGGCGCACACTCGAATTTACTTAATTTGTTATTGATAACATTTTAAAGCTTTTTCGCGATATAATTAAATATATTTTATTATTATGCTATGAAGTAGCTTTATGTTATATATATGGAGCTTTATGTATCCAGCACAGCAGGGTAGGCAAAGGGAACCGGAGAACTTAGTGCTAAGACACTTCGTTCTATGAACAATTTCGTTCCCCACTTTCCGCAGAGTTCAAGACTAAATATTTTCACGGGCAGTTTTCATACAATTACATTATTACATCTTGTTTTCCTACAAGCCGTTTTGATTCCGTTAGTTTGTTTAACGTTGACCTGTTTTTATAAGCTTAAAGGCTTATTGACCTTTTCTGAGAAAAGGAACAGATTAGCAATTTTGTATAGCTAATGTTTTATATAGAAATTCTTTTTGTATTGTTGTATGTTGCATTTTTATAATATCTTACCTAATAACTCCTTAGCAATCCATGGATTCATCGTGCGGGTGTCGGACAGAGAGAGGAGTTTGGGGAGAGCATGTGGCTAATGACCCAAGTGTAGGTTTAAGGGGCCCCTTCCTAATGCGCTTTAAAGTTCACCTCCATTGTCTGTACTCCTCTTTTGTACTAAATGAAAATTTTAAAATTCAATTTGAACATAAGTGAAAATGTGAAAAAGTAGCTCCACCACTCCACTTGTCACCGCAAAGCAGAGAGAATTTAACAAAACTGAATTTAACATATTGCATTACGAGTGGTGAATCTCAACGCCGTGACAGGGAGGGGATAAATCAAAATCAAAATACAAAGCACATTTGTATCGGCATTTAATAAAAAGATGTCAGTATTAAAAATAATTTTAATATGAATCATTCACTCTTCTGTGTGTATCGAACCCACCGCCATCGTTTAAATATTCTATTCCATTACTCCACGTTAGCCGAAAAATAATTATAGTACCCGCGAGCTATTTTTAAAAGTAATGATATAAAACAATAACACAAAATAGATTAATTTATAGCAATTTTCACCCGATATCAAAAGCTATAAATCGCACTCAACTAAATATGGCCGCTTTTGAAATATGACACCGAGTTACGAAATATTGTATGAACAATTTTATCATGAAACACTTGTACGCCTATTTTTTGATACTGTTTATGTTTATTGTATTGATATGAGTATAATTACAAGGAAAAAGTAAATTATTAAATATATTGCTTGAAGTCCTTGGCTATACAACTAATTTTTCCTCAAGTCTTTATATTATAATGGTTCGTACACGACAGTTGTGGGTAGTCTAAGAAATTCCATTGAATTTGTGTTAAAATGAAGAACTTTACATTTAATATTTATCTTGAAAATGTATGGAATTCTTTTTTCACTTGTATTGATTAAAAAAATACACATTTATTGATAGAATAGCCAATCATAATACGAATAAGTATTTAATAAACATTGTTACCTTCCTATAAACGCGATGGTTGTAGATTTGATTCTCATTTGAGGGAATGATTATATATAAATTACTTTCATTTCTCCGCTCTGGTAATATGACAATCTGGTAAGTTACAGTCCACAAGCAATGACTCAGTCATAGTTTTGAACTAAAAGCTGAGAAATGAGTGACATGACAATAGGTTTTCTTTGCCTACCAAGCGGGATAAAGCGTGAAACTAAAAATTATATATTTCATAGATTTTGAATGAAGTTTAATTCATTCTTTTGCGTATTAAATACGTTAATTTGATTTTTGAATTCGTTTCTTTAAAAGAACTGAATATAATTCCTGTTCATATGTTTTTGATTTTATCCATAAGTTTATTTTCAAATTTGTTTAGAAATAACTCACTAATTTATATGATGCTTGCATATAGTTATCCAATATTCTTATAAACATCTACATATGTGCATTCATAAATATTATTTTACTATTTTTATCAGTAAAAGAATTTCTATTCCTTGTCAATATAAATATAGCACCATTGTCTTTCTAAAACCAACCACAAAAACATTCTACGAAATACAAAATTTGGTATTTCACGTACGCTCTCTATTATGCAGTTTTCAACGTTCGTGAATCGATAATATGGGCACTAAATCAGACTGGCATTTGCATATAAGGGGCGACAAAGAACAAAGGGTTTTTATGAATTCCTTTTGTTGATACTGTATTGACGCCGCATAATTCTTATTTGGCAACCCTGCTTTATCTTGAGTTGCTTTTTTTATAATTTTTTTATTTACACGTATGAGATGGATTGTAGGGCTAAAATATTTTGTATTGCGTTTAGTTTCCTATATAAAATCTTTACTGTGTTAATGGAATTGACGCATATTTATTGTATATATTAACTAACTTCTATTTGCAGCTTTGCCCTGCTTGGTGTATCTTATATTGAAAAATCGCATCGTCCCATTCAAGTTTTGTCCTCATCTTCACCCTTTTAAGGGCAGTATTTAGAAATATCCATTCTTATCGGATGCCTACGTCATACAAAGAACACATCTTTGACGTGTCAGGTGTCTACGATCAGCGGTTTAGACTATGTGGTAATCCATCATTCAGTCATTTAGCCTCAAGCATTTTAAATATATATAGATATATATACATAAATGAATTATTTTCCGCTTTTGGTCCAAAAATTGTAAAGTCGGAGTATTATAACATTTAGAATAGTTAAACTTCATATACGAGAAAAGTGCAGAAAGTTTATATATTTCACAACAATGCATAGCATCCCTTCTTTTTTTTTAAATAATGTATTAAAGAGATATGAAATTAATATATATTTTCTGTATACACATAACAAACTCTAAAATAAAATTCTATCAAGTAAAGTGGGGAACGGAATTGTTGTACGAGAACAGAGTGTCTTAACACTAGGTTCTCGGGTTCCCTCTGCTACCCTGCTATATGCGGGATACAGCGTGAAGTTAAAAGAAAGAAAGAAAGAAAGATAAAATGGTTTAGAAATATGACTGACCACACGCCAGTAGAATCATTAAGAATCACTAAGCAACTGGATAAGCTCCACTGCCTTTGTTGTATACCGCAGTTTTTATTAATCGTTTTGGTAAGCCCTGTCACGTTCGAATCGTCCCTTAATTGAATTTTAAATCTTTGTTTACCCATTTCAAATCTTGTGCCTGGAAAAGATTTCTTAGAAACTTAAAAGTCGTTTTTAATGTCTTGATTCGGCGTCATTTTATGTTTGTGCGATTGATTTAAGGGGTTATATACAGTTAAAATTTTTAAAAAGTCGATTTTTTTTTAATTTAATTTTTTAATGTATATATATTTAAGAATTACACACAGAAAATTTCAAATCGTTCGGGTGAATATTTTCGAAGTTATACGCAAATTCAGAGCGGTTGGAAGGCTGGAATAAGACATGTACCTTTTGTGCATTTGCCTATTGTGAATGTTTCCTTTTTAATTTATTTAAATGGGTAAAGTATCAGTGTTATTGTCTTTGTTATGCCTGAAAGGTAAATTTTATTTATTCGTATTTATTAAATATATTAATGGATATTGAAACAAATATAAGAACTTCAGAAAAATGTATTGAAAGAGGAGATGCAGGTCATGAACATATATGAAAATGTCTATTACTTTTTTATTATATATATATATATAAATTGTACATGAACATACATGAACTCAATTATAACGAAAACATGCAACTATATATTATAAAATATGTTTTTCGACATTTATTTTTAATTTGGTAAAATTTTTAAACCTTCACACCAATGTCATCAATTTGAATAACATATTAAAGAAATTTGAGTGAGGAAGTAATCCGTCACCGAACGTCAGCTTCAGCGAACGCGCGATACATTTTAATATACACTAATAAAGGTAAAATATACCACAAACATGCTAGTATTTCCTTGTTTGTATTTAAAATAGTTATAGAACGAGGTGTTTTTAAATATGTTAAAAGTTTTTTAGAGTCTTTTTAGAAAAAAAGTCTTATAGAATTTCTGTTGTTTACTGTCAGTGATACGTTGGATTGACGATACTTTTCCTTTTAGCTTTACGCTGTACACCGCACATAGCAGGGTAGGCAGAGGGAACCAGAGAACCTAGTGTTAAGATACTACGTTCTCATAACATTTCCGTTCTCCACTTTGCACTGACTGAGGCATTGCATGCTGAGTGGAGGAACTCAACGACGCGCTCTGTCTTGTTACCAGAGTGAGGAAATGAAAATACTAAATATTAACTATTACAAATATTTCATATTTTCATTTTCTGGCGTGGGAATCGAACCCACAACCTGTCGCTTTTACAGTCGCATGCTTTTGTCTCTACGCCACTACAAGCCTCTACAAGACGATACTAATAATAAAAATAAATACAGTATTTTTTTTAATTTTCACTACTTACTTTTAAAATCTTAATAATTAGCATATTATGTGTATTGAGAGATGATGTCTTTTTATTTTTTGCAATCATAGGCACTGCCCATAATCACCACGTTGGACACGTATTAGTTAACGCAGGGTGCAGCTTTTCGCACCGTTGATATTGCTGTCCGATATACTAACTACTACTGCAAGACTTAACCATGCCTAGACAGGATGGTTATATTGACTTTAATCGGTTGCCATAGTTACGTTAGCTTGTTGGAAGGAAGCTCCACGGGTACGTCAGTTTGACTAGGAATACTAAGATGACATTGTTTTCGCTTAGATCTCGAAGATGAAGATTGACTCTAATGGTGTCCTATTTGAGAGACCAGCAGTGGCCGGGTGTGGGCTGATTATGATGTAGACAATATGTGTATTGACTCCAAATTTTTATTGCAATTTTTTGTATATATTTTAATATGCTGTTAACTTTAATGGATGTAACACGTAGGCTTGAATATTTTTCATATTTTAAAGAATTATTTACACTCAAGAAACAAAAGACATTTTAAAAAAAACGTAGAAAATAAACGTTTCCTAAATATATTACACATACCCTTTTTTAAATCATAATTGAAACTCTCCCATATAAATTAAAGAAAGAAATAAATAAAATTATCATGTCCCATATAAAATTAAATCACAACCAAGTATACCACACAATTGTCGAAATTACAACTGTATATTGATTTTATACAGTACAGTGATTAAAATGTAAATGAGGATATTGTATTTTACATCGGGCGATACAACAAATATAAAAGAAACGCATTGTATGGATCTCATTATAATAAAATGTGACTTAATTATATGATGGAGCGAGATGCAGTTTAAAAAAGATCAGCTGAATGAAATATTATGCTAAAAAATGCCGTAGTGAGTCATAATTGCACATTATGATTTTTAGTTCGAATTCCACTCAAGTACATTTAATCAAATATATATGTTAGGGAATAATGACTAAAGAGTATTTATTATTTATATAGACTGATTCGATGTTTTACATATGATTTGATGGTTAGCCGGCTGGGGATACATTGCTAGAAAACTATAGAATGAAAATATAAATAGCATGCGTCAGTAGAGCGGGATACACATCTGGTTGGACTTTCGCCTGTGCCACTGGAGCACACTGACCATGGCGTCCGAAGGTGGTGATTATGTCGCTACTCCTTTGGACTCGGCTTCCGCGACATACTCGTATATATATATATATATATATATATGTTTTTTTCATTTTAAACTTCGTATAGTGTTGTATTCTGCCACTTCAACACGTATAGTCACTTTTTGTTGTGATGTTTTTAGAAACTCGCAAAATACTAAAACGGATGAGAATTATTCAAGAAAATTAAAAGCATAATGGATAAGAGCACTCAACAAGCAATGCCTCAATTCGGCGGAAAGTGGGGAACGGAATTGTTGAAAGAGAATGGAGTGTCTTAACACTATGTTCTCTGGTTCCCTCTGCGTACCCTGCTATATGCGGGATACAGCGTGAAGTTAAAAAAAAATGTATAAAAGAAAAAAAATACACTTGAGTATTTAAATTTTCTGTATTATTTACAATAACTTTACAATTGGTTTAAATAAAGCATTTATAATAAATACCATCAAAGACCTACTAGTAGTAAGTATTCCAAATAATTTACCTATGAAAAATGTATAAAGAAAAACGAGGCATAACTAGGGCCTTAGTAACGAGACCATTGTAGCGGAGTGGTATGTGCCACTAGCGTTTGACTGTAAACGCGTATAATTGGGTTTGATTCTAATTTAGGGGAATGATTTCAATTATTTTCATTTTCTCCGTTCTGTTAAGATAAAGCACTTCGGGAGAAAAGCGGCGAACGGAGTGTACCGACACTAGTTTCTTTCTGTCTACTCTGCTGTGCAGAATACAACGTGAAGCTACTAATTAACAAGATTCTAGTTGTAATTCATTAATCACTATAGATTAATAGCTATTAAACGCTACTAATTTCACTTTCTACAACATCATATATAAAGGAATTACAAATATAAACACATACGAGTATATGCAAGTAAAATCATAACATTAAAATTCAATCGAAGCCTTTCATTTGGTACGCCATCCACATAATTCTTATCAGGACCACTCCCCCATAGAAATGGTCGCACAATATGTCATAATTATTTAATTAAGGCACTCGCCCACCCGGGTTATCGAGACCCCTATAATTTAAGCTTGTAGATGTATTTGCACATAACAGAATAATAAATAGACGCTGGTGATAATCAAACAATTTCAAACGCAGATATGCTTTGTGATTTTTAAATTAAATGAATTGTTGTCCGCAGCTTTGTTTGATACCAGTGGACTTTATGACAGTTGTGACTTGTCTATTATTAATAGTATTTTCATTTTTATCTATTTCATTTTTTCCGTTTCCATTAGGAAATTCTCTGGTGGAAAGTGCTTCTTCACTCTCGTCAAGGAACATACTTCCCAAAGCAGTATCAAGCTTTATCCCGCATAAAGAGGATCTAGTATTACGACACTCCAGTCTCCGCCAGAATTCGAGATATTGCATATGGTGAAACTCAAAGCAGAGAAACAGAAATAATTTATATATAACCATTCCCCGAAGTAGAAATCAAACCAATAATCTTGCACTTATAGACGCTGTCTTATTACACCACGTTGGCCTGTATGCGAACATGCATCCCGAATTTCAACTTTCTACATGGTGCAGTGGTTTCGACAATCGAACGTTGTCTGTCAGAAATGGGTGAGGATCGATCGCATGACAATACCGTGTACAAGTTACTTCCTAAATGTACACGAATAGCGTATTTTCACTAGTCACTAAAATATTGTTTACATTGAATTCAATTATTTCACTTTTAACTAAATCAACAGATTAAAAAATTAAGATCTTAACTGTCTAATAAAAGAGAAAAACTCCTAAAAAAATCAATCGTTATCATTTCATCTTGTACTAAATAAATCACATCCCACGCCTGTCTTAATTATTCTTTAAAGGCGTTTCAATTAATTTCTTCTTTGTACGACGATTTGTTCTTAATGAATTGTAAATAAAATGCCACTATACAGTGGAAAGAGTACAAACAACTAGGCAATATAAGGGAATGAAAGACAGGTATTATTGCAAAAAATTCAGTCTGCACTAGGACAATATTTTCTGTGATGACCATTAGTTTTTTATTGAGATTATTAATATACATATACATATGTGTATATTAAGAATACGCCATCATGGCTCAGTAGGACATCGTCTATCTGTAAACACCGTAGGTTGTATCTTCGATCCTCACTCGGGGGAGTGGTTATAATAATTATTGTCTTTTCTTCGCTTTAGTGAAATAAACTGTGGCGTTGAGTTCCGCCACTCAACACACGAAATCTTGAATTCGCGCGGACGGAGTACGGAGTACCTTGACACTAGATTTTCTCAACCTAGAGTAGGTTATAGGCTATGGACGTTAAAGCGTAAAACCAAAAAAAAGAAAATATGTATATGTATATCATCCGTTCCGTAGCCTAATCGCGTATTCCCGTGTCTTTTAATTCTAACATTGCATGATATCAAATAGTGGTCAGAGCAAATAAAAGATACGTGGGATGCTGCGTAGGTAGATTACAAGATTCTTATCAATTTCCTTAAACTATTCTCAGAAAAATCTTGTTAAATGCCAGATGTAAAGAATTTCCTTCTTATCTGTTTTAAAATTGTTTCAAAGGGAAATCTGCTGCAAACTGGGCGTGAATAATCGCGGTGCCTGGAATTTAATAAGACTATGAAAGATGAGTTTTTATTAAACTTTAATGTAATTTTGCTTTAGCATTTGTGATACACAAAGTAGGATATATTTCATTATCGAGTGATTCAAGTGTACATTTTAAAATTAAATTATTATAAAAAATACAGAATAAAATCATTCAAATCTTTTTAGGAAATAACAGAAACTGAAAAGGGGGAAAATGTTGTAGTCGATTAAAAAAAAGTCTTCGGTTACATGCATTTGTGTATTATTGTTAATGATATAGTTTAGGTATGCAATAAGCCCGACTTGAATTTAATCTTAATATTAATCTATGTAGTAGATACTTTCCTAAGCCAGTTTTGCGGTTAGATAATATATGTAAGAGTATATTTGTATATATAAAACTGTGCAGTGAATGACTGACATACAAAATAGGCGATACCGAGTGCTTTGAGATAATATTATTTGAGAAAATATGGGATTAAGAAAGATTTTTTTGGAAATCCTATGGGATCCCCAAAAAAATTAAATTATTTTTTTAGTGTCACGCTGTATCCCGCATATAATAGGTAGAGGGAACCTGAGAACTTAGTGCTAAAACACTCCGTGCTATTAAGATTTCCGTTCCACACTTTCCATCGAATTGAGGCAGTGTACTAGATATTAATTATTATAAATATTTAATACATTCATTCCGTGGAGTGAGAATCGAACCCACAACCCGTGGCGCTTATAGTCGCACGCTTACACCGAAAAAAATAGACTAGAAAAAAAAATGGGAAAAAAATAGACTCTTAAATATTATATGGCTCTTCATAATGGCAATAAAAAATAATAATTACACACTGATTCAGAACCCATAACCACCCTTCTTTCAATTAAAAACATACCAAATAACATCAGATAGCGCTGTTTATTAAAAGGCTTACAGCTGATACGATGCTCGCACGATAGCTGTACTGTAGTAGCACATAACGAAGTGGAACTAGCTTCTTACAATACTATCTTTCTAGGGAACCAGTTATGATGCATTATCAGATGCCATGCAAAGGGTGGCACTAAAACGTCGGGTTAACTCCTTTGTTTATTAAATTACGTCCAGAATGTCTAGTCGTTCATTTAGTCACTGATGGTAGATATGATGTGAGTTATGTGGTATCCTTAGGAATATTCTTCATAGATTATGAGCCTCCTTGTCCTGTTTAAAATTGTTATGTGAAATAACATGATGTTATACTTGGTCTATTTTTTATGAATTAAATTACATAAAAAGTAAATAAATTACATAATAAGGGTGGTAAATTATTTGACGTTCAAAAAATGAAGCTTGTAACTTCTTACTTTGAATAAAATTATTTGATTTGATTTGATTTGACATCCACGGGGTCACACTTGCCCGTGTCTTTTCTTTCTTTTTTTTTTAATTTATTATTTGTTATATTTGCAGCATACTTAAATAGAACTACCTAATTGTATCTTAAAACTATGGTGAGATCCTCACCGACTAACTTTTTCATTTTTTATTTTTTTTGTTTTAGTCAATTGGTATAAATTTATGACCAGGTTAGCGACAGTTATCAAGGCGTACGTTTTTACTTTTTTCTCATGTTATACTTGGTTTAAAAAAAATGAGTCCATTGTGGCACAGTGGGATAGCGTCTGATTGTAAGCGCGATGGCTATGGGTTCGTTTCCCACTCGGGGGAATAATATAATTATATTTTAAATACTTTTAATTTCGCCGCTCTGATAAATCAAAGTACCTTCAATTCTGCCACTTAACAGGCAGCGTCTTAAGTTGTGGCGGGAAATAAAGGACGGATTGTCTTGATACTAGGCTTTTCTAACTACCTTACTATGCGTGTAGAACATAGTTTGAACTTCTTTGTTAAATTGAAAAAATAAATAAAAATGTTATACTTAAATTAGTAAGTAATATTTATTTGTACTGAATTAATATATGTGAGCATGCATTTTTATTGTATTGAAGGCTAAAATAACACATGCTGAATTGTTAACAAGTAATAATTAAAAGTATTTTTACAAATTTCGGATAAATGAGAAAGCAAGGAACATAACATCTATTCAAAAAGGAAAGTATTTATACTTTATTTTCTACGTACATATATATATACATACATACATAGGTTCATGCTATATCCCACATATAGCAGGGTAGGTTAGTTAGGTAGTGTTAAGACACTCGGTTCCCCACTTTCCGCCGAATTTTATTTTCTAATAAAGGTTTTAAAATAATACCTATAATCACAAAATACTGTCACATATCTTCCAAGCAATTATTATCGAACAGTATAAACATTTACATTACACGTGTGCTCAGTAAAAAAGTACCTCAATTTCGGACTTATCTGGCTCTCTTTGTTTTCTTGACAGGTGCATTAGCGTGGTATCATAGAACAATTAAATGCATCGCTTTGTTCTATCATGGTAAGCGGAATGCACTATTGCTTTCAATAGATTAATATACATTTTTTATATAAAACATTTTAGATTTATGTCATTTATGGTTGGTATAAATATTATTTTTAGCTTCCCGTTTCTGTATCCCGCATGTAGCAGGGTAGTCAGAGGGAATTACAGAACCTAGTGTTAAGACACTCCGTTCTCGTTTAACATTAAACAAGTGGAGGAACTTAACGCCGCGCTTTGCTTTGTTACCAGAGAGAAAATGAAAATACTATGAAAAATACTATTATTAATATTTTTATTTCCTGGAGTGGGAATTGAATCCACAGCCTATCGCGTTTACGGTCCCACGTTTGTGCCTCTGCGCCACAACAAACCTCCAATATTTTGTTGCAATAAGTTTTTTTGAAATAGTTAATGAATCTATTCATGTTTTTATATTTACTTTGAACATATATTTACAGTAGTTCGTCGTCGATCGTTTAAGTTCCTGGCAAAACAAAATTTGAATTTATTGATACCAAGAAGAAACAACGATCACTTAGAAAATACAGTACCTACAGGTTTTTTTAACGATTTTTTAGCTTCACGCTGTATCCCGCATATAGCAGTGTAGGCAGAAGTAATCTGAGAAATTAGTGCTAAGACACTCCGTCCCCCACTTTCTTCCGAATTGAGGCATTGCGTGTTGAGTGGCGGAACTCAACGCCGCGCTTTGCCTTCTTATCAAATCCAGGAACTGAAAATACTAATTTTTTACATTTCCTGGAGTGGGAACCGAACCCACAACCTATCGCGTTTACAGTTGCACACTTGTGCCTCTGCGTCACGGTCTTGACGGTTAACTGTATGATTCTCATAATTATGAAAACAAACAGAAAATAGAAAAGGCTACATTCTTTTAGAAATAACTGATATTGATATAAAAAGTTTAAAATGGAAAAATGAAATCCTGACGGACGATCACCAGCATGTAGTATATAGCTTCCGTGTTTGGCGAGCGCCAGCACTGTTTCCGTTACAGTTGGTTTCCATTGTCATACATTATTTTTGTATATTAATTATTTAAGTCAACGGGGCTTAGCCACGTGTACGTGCACTTCATATAAAAATGTATTTAGTCAGTAGTTCTGAATTCTCTCCTAATTTTCCGTTTAGAGAAAAGTGGGTGATGAAACTTGAAATATACACCATTATGATACAAGGTGTTAATTTAGCTTAAAACTACCGCATTACTCAGGCAAATTAACTTTAATAAGACCTGCTATCGCACTGTACTAGGGATATGCACTTTATAATTATTTTTTTACAGCTTCACGCTTTGTCTCGTAAACCAGAGAAGACTTACTATCATGGGTGACATTACTGCGTTCTTCATTTTGCACCCGAAATCGACACATTGCATGTTGTGTGGTACAAGTAAAGGCCGCAGACTTATTAGTACAAAGAAATGAAATATTTTAAACAAAATTATTCCTTCGAGTGGGAATCAAACCCACAACCAATCGTAACAGTTATTATTATTATATATACAAGCAATCTATCGTACTTATCCAGTCAAATGTTATGTCACTGTGCCATGATGGCATTATAAATGTTAAATAAACATATGAAATAAATAATGTTTCTGACTTCCCTCCTATTCGATAAAACGTGAAGCTCCTTAGTTTTTAATACAAAAGAATATTATTATTAAAATGTATCTTATTAGAAAATTTTAATAAAAAATTTCCTTTTGTATTAAAAACTAAGGATATTAAAGATAATTAAAAAACGAACGTCTTTTTTGACGTGTAGTATAATGTGAACAGTCAGGTAATGTTGGAATAAAATATTGAAACTTTTATCGATATCTTGCTTGACCGTATTTGGAAATAGGTTTATTGAAAAGAAATATGACGTTTGTTAAATTTAATACATCTGGATATTTTTTAAAACACTACTGTACTAGGTTTTATCGGAAACATCAAAGCAAATAGGCAAGAAATGCCGGAGTCAAAGTCCGGAGTGAACTCAATTTAGCGCTTACATTTAAATCACTAAAAAGTAAAATAAAATAATAATAGTTATTTTATCTTTATTTTTATATTATAAAATAATAATAGTTATTTTCCTGCAGAAGCGAGCTATTCGTGCAATCTATAACTTAGGCCCTAAAGATTCCTTAAGACAAAAATTTAAGGAAATTAATATTTTAACAGTTGCCTCTCAGTACATCTTTGAAAATGTACTGTATGTTAAGAAAAATATTAATAATTTTAACAAAGTTGGCGATGCACATAATATAAATACAAGAAATAGGCTTAAACTTGCAGCGCCTGTAACTCGATTGCATCGAGTCCGCAATTCTTTTTTGGGACAATGTGTATACTTTTACAATAGGATCCCAGAAAACGTCCGAGAACTTTCCATTTTACAATTTAAAAAAATTGTAAAAAGACGTTTGTGTGTTAAAGGTTATTACCTAATTAGTGATTTTATAAATGATAACACACCTTGGGAATGAAATGCTCGCTCCAGTCTGTTTCAAAGGTATCATTGCCAATAATAAAGAATTGTAAACCATTGTCGAATATAAAAAAAAAAAAAAAAAAAAAAAAAAAAAAACAATAAGTCCCGCTGAGTTTCTTACGCCGGTTCTTCTCAGGTCTGAGGCATTAAATTTAGTGAACCGGTGGTAAATTATTTGACGTTCAAAAAATGAAGCTTGTAACTTCTTACTTTGAATAAAATTATTTGACTTTGACTTTGACTTTATCTCGTAATCTATCTTAAAGTAATATTGTAATATATAAAAAACTAAAAATCAGATTAAACTTAATTGGACCACATCAAAAGCACTAGCTATCATATCAAAAATAATAATCAACATTAATTCTACTGAATTAATGTTGATTATTATGGAATAAGACGCACAAAAAATGCCGTCAAATTGAGAACCTCCCTTTTTGAAATCGGTTAAAAGTTAAATTAACAGAACCATAAGTCGTTTTCCATTGAGGGCTGAAATCACAAAAGTAAACATAGAGCTAATCTTAAACACAAGCAAACGCATGACATTAGGTAAATCCCGCGAATAATCCACTGGAAAAGCCGACAAGACTCTGTCAACACGACGAACGTGATTTCCTTAGCAAATAACAAACTTCTATACTTATTTACATTTTAACATATAAAGTAAAAGTACATTTCTACTGTCTGAAATAACAACAACTTAAATTTCAAAGTTTAAGGACCATTTAGATATTTGTGAAGTGCTTACGTACATATACCTTATAACTTCCTGTTAGTTACAATATATAAAAAGAAACTATCTTACTTAATGCCTCAATTCGGCGGAAAATGGGGAACGGAATTGTTGAAAGAGGATGGAGTGTCTTAACACTAGGTTCTCTAGTTCCCTCTGCCTATCCTGCTACATGCGGGATACTGCGTGAAGTTAAAAAAAAAGAAACTATCTTACAAAATAGTAATATTACTAAGACTCAAAACTTATATTCTTTTTTGAGTGTTATTTAAATTGCATTGCTTTGCTATTATTAAGTTAATTACTTAAAGCTACTTCATTTATATGTTTTTGTTTTGAATAGCTTGTAAGTGTGTGTAAGTCGACTTTAGATATGTCATATTTTGGATAAGGGACTTTTCAACCAACTTGTCAAAAATACTTGAAAAATAACTATAATCTACTGAAAAATAGCTTAATACGTGAAGCAAAAACCTTGTACCCCTTTTTACTAAAATTACGCGAACGGAGAAGCATGAAAGTAAGCTCACGCTGTAACCCGCATATAGCAGGGTAGGCAGAGGGAACCAGAGAACCTAGTGTTAAGACACTCCATTCACTTTTAACAATACCATTCCCCACTTTCCGCCGAATTAAGGCATTGCGTGTTGAGTGGCGGAACTCAACGCCGTGGTTTGCCTTGTTACCAAACCCAAGAATTGAAAATACTAAATTTTACATTTCCTGGAGTGGGAATCGAACCCACAACCTGTCTCGTTTACAGTACAGAACGCTAATATTATTTAAAATAATGCATAAAACGTATATTAAATCCTTACTTACGAGTATATTATAAATGCGAAAGTAACTCTGTCTGTCCGCTTTCACGCCTAAACCACTGAACCGATTTTGATGAAATTCGGTATGAAGGTTAAACTGAACTTGGGAAAGGACATAGGATATTTTTTATCGCGAAAAAATAAAAATATATATTTTTTATAATTTTTTTATGACAAATAGCCTGGACCTTGGGAACGACTATAGGCTACTCCTTACACGTCGCGCGATATAACCGAATTCCACACGGGCGAAGCCGCGGGCGAAAAGTTAGTAAAATAAATGTAACACACACTCCATGTTTATATAAAGTGACAAATACGTTGCTAGGCAACGCTTTGTTAGCATGAACGGGGATTCTGGTCATATTAATTGCTTCATACAGATTTTAATACATTACTAAATAATGCACATGTTTCGACAACTTATTAAAGAACAGTAAAAAAGTCGTAGTAAAGTTTTTCCCCAGGGTTGATCACACTATACTCTCACGCGTACATTTTGTTTGACTGACAGCATCAATTAGTTGACGCCGCGGTATTAGATTTCAAACGGTTCTGATAATAGCCTATTAATATTAGAATAGGTTTAATAAAAAATATCTACTTGATACTTTTTTGTTATGTATAATATTTACAGTTTTTAAGAGGGAAATTGTATAGAGAATTGGATTTCTAATATAAATTAATAAGGAAAGAGTACCTAATGCTAACAATATTGGTAATATGACATCATCCTAGCGCAGTATAACTGAGTGTATAACTGTAAATTAGTTATAATTAGTAGTGGGTTCTCTAAAACTAATATAATATGTTATTAACACAATGAAAATCTCTAAAATTATTTTCTATGTAAATTATGCGAACATCTGTGATAAAATATGGGCATACTTAGTTCTTTTTATAGTTTCATGCTTTTTTCGGAGGAATTAAAAATATTTTATAAATAATCATTCCGCCGAGTGGTGATAGAACCCACAACAATTCATGCTTACAGTCCACTAACTTTTATATAGACGAAAAGTAAAAAAATAATTCCATAATTATTTTTTAACACACTCTGTGCTTGACTTTAAGTGATAGGAAAACTTGTTGCTAAGGCAACATGTAGCACCTTTAGAATTATAGACACCTAATAAAAAAAATGATTTTGATTTTTTGCCACGAAAAACGCTAACCAACGTTAGGACAACGATCTTTAATGTGTAAACCTATATTGACGTTTCCCAAAAAATGATATTTTTTAAATATGTCACTATAATTCTAAAGGTGCCATATATTTTACGCATTACATATCTACTAGTCGAAGATAAGGAAAACATATCTAATATCACTATAACTAAATAATACATATTCAATGAATTTGGCAGGCATACAGAAATGTCGCGTGCTGTCCATAAAGATAATGTTAAAATATTCTGGCTTTTCATCGTGTAATAGTACAAAGTCACGGGCAGTCATGGTCAATGTACGATGAGGGCTTAAGTTATAAACTTCTAGTCAGTTTTATATTACTAATTTTTTTTTTGTTTTTTATAATAAAAAAAATATGGTGGTCATCGTGGTGCAATGGGATGTGTGGCTGTAACTGCGGTTGGTTGTGGATTCGATTCTCAGTTGGGGAAATAATAATATTTAAATTATTTTCATTTCTCCGCTCTGACAAGACAAAGCGTGGCTTTAAGTCTCCGCTTAATATACAATGACCCGTATAAGGGCCGAAAGTGTTGAACGGAGTGTCTTAACACTAGGTTTTTTTCTTACTATTGTTATGTGGGACAAAGAGTGAAGCTGCATACTTTTATTTACTTGATGTACCTGAGGGGACGAAATATTTTAGTTCCTAAAGTCGGATATGATATTTTTTTTGCTTCCTTGCTCTGGTTAGAGAAAACATATCGTAGGATGCGTTAACTCTAAATGGGCTCAAAATTGATAGACTTGTCAAGTTGTCGCTATGTTATTATGCATCTAATAAAAAAAAATATTGATTTTATAAAACTGAAAAGGACAGATGGAGTCGAAGAAATTGTCACTACTACATAAAACGTATTGATTTGTTGCTGTAATTTACAAAAAAAAATATTTTTTGTTTACTTTTTCTATATTTTTTCCTGTAACTTAATTACAATTAGGGACTAAAATGTAATGATCTATAGGTAAGTAGCTCCTAATTTCCAAGGAAATATTTACTATTATATTTATATTGTTAATTTAGGTAAACGTCAATGATATAGCACGCATGCATCAGTTATTTAAATAAAGGTATTCCCAGCGAGGCACTTAATGAATCATTGCTAGTATCGCCGCCTCGACGTGATACGCGCAAGTTATAGTCCTGGAATAAATTTGTATGGACATTAATATATGATATAATAATTTTTATTTTATTTTGTTTTAACTATGCTTTTTAAACGATTTTATTTCAAGGCGAACTTTTAAGTTATTATAATTATATTCATTCTTTACTCGCGAAATGCTTACCTTAAAAATAATAGGCAAAGAGAGCCAAGTGATAAGACACTCTGTTCTCGATTTCGAGTCTTTTTTAGGTATCTAGCATGTTACATGACAGTGCATAACGCCGGATTTTTATCAAATTAGAAAGGCAATTATTAATATTTTTACAAGAAAAAACGATGCACTTAAAAGAAAAAAATACAAATAACTCAAATACTAATAGTTATATAGTAACTAAATTTAAATGTTACTAGATCAAAAATACTAGCTATTATATAAAAAAGAATCATCAAAATTGGTTCACCCAGTAAAAAGTTATACGGTAACACAAAAAAAAAACAATCGAATTGAGAACCATTTTTTCCTCCTTCTGTCAACTCGATTAAAAATTAATATTAATTGTATATTTTTTTTTCTTTGCTTCTTGTCGTACCCTGCCCATAGCAGGGTAGGTAGAGGGAACTAGAAAACCTAGTGTTAAGACACTCTGTTCTCTTTTTAACGTTGTATAATTCCAATTATAAATAGCATAAACTATACATAAGAAAATGATTATTACAATTTAAAGCCATACTATAAATAAAAGAGGCATAGAGCGAAATGGACGTTTGAGCGACTTGAAGTCAAAGGCGACGCGTCAACATCACTCATAGACCTCGCTTTGACCTTACTTTTATACTAACCTGTAATAGTAATGTACACTCATGGTGTAGGACCCCTTTATTATATGTGAACATTTGAACAAAACTATAGCAGCGTCATGGTGCAGTTGATACGTTTAATTAACACGCTTAACTGAATAAGCTAGTTGTTGATTTATAATTTAGGTGAGAAATATTTATGAAAAGGTATATTTATGATGTATTGAGGGGTATGGGACAAAATCTGGTTGAAAACGCGATGGGTTGTGGGTTTGATTCCCATTTGGCGGAATGAATATATTTAAGGCTTTTTTTGATTTGGAATGAAGTGTTTTTACAGTATGCACCCTGCATCTTTTTCATTACCTATAATGTATTTATAAAAAAAAATGTAAAGAAGAGATTCATCATTCAGAGGATTCATCCCAGACTATTTTAAAGTATACTTTGATGGTATAGATTTATATGATATTTGATATTAGTTAGAATTATAATTTACTATGATTTACTTTATAATGTCAGAGATAAAGAGATAAACAATCTTATTTTAACGTTAGGAAGTAAAATTATTTATTTATTTTCATAATATAGTCAAATAGACGAAAAACAATATTGCATATGTATAATAGTGTACTTCCGTGAATTTAAACCCATATTCATGTCATCATCAAAACGCATAAAATCTTTTTAAAAAGAAAGGATAATATCGTATAAATAATTTAAAGCAATACTAAACAAACTTTTGTTGTTCAATGTAAAACAACTCAAATTCATGAAGCAAATCCACAAAAGTAACTTTTATGTTGAACGAACCATAAGTCATAACCACAGGTTGTTACAATGTAGCCAGTTTGCATTTCCACTTCACTCTAGTTTAAACGTATCATTATATATTATAGTATCATTGCAAATTTACTTTTTTAGGCAATTACCTGTCATTTCGTTGTTATCAACATGTGAAAACACTACACATCAACTTTTGATTAATATAAGCATTGCTTAACCAACGAGTTTATTTTTTAATCGCCTTCCAAAAAAGAAGGTTCTAAATTCAACTGTTTTTATATGTATTATCGCTAGTGATTCTAATTCTGCCCTATTTAAATTTAATTAAGATATTGTGATGAGCAGTTTTTGAGTTATTCTTAATAATTTTACACAACTACTACAATTAAAGCCTAAATATTTAAATTTAATAAAAAAAATTGAAATTTATATTCTTCCAATTTTTATTTTTTTATTAAATAATATTCTTGTACTAAAATGGTAGAGATTAGGCAGCCAGCTGGTTTTGTATATAGGTGTGGCAGTTGGCATGTGTCAATTGGTATAGTAGTTAGACACCGAATGGATTTTAACTGGCCAGTGCCTTGACATGGCAAGCGTGTCTATAGCAAAATTTAAACATTTTATGTGCCAATAAATGAATGTTTATTATTTAGAATATCGAAATTTAGTGTCATGTTTAAATGTACGCCAGGAAATGAAAATATGAAATATTATTTAGTATTTTCATTTCCGCCCTTTCGTTACAAGGCAAAGTGCGGCGTTGAATTCCGCCACTCAGCACGCAATGCCTCAATTTGGCGGAGAGTGGGGAACGGAAATGTTAAAAAAGAACAGAGTGTCTTAACACTAGTTTCTTCGGTTCCCTCTACCTGCCCCGCTAAGTGCGCGGTACAGCGTGAACCTAAAACAAAATAAATACACATACTAAAGTACCAGGTTGAATACACTTAGCACTATACTAATTTAAGAAGAAAAAAAATTCAGCCTCATAATTTTTCTCGTGTAATCAAATGATAGAGAACCTAGAGAAGAGAAATTCCGGTCTCCACTTTCCGTCGAAATCGAGACATTGTGCATATGTTTTGAGTGGCAGAACTAAACGACGCGCTTTGAGTTTGCAGAACAAAAAAGTAAATAATTTTAATATGATCATTTCCCCAAATGAGAAGCGAATCTACAATTAAGTTAATAGTTAGACGCTGTATCACTGAGCCACAACGGCCGCTAATATATTATAAAGTATTTATAACATACAGACGTACTATCTACGGCTTACTAGAATTCTTCCCTTCATCTAAACAGATTAAAACCATAAAATAAATATTATATAATTAATATTTTACCAAAAAAAAAAGACTTAAAAACAATGTACTAAAAAGTAAAACTATTACGAATAACTCTAAAACTACTAGTCAGATCTTAAGTAAATTCAAACAGGACCATATCAGAAGCACTAGATATCATATAAAAAAAGAATAAAAAAAATGGGTCACCCAGTTAGAAAATATATGGTAACACATAAAAACGCATGTCGTGGCGCAGAGGCACAAGCGTGAGACTGTAAAGGCGACAGGTTGTAGGTTCGATTCCCATTCCAGGAAATCGAATTTTTTATATTCTGGGTTTGGTAACAAAGCAAAGCACGGCGTCGAATTCCGCCACTCAACACACAATGCCTCAGTTCGGCGGAAAGTGGGGAACGGAGTGTCTTAACACTAGGTTCCCTCTGATTACCCTGCTATATGCGGGATACAGCGTGAAGTTATGTATGCTTGTATGTACATTATAAATACAATACGAACCTGTTTTTTTTAAATCGGTTAAAATACCTTTATACATAAAACAAACATCAATATAAACATAAATAACACACAAAAAATACCAATTCATTCTAAAACATTTAACATATTTGCACGGTCAAGCGAGGCTGGTCGCACAATAAATCTCTCTACGCTTTTATTAATAATAAAAAGATCCCCGCTGTACGTCTGTCGTTATTCCCATGACATATAGCTTTCATAATTAGGTCGGATTAGTGAATCCATTGAGTTTTTACTTTGTTTTGTTGAGTATTATGTTTCATGCTACCGTCGAGAGGGACTGAAAAAAATGGAACAGGTTTTACGCTATTTATCTACTTTTGCTTCGCATTTTTGTTATTTGATAAATAATTCAAAGTATTAATATAATAAAATGTTTTTTAATAGATAAAGTAATAATTATTGTATGTATTTGTTATATAAGTTTATTTTAAGTTCTCTGATTACGCTTATTTACATTTGTGTTATTTATTAGACTTTTGCTTCTTAAAGAATGAATAAAAATAAATATATATTTATAATTTTTTTTTATAATAATTAAGGTACTGGCTAGGATATCTCTATTTTATCTGTCCATGCATTTATATAAATTAAAATTATCTAACATGTTCTAAGGAAAATACAAAGATATTAAGATTTGATTATCTAAAAGTATATATATATATATATATATATAAATTTATGCAATATTCTATATCTATTCTATATTTTCCTTTTATATTCTTTTCATTTTTCTTACTTTTTTTAGCTTCACGCTGTATCCCGCATACAGCAGGATAAGCAGAGGGAACCTGAGAAACTAGTGGTACACTCCGTTCCCCACTTTCGCCTTATTGTGGCGTTTCGAGGCGTTGCGTGAAAATACTAAACTTTTTCATTTCCCGGAGTGAGAATCGAACCTGTCGCGTTTACAGTCTCTGCTCCACGATGGGCGTTTTTCTTACTTCAAACTACTGTTCACGTATTATAATATCATTTTTCACTTACCATACAAAAGAATTCTAAGCAACCATTTAAACAAACCAAAAGATATCTACAAAATGAAATACATTTAAATGTGAAATAAGCATATATAACAATAGAAAACAAAACTATAACAGGTTCAGAATATCCAGACTAGCTCCTAACTACTTTACACTTCGGTATCGTGCGACTATAACACTAAATAACGTATAATCTTTGCAGCGTAGTTAACAATCACACCATAAGCTGCAGTATAAATTGTCCCCTCGAGCATATTACTGCTAATATTTTAGAAGCGAACAACGTAAGCTAAAAGTCATTATGCTGTACTATTTCTGTAAAAAATATAAATATCGAATATGTTACATAAAATATATATGGTATATACTTTTTGTACGTTAAAAGATAGACTTTTAAAATATAAAAGTTGAATAGTGATTTAGTCACCAAATTGTAACTAAGCTAGTGGCATTTTAACGTGGAAAAAAATATTTTAGAAACGTAAAACAAATTTGCCGTAGCAATATTCATATCTCCGCTTCTTGGAGCTTATTAAAGGTAGAAGTTACTGGTTAGAGAGGTTGATCAGATTTCAAGAGGTTCAAATACTAATTTCGAAATATTTAATCAAAAATATATTTTTTATCCTAAATGTATGATAGTGTAAGTAAGTATATAGTATAGATGCGTTTTATAAAAACAATTAGGAAACTACACTAACAACATCAGGAATCGAAGAAAACCTCCTTCCAAGAACTTGCTTTCCGCCCAAAATCAAGACATGTTTTGATGTAAATTAATTATAATTATTTACACTTTTATAAATTTAAGATTTTTTCATTCCTTTATTATTCTTCACTAAGTAAATAAAAATACGTTTAGCACTAGTTTTGAGAGGTCAAGGAAAATTGGCCGTTTGAATATAAAGCAACAAAATGACATACTGTATTAAAATATTTTCACATTTTCGTAGAAACGAGAAAATTGGAGTACGTTCTAGAATATACTATTATGCTCCATGTAATGCTTTCACACAATCTTTTTAAATTTTCTATGTATTTCACTTTATTTTAACCTATTACTTAACTTGCGCCTGTCGTGGCGTAGAGGCACAAGCGTGCGACTGTAACCGTGACAGGTTTCGGGTTCGATTCCCACTCCAGAAAATGTAAAATTTAATATTTTTATTTCTTGGGTTTGGTCACAAGGCAAAGCGCGGCGTTGAGTTCCGCCACTTAACACGCAATGTCTCAATTTGGCGGAAAGTGGGGAACGGAAATGTTGGAAGAGAATGGAGTGTCTTAACACTAGGTTCTCTGGTTCCCTCTACCCCGTTATATGCGGGATACAGAGTGAAGTAAAAAAAAAATCTTAACTTGAGGCCATCGTGACATAGTGGCACAATGTTTGACTGTAAACGCAAATGGTTTTGGGTTCGATACCCACTCGAAGTATAAGAATATTTATATTATTTTCCTTATTCACCTCTGGTAAGATACACAATGTCGCGAATTTGAGTGGTAAGCAACTAACGGTGTCTTTCGACGCCAGGATCTCTTTGACTACCTTAGTATGCAGGATAAATCGAAAGCTGATTTTTTATTACTAAACTTAAATATAAGATGTTAAAGTATTTTAATTATTATCATAATATTAAACACGAATAAAAAAATGAACATTAATAATGACACCTTGGACTACTTTAGATTTTGTTAGTGATATTAACAATATCTTTACATTTTTTTACCCACATAGCAAAGTCAGAGAGACACTCCATTCTCCACTTTCCACCCAAAATCGAGACAACTAGTGTAGAGTAACGTAACTAAACGCAGCAACTTTAAATTTTTAAGCTTAATTTACATAATGACAGCAATTACTTGCTTTTTTTCTCTGTCCTTCACTACCTATATAGTTAAATGACTGCTTGATGAGTGATTGCTATTAAATATAAATACCTCCCCAAGTAAGCCTCGAATTGTATATGTACATTTAACCACTTCGGAAATACGCCACGACTATAGTAAAGTATTATTCCATTAAAAGCAAATATCTGCAGCGTAAATCTAGATTTGTTTTTTAACTACACGCTATCCTTTACGAGGTAGACAGAGGGGACGAAGCACCACTCAGTTCTTTACATTCCCCATTATTACGAGCGATACGTGTGTGTGATGTGCGTTTTATATAAATTTGCTGTTTTTGTATCGATTTTTATGATATGCTCATGTATTTTAGTATAATTTATTTTAAGGTTTGTTTAAACGCCTGTCGTGGCGTAGCGGCATAAGCGTGCGACTGTAAATCTTACAAAGCGGTTAAGCAAGAAAGAAAACTCAATACATATTTTCCTCTTTTTTTTAGCTTCACGCTGTATCCCGCATATAGCAGGGTAGGCAGAAGGAAGCTGTGAACCTAGTGCTAAGACACTCCGTTTCTCACTTTCCGCCGAATCGAAGCATTGTGTGCTGAGTTGCGAAACACAACGCCGCGCTTTGCCTTGTTACCAAACCCAGGAAATGAAAATACTAAACTTTGAAATTCCCTGGAGTGGGAATCGAACCCACAACCTGTCGCGTTTACAGACGCACGCTTGTGCCTCTGCGCCACGACAGGCGTTTAATAAATATAATAATATTTTGTTAATTATTTTAAAACATTTTCTCAAGCATATATATCTTTTTTTACAATAATATATGTAGTGCAATTTTATCAATAGCACTCTAATTACCAAGTCTCGTTAACCGGTCGTTTTACCAAAGCGTCATTATTTGTAAACATCAAGCAAAAACATATCAGTATGACCACCCAACCGAATACGTAGGAGCGTTTAGCGTCTTTACCTATTGTTACATATAATATGCCATTATTTCTGCATTACTTAACAATTTTTAAGCTTGGTTTTTGAAGTGAAAGTCTATAGCAACGTTGTGCACTTTTTGTGATGGATAAAAAATATTAAACTCACGTCAGGACACGTAACCCTGATCGAAAGTTCGTAAGATGGAGGGAGCGTATGTAAACTTTGAGAATTAAATGAAAAGATAAACAATCTTACTTAAGTTAAATGAAACTGTTTTAACTGGATTGATCGCGTATATTTTATTATTCGGAAATACATTTTTGGAAAACCGACGTCTCGAACACTTTACAGTCCGTGCTCACAGATAGACTGAGGTGGCATTCATCTGTCACATGATACAATTATTATATCAAACTACCGCCAACGACTTCTTAGTTGCTTCGCGTACAGCCCTGGATTCTTGCAAAATGAGCTGACTGTTTCCGAATATTAAAATATACGCGATTAATTCGATTAAAATATTTTCATTTAATATGTGTAATAATCAGGAAAATCAAAGATCTCATTATTAAAATCAAGAAGTATTTTGGTGATGGTTTAGAAAGGAGTTATGTAATCATTATAATTCAAATGACAAATTTTCTCGATGAGTTGTTGATTTATTTAGATTTTTGTAGCGGTTGAATCTTCTACCTGTGCGTTTCCTACTCTACCATGATAAAGTTTTCACTTCTGCCAACACTCCCGTGTGCATCCCGTTGTTTTTTAGTTATACCTCTTGCGTTTTCCGCATAGCTATTTTTTTAGCTTCATGCTGTATCCCACATATAGCAGGGTAGGCAGAGGGAACCTGAGAACCTAGTGTTAAGACACTCTGTTCCCCACTTCAAATTCAGAGAGAGCCTTATAATGAATAAAGAAATAAAATATCTGAATCACAAATTTACATTGCATTAATAACAAAAATATTCATGACAATCGCATATTAAATTAATTAATAAGATAAAACACATAGTTTTTCTTTCAACTATCATAAATATATTAACGAAAAAAAAAATTACACACTTCTAAATTTACAACAATAATACAATTTAATTCACATTACGACATACAAAACGCTTGTCTCCCTCACGGCCGTATTGTAAGAACGTCCATACCATTATTACTTACGCAGTTCAGTACAATATCTCGCAACACTATGATTAGGCTATTGTGTGGCTACCGTTTAGATCATGACAAGGCCAATGTAACAATTTCTATTGAAACACAATTAAATAGTCGACATTAATATACTATATAAAATTCAATGAACGGTATTACTTCACTTGTATAATGTGATATTTTTGAATATGTATATTTAAGTTTGACATTTTGAATTCGAAGTGTATTTTTAAGTGATGGACAGTGATTCTTTAGTCATAATGTCTTAGGTTTCACTTTCAATCAAAATTAGCAAAAGTAGAAACGAAAATTTATATTTAGTAATATGACTATACGTTGCAACATTTACGTAATGTAGTGTGTAACTCAAATCATGAAAAAGTATAGTACAAGCATATAATTAACGAGGGCATTATGGTGAAGTGCGACCACGTCTGGCTGTGAGCGCGATAGTTTTGGGTTTGATCTCCACTAGAGAAAATAATTGTATTTAGTTTATTTTTATTTTCCCACTCTGTTAATACAAAGAGCGGCGTTGAATTCAGCAAATAAAAAGAGTAAGGCTGCATATCTTGACACTAGGTTCTCTAGCGGTTTTATATAAAAAATAATTTCTCCAATGCCATAATCATCAGTATTTTGCGAATTGGTTAGTGAAAATCTTGTAGTAAAACTTTTTATATAATTTTAGGTGGCCTTGTATATTGACGTCAGAATCATATTTCCTTTACCTAAGTTTAAATTTAAATATATTCCCCAAATACGATATTAGAGTTTAATTTTACTTTGGAGTGTAAATTAGATGCAGGCAATAATTTCCTCAAATGTCTTATTGTTTGTTTATCATGATTAACAAGGTAAAATTTTAATTTAAAATATTTGTTCTTTGTATTATATTCCTTGTTTAATAAAAATATTTAATCGAAATCTTAAAAGAATATATAATGATACATTTAAAACAAAGTAAACATAACAAAAATGACTAATAAACTGATCCCCACGTAGTATGTAAGTTAGGGCTAGCTACTATATAATTACTTAGAAATTTCTCGAGTCACCCAACTGTGCCAATTTAAAGAGAACATTTCTTTAGCATTCATTGTTGCTATCTTTTGTGTCTCCTTTCTCACAATTGCTAGTGTATATAATGACGCTTGTAAAAGTTATACTTTTTTATCATTTTATGTTCTGATTGTCGTAATTTTGTAATCATTTTTTGTGTTTTTGTTTATGTTTGATGTAGTTTACTTTGGATTGTTTGAGTTTTTGTTGTTATTTATAAAAAAATATTACGGGATTACACAAATGAATCTGTGTGTGCAGAAACAACGTAATTTACAAAAAATGCAAAAATTCATAATCGATTTAAACTAGCTTCGAAAGGAAAGTTATACACTTTTTTCTCTCTCCTGCAAAATTTGAAAATCCGGACCTGTTATTTCTTCAAATGTGTTAAATAATATTTTGTAAGCAGATATATCGTCGGAAAGTGGGGAACGGAGTGTCTTTACACTAGGTTCCCAGGTTCCCTCTGCCCACTCTGCTATATGCGGGATACAGCGTCAAGCTAAAAAAAATAAGACACTCACTTCTCAATTTTGTGACATTAGGAATGCATGCATGCATGTTAACATTAGGAAGCCAATACTTATGTTTGAATGGAGATTAAATCCAAAACCACTGTGTGTAAACAAAAATACATTGTAGATTTTTATTTTGCGCCTACTAAAATAAATTATACTTAGGAAACTAAAAACATTTTAAGAAGACTTATAAAACTTTGAACGCATCGGGACCCGAACCCGCGCCTCTTGGAAGCCGTCAAGCTTTCCAAGAGAGCACGAGTTCAAGTTTTTATACATTTTCTAAAAATGTTTTTTGTTTTCTAAGTATGTAATTAACACTTTAAAACTATCAAAAAAAATTAGACTTATTTAGATTACATAACTTAAATATATTTCGAAATTTCAAAAACGAAATTTTAATAACTAACTTTTACTATCAAAGCTACGTATTTTATACAAAATCACTCAAATAATATGAATAGAAAATACTAAATGTAATTAATATCATAATTAAAATATATTAAATCGAATTAAGTCTACTATCAAACTGTTGACCTAATAAATCATATAACGCGTCAATTAACAGGTTTTTCGCACTGCATTTTGTTAATTACTATAATTGGCTTCTGGCAATATAATTTGTAATATATATTTTTAGCATATTGAAAAGAAATTATTATTCATGAAGAAATTCTTAAATTATTATAATAGTAACGCCTGTCGTGGCGCACAGGTGCAGCCGTGCGACTGTAAACGCGATAGGTTGTGGGTTCGATTCCCACTCCAGGAAATGGAATTTTTTATTTCCTGGGTTTGGTTGAGTTCCACCACTCAGCACGCAATGCCTCAAATTCGGAAAGTGAAGCTATGTATGTATGTATGTATTTTTATTAGCTTCACGCTGTATCCCGCACAGGCAGAGGGAACCTGAGAACATAGTGTCAAGACACTCCAATCTCTTTCAACATTTCCGCTCCGCATTCTCCTTTACATTGAGGCATTGCGTGCTGAGTGGAGAACTCAACACCGCGCTTTGCCTTGTTAACAGACCCAGGAAATGAAAATACCAAATATTATTTAAAATTTTGATTTCCTGAAGTAGGTATTGAACCCACAACCCGTTTGTTTACAGTGGCACGCTTGTGGCTTTTCGACACGACAGGCGTTCTATTATATTAAATAAACTTTAATTTTTCTGCTCTGGTAACACAAAGCGCGGCGTTGAGTTCCGCAACTCAACATGCAATGTTTTTAAATCGGGGAAAAGTGGAGTGTCTTAATATATTTAAACTAATATATTCATAATGCATTATATTTTAATAGTATATTCCCTCCATTTTATTGTTCATAAAGTAAATATTATACATGATATTTTAACACGATATTAAACTAACAAAACTATTTTAACAATCGTTTGAAGTTATCTCTATTAAATAATAAGTTGACTTCATTTTAAGTTTGTACTTCTTATCTTAGAAACATTATATTACTCAGATTCACATGCAAGCTTTCATCCAAGTTCAAAATTTTGCAATTGTAGAATTAACTTATATCTTTGAATGTTTCTTAATAAAGTTGTACGAAACAGGAGTTATGAAAGTGATATTAGTATAAAAAAATATTAATTCATTATTATCATCAGTAAAATATTTTAGACTCTATTTGGGGTTATATGCATGTAGAAGTTTTAAAAATATACAAATATCCTAAACTAATTATAAAATTTTTAACAAAAACGAATATTAACTTCATATAAAGTACATATTTATATAGTACAGATAACTCAAAAACTACTCGTTTGATCTTAATCTAATGTAAATGGGACCAATCAAAAGAAGTAGTTATCATATACAAAAGAATCATCAAAATAGGTTCACCCAGTAAAGAATGATGTGATAAAAAAGAATAAAAAACTTAATAAAAAAGGTGGAACCTGGGGAACGGAGTGTCTTAACACTAAGTTCCCTCTGCCTACCCAGCTATATGCGGAATAAAGCGTGAAGCAAAAAAAATAAAGTGGAAACCTCCTCATTTTTTAACTTGGCTAAAAATAACGAAATTTGCTAGTACTTATATTAGTAATGATCTAGAAAGAGATAAAGAAATATCTCATATCATTCTGTGACAAGATAAATTACTATACCTCTATATATAATTATGTCTATACTAATAATATATATGAAAATAACATGTTTTGCAAAATTTTACTAATATACAATCTCTATCCATAATCTCAATCCCAATTTTGCTAATACCAAACACAATTTATAGTAAAAAATATAATATTCGCAAAATTTAGCAGATAAATTGAACCCATCGGGACAGATTCCGACGATATTTGCTCAAGTTTTCGGTAATATTGAAGCATTATGTCGATGTCTCTAGGCTCCAAGTTCGTGTTTCATTGTGAAGGCTTTAAGAAACTTGGTCGAACTTTGTTAAGTTACGCCAAGTTATGTCAAGTTTACGAATTTTGGCCGAAAGGTGCACTCGTAAACAAAGTTGAAGTTTTAATTGCTGTACATTGCATCGCTCGCGAACATTATGTTAGTCGAGTTCATACGGAAATTATGAAGTAAAAGTTATTAAAACAGCGCAAAAGGTAAACTAAATTTATAAAATATTTGTATGTAGAAACTTGCGGAAGTCTTGTAGCACATGTTACAATACATTTGTATTTTTCTTAAACTAAATTTACTACTCAATAATAATAGGGTAATAATATGGTAGGTAATAGGGTACCATTTATAAGGTAAATAATAAATCCTCTCATAGCGTTTTAAATCTATTGAAATTCCTATTCTTTCTTTTTCAGAAGAAAAATACCACACCACACTACACACACACCAGCACTATAATAATAGCACAAGCAATATAATAATACTATAATATAGTAAAATAACCATCAAATTCGGTTCACTCAGTAAAAAGTTATGCGATAACACAAAAAAACTACAGTTGTCCTCCTTTTTTGAAAGCCGGTTAAAAAAAAGAACTATCTTAATATGTTAAGTATATGTTTTTTGTGAAATTGAATATATCTAAAGTATTATTAATAATTTAGTAACAATACAGTTAAAGGAAAATAATAAATTTAACTAGAGTAAGCAGAAAATACATCCAATTAGACGAAATAACGGCCATGTAGCAAAATATCCGAGACAAAATGCAAGCGTTAGTGTACCGGTTGCCGTTCCAGTTCTCAAGCCTACATACTGCTTCTTAGTAAAGTGTAATAATATAGTGCGTGAACTTATGATATTATCTGTGAAAAGATATATATCTACATACATAATTATACTTTGCACCATATATATTATACATACTATTGTAATTTTGTTAATATTTTTTCTATTTAAAAAAGGTGATTGTGGTTCTTTTGGATGTTAATACATATTTTTAAACTTCAAACAAGGAGTAGCTTCTGAATTCGATTGTATTTTTAATATTATATGTATCATATAACTTTTCTGGGTGAATCAATTTTGATGATTATTTTTTTATATGATAGCAAAGTCTTTTTATGTAGTCCCATTAAATTAAATTATTTATTTTCCCAGTGGTAAGACATTCAGTTCTCTTTTAACATTTCCGTTCCCTTTTACACACACTTAAAAGTTAATTTAATTAAGATTCCACAATATAAAATTATACGTAATAATGTTACTTTCGAGAGCATGATATTTGAAGTCGGTTTTCTTTTATTAAATATTATAATTTATTAAATAATAGAAAGAAATATACTTTTGTAACAACCTACACAAATCCAAGGTTACGACTGACAAAAAATTAAGACCAACACTTGATCAAATCAAGCTCCCAATTACAGTAATAAACGATGACTGATAAGCATCTAAGTATCGTATCTTTCATCTGCTCTATTTGAGTCTCCATATCAGATAGAATTGCATAATTATAACTAGTTATATTATAAGTAGTTAGAATACTAGTCATTATTTGCTATTGAGTAAGCAACTGTTGCAATGTACTGATAAATCTAACTAGAATGGAATTAGTTAATCAAACTTTGTCATGTAACTTTTGAGTGGTAAGTTAAGGTAAGTTTTTTTATTATTTTATTCTAGCTCCACGCTGTATCCTAGGTAGGCAGGGGAACTTGAGAATTCCCCATTTTTCGCCCAACTGAGGAATTGCGTGCTGAGTGGTGGAACTTAACGCCGCGCTTTACCTTTGTTACCAAACCTAGGAAATGAAAAATTCTATTTCCTGGAGTGGGTTTTTTTTATCTATGTTCTGTTCATTCATTTTTTTAACAGCTTGAGGCTTTATCCTGCTTAGCAGGGTAGATATAGAGAACGTAGTGTCATATCACTCTGATCTCTACTTTTCAAAATCGAGGCATTGTGTATTGTGGTGGAACTTAATGCCATTCTTTGTCTTACCAAAACAGAAAAAAGATAATAAATTAAATATAATAATTTCCCCGAATGAGAACAGAGTCCACAACCACTCTTGTACACGTCACGACGTTCAGTCAGGCTCTGTGCCATTGGGCTATGTTTACTTATTAATTTATTAGTCGTTTTTTAGCTTCACGCTGTATACCGCACATAGCAGGGTAGGCAGAGGGATCCAGAGAACCTAGTGTTAAGACACTCCGCTCTCTTTTCACATTTCCGTTACCAACTTTTTACCGAATTGAGGCACTGAGTGGCGAAACTCAACGCCGCGCCTTGTTACCAGAGCGAGAAAATGAAAATTCTAAATTATTTAATATTTTTATTTCCTGGAATGCGAATTGAACCCACAACCTGTCGTATTTACTGTCGCACGCTTGTGCCTCTGCGCCACGATAGGCCTAATTTATTTATTACTTGTAATATATTGCAATGAATTGCAACTTTATAACGTTGACATCATGAATACTACATATTGTATTTTTCATTTTCATAGAAATTTATATGCCTAAATGGAGTTGAATTAAAGTTTATATTTGTAATATATAGATATTTTCCTATCTTTTAATGACTTCTTTGGTAATAGTGTAAATTAAATTACAATTATGGTTATACAGTAAGAATATAATTGTTATCGCGGTAAGTGTGACTGAGTAGCAAGTAAAAGTATTTAAATTGCTTTACTAACTGCAACAGGATATCCTTTTCCCGGAAGTTTATATACAACAAAACCTGCATATGAATGTTATATAACTATAACTTATTGACATCAAAATTGAATAGAATAGAATAAATTCATTAATTGTAACTGTTAATAGATAAATTTTAAGGCGATGGTCGCGTGTTTATACATTGATAAATTTCTAGTTAAGTTACACTACTTAAGTGGAAGAAGAATGAATATTTAAAATCTTTTAAGAGCTTTTACTTTGTTTTTTATTACTTTTTAAATGTACGTGAGTGAGTAAATATGTATGTGAGACCGTCGCGACGTAGTGAGACGTCTGACTGTAATCGCCATTGGATGTGGGTTCGATTCCCACTTGGGAGAATAATTATATTAAAATTATTTTCATTTTTTCGCTCTGAGTAAACGCGGTGTTAGGTTCCGCTACTTCACACTCAATAAGTCGAATTCAAGTGGAAAGTGGTAAACGGAGTGTTTTGACTCTAAGTACACTCTGACTATCCTGCTATGCGGGATAAAGCGTGAAGCGTGAATAACATGCACTTCCACAACCTATTACGAAAATTATATAACATTAATAAGGCCTGTCGTGGTGCAGCTTGTACCAAGCTTGAAGATTGTAAACGCAACAGGGTTCGATTCCCAGGAAATGAAAATATCAAAATAATATTTAGTATTTTCATTTACTCGCTCTGGTAACAAGGCAAAGCGCGGTGTTGAGTTCAGCCACTCAGCTCTCAATGCGGTAAATTCGGTGGAAAGTGGGGAAGGGAAATGTTAAAAGAGCACGAAAATGTCTTAAGCTAGGTTCTCTGGTTTCCTCTGCCTACCCTGCTATATGCCGGATACGACGTGAAGCTATAATTTTTTTTTTTACAAACCCAGGAAATGAAAAATTCCATTTCCTGGAGTGGGAATCGAACCCACAACCTGTCGCGTTTACAGTCGCACGCTTATGCCTCTGCGCCACGACAACAACAAAAAATATATAACATTGATTTGTACTTCCATCATAGTAGAATACCATACAATCGTAAATATAAACATTTCTCACCTATACCGAAACCTTGATAAAATAATTACATGTTTCACTAAAGAAGCGTATAATTAAACATCTTTAAGGTGCCCACCAACTGTGTGAAGATAATAAAAACAATTAAACGAGTGCTATAAAACGGAACTTAAATACGTAATGGGTAATTAATGGTACTTTAATAAAATAGTACCTGTTCTAAAACGATATCTATAGAATGATCTCTGTATCAGTTAATCTTGGAGTAACAAGGAAGTTCTTGGGTTATGGAAATGTGTGCTACTATATTAACATGCTAAATGTTTATGTGGAGACATCGTTGTGAACAATAATATAAATAGTAAGGAATATTGTACTCGGTTGTGTATTTCAAATAGGCTGTAACAATGTATGTTCTTAGAGAGAATTTAAAAATTAAATTAAATTAGCGTCTTGATATAAGGTTCTTTGGAACTTCATGATACTAACAAATATCAATGATTGGGATCTCAGTCTCAAAGATCGTTAGCTGAGTTACGTCTTTTATCATAGTATTTGGTTAATCCTTCTGTACTATATTTTTATTGTTTTTATATTTATGTTAAAAATGTGTTTTAACTGCCCTACTAAGGAAGATTAAACGTGAAGCTGAAAAGAAGAAATAATAATAAGCCATATTTAAATTTATGTTTTAATTAGATCGTTAACTATCATGACGAGTATATTGAAGGACTTGGAAGATTTTTATATAGAGAATTTTCAAAACAAAACACTAAAATTTTAGTAGGCTAATTACTTTTTTGAATAACCATAACTGTAATCATTGTAAGGACGAATATGGCACTCGAGATAAACCTGAGTGGTTTTTGGAGTGTTATTAGTTATAAAATAATATTTGCAAATTTATTGAATAATAATAAATTAAAAAAAAAACAATCATTTAATTAATTCTGTAGGTATTCTAAGAAAGAAAAATAATAATACTTTATTGTACACACATAAAATATATAATTCTGAATTTTATTACATAAATATCCAAAATCAATGTAAAATTGGGGCTTCTCTCATATAGCGATATCTTACAGGCAACCATCAATAATAGATTACTATAAAAGAATGATAGAAAGAATCAAACAATTTAAAAATTATACTTTTATCAATAACAATTTATCCTTAGACATTTCTAGCAATAGAATGCAAATCATACATCAAAAGTTTAGCAAAAATATTCATAAAAATCATAAATCATAGCAATACGCTAGTATAAAAGGCTTAACAACTCAAGTTTTCAGATATAATAAATCACAAAACATGTCTGTGAAGTTGTAACACAAACGTTTAAGAGCTAGCACATAAATCCAATACAAAGTAAAAGTTAACAATATTCAAGTTCACGTCATTCGATAACTGTACAACAACGCTATAAATTACATTTGTTGAAATCGATTTGAAGATCCGAATATAATATGAGTTTGTAATATGTCGTCTGTCGATACTACGTATTGCTATGAAATATTGTATTGTAATCGAGTCTCTCTTATGAATTTCACTTTGCATTTTCAAGTAAATTAAATAAGGTATTCAATTAAGCTCAAATTCAATTGCTATTTTAGTTTTATAATAAAACATTATTTAATATATTTGTTTATTTATATTTTTTATTTATTATTTTATAATTGCTAAGATCAGTTCATACATACATCGAGTAAAACGAAATTTACACTTTTTACAACTTATTTTTGTTGTTGGCATCTCAAATTGTTATAAATATCTAATAATATTTTTATTATTATAAATATATGAATATCACTTTAAAATGTTAAAATTAAATAAGTCACAATCAACTTGATAGCAACAGAAATGAACTAATGTTAAAAGGGCAAGCAAGCACAAGTTGCGCACATTTCCGTGACGAATTAAATAGAGTACTCATACAATTCATATTATACGTTTAAAATGTTACATGTGAGATTGATTGTACAACATGTATTTTAAAAATAAATAGGTATATAGTTAAAAAAAATCTACTAATTTAAAAAAAATAAATGATGATAAAAAAAACATATTTTTAACCGATTTAAAAAAAAGGAGGACATTTTCAAATCGATTTTATTACGTTTTTGGTTGTTTTCGCAATACTTTTATTGGCTAAACCGATTTTCATGACTCTTTTTTATATGATAGCTAATATTTTAGATGTGATCCTTTTTAAATGTAGTTAGTATCTGACAATTAGTTTTTCAATTATTCGTAACAAATTTCATTAGTGCATTTCATTTAAAATTGTATTTTCTTTTTGTTAAAATCTTAAACATTGCTATTTTTGCTTTACGATGTCACATTTACACAAATATTGTAATTATCAAAACTAATTTAAAATTTTACCGTATACTAACGCGAAATTGTCACCACGCTTTTTTATTTAAAAAAGCAGCTTCGCCCTTTGTCTTACTCTGGTAAAAATGAAAATAATAAACACATTCTCATTTCCCAACTGGGAATCGAACCTACAACCAATCGCGCCCATAGTCAGACGTTTTCCCACTGCGTCGCGATGGCCTCAACTATTATGTAACCCACGTAATATCAAATTATTTAAAGAAATCGATACTATTTCTAATTCTTAATCTATGAACTCAATTATAATAAATATCATGGGCGTATTCAAGTTCGGTATATGTCAAAAGGGTGTTAGTAGGTCATTATAGAATATTTAAATACGACACCATACAACTTGTATTGCTCTAGAAGTTAATTTATATTTTATATTATTGTATTTTAATCTCTCTGATAAAACACAGCGCGGCGTTGAGTTCTGTCATTTCACACGAAATTCGGGCAGAAAGCTATGAGCGGAGTGTCTTAACACTTGGCTCACTCTGACTAACCTGCTTTATTTCTAGTAATTTATAATGTGCGCTAAGGTTCAAATAAATATACATAGCGCTGGAGATATTGTCATCTAAAACATTTATGTATTACTAAGCATTTTTCATTATATTATGCCCAAATTATGCAAGATATGATACATAGTAGCCTATTTGTTACCAAAAGTTTCACCTAGAACATTGCATGCTGCACTTTGCATTACCACAGCGAAGAAATAAAAATAAATCAAATATGATCATTTTTCTGAGTAAGAATCGAATCTACAATCTATCGTGTGTACACTCAGATATCGTCCCACTGAGCCACTATAACTTACTAAATGATGACATTAGAAAAATCTCAAGCCTTTAAAATGTAATCCAAAAAGACTGGTTTACTTCAATGCTATCCAATTTTGCTAAATTGTTCGTTTAATGTAAAACAAAACAATAATCCTGGTAAAGACCGTTAAAGTAAATGTTATGCAAATGCTTTTAACTTTTATATCCATTACGTAAAAGTTCAATGATTGTTAGCGTTAAGTTCTATCAAAAGCTTAAAACGAGATTATTTCATTTGTTAATTTTTTTACATATTTCTAATCAAGTTTTAAAATTTTTAAAAGTTGTTTTGTAATAATGTCTATAGTGTTTATGCATGCGAAATTCGGTTATATCGCGCGACATGGTAAGGTAAAAAGTAGCCTATAATCTTTCCCAAGGTCTAGACTATTTGTCAAAATTGGTTAAGTGGTTTAGGTGTGAAAGTTGTAAACAGTTGAACAATTTTACATGTTTTTATGTTTGACTTTCATCGCCTATTTCAACCCCTTCCACCATTTGTATCGGGATAAAAAGTATTTTATGTCCTTTCCCAAGTTCAGTTCTATCTTCGTACCGAATTTCATCAAAATCGGTTTAGTGGTTTAGGCTTGAAAGCGTAACAGACAGACAGACAGACAGACAGACAGACAGAGTTACATTCACATTTATAATATTAGTAAGGATATCTTTCATTACATCCACCTGTTTACGATTCTAACGGCTTCTTTTCAGTTTAGATGTTATTTAAGAGAAACGGCTACTTAACCGTAAGACTACCTTTTGTATATTTGTTTTTATACATTAAGTTTGTTTCGTTTTTTTTTCAATCGAAAGGGGTGTACAATTAAAATAATAATAATAATAATCAAATCGTACTTAAATACATGAGTACAAAAAAGAAAAAAAAAATTGTATCGCCATTTTGTGAATGATATTTATTTGAATAAAAAAGTCATGAATTAAAAACTCTTTCTCTCTTGATGATTGATATTGTGTTAAAACGCTTTGATGTTCTCCTTTGCCGCCGCAGTTATAAACTCTTGGTGAGATTGCATAGCGAAAGTGAATGCAAAAGTTTCTATAAACTTTTGCTATATATATAAATCTATATTTTAAATGAGCAGATGTCATCATTTGTTTTCGTTCGTGACATTAAATAGTTAAAATTAGTCAATTTTAGTTAAGATCGGAAAATTTACTAATTAGTTTATATTAAACTAAAAACATATGGTGGATGCTGTTGAAAATAGTACACGCAATGTCTCGATTTTGGGCGAAAAATAGATTACGGAGTGTCTGGACATTAAGTACCCTCTGACTACATTAATATCCGGAAAAAAATTTTAAAAAAATATATACATTTAAGCAGTTCTTTACAATATAAAAAGTATACATCAATGATTTACGGAATTTCAATTATACATACAACCAAATAATTCAACTTCATGTAATTGTTAAGTGAATATTACAAGATTGTTCAAAGAACGGTGTAGGAATAATTATGGGACATTTACTTATACTCTTATCTGCTTTTTTCCACGCTATAAGAACCTGTTCCGTGGCGGAGACCAACAATAGCTGCAGGCTACCAACTATTTTATTGCCACATTTGTTTTGCCACAAGTCATAATGTACTAGCGTTTTGTCTGAGTAGTAAAATATATTTTTAATTTATATATATTTATATTTAAGTAAATAACTGTAGAAATCCAATAATAATAAATAGAGGCTATAATGACAACTTAAAATAGTTTGACTGTAAATTCAATGGTTTGCGGGTTCGATTCCCACTCCAGGATCATTTCCACAATATGATCATCCATATTAAAATTGTTTTCATTTCTTCACTCTGGTGAAATAGAGTGGAGCGGAGCGGAGATTATTAGATATATCATAATATTTTTGAACAAGATTTATTCAATAAATAATAACATGTAATATTGTAATTATTTTGTCTTTAATTTTTTTTTTGCTTACGACAACAAATAAGGAAATATCAAAAAATATATTTTTGTTGACCAAACCTCTCTAATGTCATGACTTGGTCTAAACATACAATTTCATTTGCTAGTAGTGGCTTTATGTCCTCACAAATGTCTTAAGCTGGGCATCATTATGCGTCATAACAACTTCACATTCGTGGGATCAGCTTTAAAATATCGTTTCACAGAATTTCTTGTGGACGACATAATTCTAAAAATTAAAAAAATGTAATATTCTAAAAATATATAAAAAAATAAAAAAAGGACATGAATTCCAATAAAGTGTTATTTATATATTTTGATGATTATATTTAAGTTATGTTAATTTCTCCGCCCTTCCACTCAACATGTAAAATCTGGAATTCAGACGGAAAGTAGAGAACGGAGTGTCTTAATTCTAGATTCTCTTTGACTGCTGCTAAAGCTTGAAGCTGTAAAAAATAATAATAAAGCTTGAAGCTGATATTTTTTTATATAATATCGGCTTATTAAAAATTATTATGACTATATGTCAGATCTTTCATATTATATACTTATCATAATGGTACCGTTTAAACCAGTTAGGCTTTAGTAAGCAAAATGAGGTATTTAAATTTAAAAGCATTTTTATATTTTAGTGACTAAGAGGTCTTTCAAAATATTTTAATCCGTTTTGCTTCTGACTAATTATGAATCATGCTCATAAGTGTAACATTTATGTAGTTTTCCTGGTACATTTTTTTGAATGTTTATGACACATATAAAATGTTAAATTATTTATGTAAGGAAGTTAAAAAAATAATCTAAGACATTCTAAATATTAAGTGACTTCATTTTGTTTAATTATATTATTATTTTACATTATAATATTTACATATATAATATATTGTTCTTATAAGTGGGGAACGGAGTGTCTTAACACTAGGTTCCCTCCGCCTACCCTGCTATATGCGGGATACAGCGTGAAGCTACGTATGTATATATGTATATATTGTTCTTTCTCTATTTATTTGTTTTTTGAAGACTTTGAGAATTTCTAATTCTCAATAAATCAGATTAAGTAATTTGCATTTGTTAAATAATGTAAGTAGATTTTAGTTTAACACACATTAACTATATATAAATAATCTTACGAGAATCTAATCAATATCAATAAAACTGTTCCGTTATTAACTAAGTGATAAACAAGGCATAGCCGAAAGTGACATATTTTTTACTTTTTATTATATTTCTTTATACCGTTCAGTAGAGAGAACCTATTGTTAAAACACTTCGTTCTCCACCTTCCGACCTAATTTAAGGCACTACATGTTGAGTGGTAGAGATTAATGCCATGTCTGTATAATCAATTCCCTGAGCGGGAACTGAACCCAGAACTTAGATCGCGTATCTTTTTTTTCTTTTTTCAGTTCACGCTGTATCCTGCTATAAGCGGGATACCTGCTATAAAGCAGGGTAGGCAGAGGGTACCAGAGAACCTAGCGTTAAGACACTCCGTCTCTTTGAATAATTCCGTTCCCCACTTATTGCGTATCTTGTTTTTTTAATATATTTTTATTTTTATATCTAGCTAGATATAATTAACAATAATATTGCACCAATTCTATTTCTCAACCATAAATCGATGAAGGCAAAATGAATGGCTGCCATATGACTTTGCTACGCGTAATTATACAATGAGTACAAAAGATTTGATTTCTATAAAGGCAGTTACTGTCAAATGGAAAAAAGGCGATGATGTAATTCTTTTTATGAACATGTAGTAAGTCATGCCACATAGTTTTGGTAGTGTTGCGTCACTAAACTATAATGTTGAGCGTTATTTTGAATATTAAATTTTTGTGACATACTTTTAAGTAATAGACCTCTTGTGAAATGAAAAGAAACACTCCGTTCTCTGCTGTCTATTCACGTCTCAGTTTGTTGAGTGCCTGTCGTGGCGCAGAGGAACAAGCGTGCGACTGTAAACGCGACAGGTTGTGGATTCGATTCCCACTCCTGATAATAGGATTTTTCATTTCCTGGGTTTGGTAATAAGGCAAAAGCGCGCAATGCCTCAATTCGGAGGAAAGTGGGCAACGGAGTGTCTTAACATTAGTTTCCCTCTGCCTACCCTGCTATATGCGGGATACAGCTTGAAGCTTTTAAAAAAAAGGTGTGTTGTAAACCGACTTCCAGAAAAGAAGGAGATTCTCAATTCATCTGTATTTTTCTGTTATGTGTGTTAACGCAAAATTTTATTTGATTTTGATTATTCTTTTTTTATATAATAGTTATAACTTTTGATGTGGTCCCATTTCAATTTAGTTAACATTAGATTAGTATTTAGTTAAGATTCTGATGAACGGTTTTGGAGTAATCCGTAATAATTTTACTTTTCAGTTAATCGTTTTCTTTTATTATTAAAATCTTAATTATTTAACTTAAGGTTAAAAATTGAACTAAAACTAGTATCACTGTACTTAACAAAGTGGTGGAACTCAACACCGCGCTTACAAAGAAAAAATTATAATAATTATTTGGTAATATGTACAATATTAATTAGGAACGGAACTCAACGCCGCTGTGAATGTTGTTTCAAAGTAGTCAATAAATAATAATTACAATAATTGGTTGGTGATATTTAAAACATTAATAAATGAATTGTAAAACACAACGTATGAGAACATATTTGTTGGTTAATGATGTTCTGACTAATCGATCACCTATATTGACTTGATATCGCTGTGAAACAGACGTATTACATTAATTATTCCATCTTAATATCTTTGGTATTGTTTGACTATGTACAAAATGATTTATAAGTTATATGATTGTGTTAGTTTAGACTAGTAGTAGGCAAATTGTTTTCGTAAAGCCAAAAAGTGATAAAAAATATATAATTATTAAATATGAAATATACTTTCATTTTCTTATACGATAATGTCTAATGAAGAATGAACGGTAATACCATTGATTTATTTTTGATTATAGATATTATTTAAAATCCTTGCAAAAGCTTTTAAAAACTATATACCATACACACGCGAAAGAAATCCGCTAAATATATGAATAAATAGAAATAAAGTTTTACTTCCGCCACTCAGCACGCAATGTCTCAATTCGGCGGAAAGTTGGGAACAGAGTGTCTTAGCACTAGGTTCCCGCTACCTACCATGCTATATGCGGGATACAGCGTGAAGCTATGTATGTATGTATGTAAGTTTTACTTTTGTTTATTAATATATTTAGCGGAGTAGTATCGGGTCGAAAAGCAGACAACGGTGTGTCTTGACACTAGATTCTTTTTTAACATCCTGTTATTGAAAATATAAATACATATTTGTCTTTTTTTAGTATTGCTGTTTTTTGTTACACATAGTTTTAAAAAAGAAACTTTAAAAAAAACAAAATCCCAAAATCTTAACGCCTGTCGTGGCGCAGAGGCACAAGCGTGCGACTGTAAACGGGACAGGCTGTGGGTTCGATTCCCACTCCAGGGAATGTAAAATTTAGTATTTTCTTTTCTTGATTTTGGTAACAAGGCAAAGCGCGGCGTTGAGTTCCGCCACTCAACACGCAATACCTCAATTCGGCGGAAAGTGGGGAACGGAATTGTTGAAAGAGAATGGAGTCTCTTAACACTAGGTTCTCTGGTTCCCTACCCTGCTATTTGCGGGATACAGCGTGAAGTTAAAAAAAATCTTAACATACGGGTAAATAACAATACAAAACACCTGTTCCTATAACAATTTGCAATATCTGTTGCATAATTTTATCACTATTTTAAATATACGAGTATACTGTATTTCAAGCTTCGACAAAAACTCAGAGGCATCTGCCGATCAGCCTCCGGCATGAGCACTATATAATCATCTTACGTTTCTCGGCAAGTAATTGGCCGGCTAATGAAGCGGCCTCAAGCGGCTACGCGACTATATTCGAATGTCATTTACCCATATGTACGTATATAGTGGGGTAGAATTATGTTAATTATTTGTGTTATAACTAAACATTTAGCTGTCAAACGCTTTTGATAAGGGGCGATTTGATTTGGTGATTATTGTAATATTTGGTATGGTCGCTGTTGTGGATTCTTGTGTGATATTGATATTTTTGTTTAATTTTGCATGGTGAATATAAATTTGGCCATAGTAGCACAGTGGTTTGGACTGTGATATTGGTTTTGGATTCGATCCCTCTCAGGGTATGTTTATGTTTAAATTATTTTCATATTTTCTCTCTACTATGAAAAGGCATGATGCCGTGTGAAGCATTTCAGGAACAAAACGGAGAACAGAGTGTCTCACTACCACAGAGCAGGAAAGAATGAAGCCAAATTTTTTATTGCAATTTAAAAAAAAAATTGTGCCCGTTTTTAATATAGTAGGTATAACAAAGTGTTTTGTATTTAAAAAATTAGAAAAAAAGAACTACGGTATAAAATAAAAACCACCAAGTAAAATAAACATTATTTTAAATATGTATGTATATTTTAAATTTTATAAATGTATTTTGAATAGACATTAATGCATAACATAGAAATATAATAGATTGCTTAAAAAGGACTTTTAACTGGAATTCAGTGTGACAATTAATGATGTTAATCAGAGTCGATTGAATTAAATGAATACAAATCTTGCACCAAAAAACGTTTTTTTATTTGTCTATATATTCAGTTTTTTTCTTAATTGAATTATTAAGGTTATTTTTTTAAATTTTGAATTAGTAAATTTACGACACAATATATATAATTTAATTTATGTACAATAAAAGTAGATGAAGGCTGTAGATATGCGGTGTCTTCGCAGAATATACGGAGTCAGTTTGGCTGACCGAATCCGCAACGAAAAAATACTTAATAAGCGAGGATGTTATAGTAAGAATGAGGAAGAACGTGCTCAGGTGGTTTGGGCACGTCGAGAGGATGAGTGGTGAAAGAATGGTGAGAAAGATATATGAAGCAAAGATGAGCGGTAAGAGAGGTAAGGGGAAACCTCGGTTGACCTTCGAGAACACAATATCAATGATACTAGAGGAAGGTCACGTAAAAAGCATGAGGACCCCCCGGAGGGCATGCATGAAGAGGTTAGTGACTGTGGACGAGGCGAAAGAGGTATGCAGGGACCGTAGCGTTTGACGCTCCGTTCTCTCTGACTACCCCACTAGGGATAAAGCGTGAAGTAAGTAAGCAAGTAAGTATAAAATAAAATAATGAACAATCAAAAATATTTACGTTTTTCTAGATGATTTTTTCTTATCATTCAGTACTAGATTTTAAGCATTACTTTATTATAATAATGACAATTAATGACATCAAATAAACAATTACGCAAACTCCTTGTCAGCGAAAATAATAAATAATTTTGAATTTAATCTGATTGTGCCAAAATTATTATTGCTCGCTTAGTAATAAGCTTCAAGGGTTTGAATGATTAAAATCGACTCCAAGAATGTCAACCTTAATTACCAGGCTCCTGAAAGGTAATGGCTTTAATAAAGCCGCTAATATTTCGCTTAAGCAGGCAAAAATAACAAACAACGATAAAATGAAATAAGTGCTTAAGCTCATTCTGTGTATCGGAAACGAAAGAATTGTAGAGATAAGATTTTTTCTAATATTTAAATGTTTTAATAAGATTAAGGTTTATTAAATATTATTTTGAAAACGATTTATATGCGTAATTATATTTAAAAAGGACATTAGGTTTTTTTCATTTTCAAGGTTTGGTAAGAAGGCATAGCGCGGCGTTGAGTACCGCCACTCAGCACGCAATGCCTTAATTCGGCGATAAGTGGGGAACGGAGTGTCTTAACACTAGGTTCCCTCTGCTTACCCTGCTATATGCAGGATACAGCGTGTAGCTATGTATGTATATTTGTATGTTATTAGTACATTAAATTAATAAATATTATATAACCATGTGTTTGACATACACTTTTGTACAAAGTGACAACGGAAAGGCATATAACTAGATGTGAAACATAATTGACGGTCAAACCTAATTTAATAGTTAATAATATAAAAATAATTTTGTAGGCATTGTGGCGCAGTGAGATCTTATGATTGTAAACGCGAAGATTGTGGATTCGATCCCACTCAACACATGATAATACTCAAATTAAAATATTTTTTTTGTTTTGATAAAACAAAGTGTGTTGCTGAATTCCGCACCACTAATGCACAATGTCTTAAATTCTTATGGAAAGCGGAATATGGAGTGTTTTGGTTCTACGTTCTCTCTGCTAACTCGGTTATGAAAGAAAGGAAGCTGCAAATAGAACAATAAAAATAATATTAAGCTCATAGAAATTACAGTCTTTTCTTATTATATTTGGCCTACACGAAAACAACCAAACAGTAAACACTTATTCGATATTTAGGAAGTTTTGAACTTTTTATCCTTTATAACATACGAAGTACATATTATGATGTTATATGAGAGGCCTCGGGATACAAAAAGCAATTTAATTATATTTTCTTATCTCGCATCCCATTTTCTATTTGACTTAACAAAATTTCGTAGAACATTTTCATCAAAGAGGCAAAAGTATCCTGGAGTAGTAGAACAGCTTTTGACTGTAAGCGCGATTGGTTGTGGATTCGATTCTCACTTGGGCGAATTATTATATTTAACCCACTCCAAGAAATGGAATTTTTCATTCTCAATTCAGCGGAAAGTGAGGAACGAAGTGTTTTAACACTAGATTCTCAGGTTCCCTCTGTCTACCCTGCTATATGCGGGATACAGCGTGAAGCTATTATTATTTATTATGTATTTTTACTTTTTCGCTATGGAGAAACAAATCACCGCGTTGAGTTTTATTATTTAACACATAATGTATCTAATTTGACTGGAATGGAAGACGGAAAACAGAGAATCTTGACACTAGATTCTTTATACCCTGTTATAATAGATAAAGCGTGAAACTGCTTCACATAAATCAAAATTAAAACATTTTTGAAATATGTTAGCTTATCACAATTATTGATTCGTCAATAAAATTAGATATCATTAATAATAATAATTTACTACAGAAATTTTAAAAATCTTGTTTATCATGAAGATTTTTTATAATCAAAAAACCTTTAAACTTTTTTTATAAGATCCTATCCATTTTACTCGGTCCAGGCCAAAGTTTTGTAAAGAAGCAAGACTTTTACTGCACTCCGAACAATGGCTATGTTTGAAGAATTAACTCATGGATTAATTAACATATTCACGGAGCGTATCTCATTACCTTCCTTTTAATTAAAACTTTAAAGCTCTTTATTTGCTTCCGCTTGATTGAAAGGCTTACCTTACTTATGGATAAATATTTAAGTGAAAAACGAGGTAAGAAAGCTGGTTTAAGGCGTGCTAAAGTGTAGCAGTTCTTGGGTTTTGTATTTTAAATTACAGTGAATGGAGAATAAAGTTTGTTTAATAAAGTTTTATTAAGTATTATAGTTCTTTTTATACAGTTTTTCAAAAGATTTATATATAATGTTGTGAAAAATAAGAGGCCTGTCGTAGCGCATAGGTACAAGCGTGCGATTGTAAACGCGACAGGTTGTGGGTTCGATTCCCACTCCAGGAAATGTAAAAGCTTAGTATTTTCATTTCCTGGGCTTGGTGACAAGGCAAAGCGCGGCGTTCAGTTCCGCCACCTAGTACGCAATGCCTCAATTCGGCGGAAAGTGGGGAACGGAGTGTTTTAACATTAGGTTCTCAGGTTCCCTCTGCCTATCATGCTATATGCGGGATAAAGTGTGAAGCTACAAAAAAGACTACCATATATTTTTGGATATAGCTAGTATACTAGTAATTATGACACAAATCTATATTTAATTTATGAAACTCTATTAATAATTCCATATCAAGTATATAATTTTTTTAATATTAGTAGGCATTTAAAATGATTTTTATTTAATGAGTTAAGAAAAAAAATATCCATCTAAATTTACAGATATAAATTTAACTTAAAATGCCTGAATTTATCAACTTATTCACGCTTCCAACTGAATTAATAACATATTATCATTTTTAATAATACTACTGTTTAATTTTTATTACAACCGAAATGACACTGAGTCATAAAACAGCATACACTCATACATAAATAGTAAAAACCATATTCATTCATTAAAATATTTCAAAATTTAGAAAGAGAAATTTAAAGCTAATCAGTTGTAAGAATCGATTGGTCATAAGCTTAGCAGTGAATGACTAAGATCCAGTGACAATTTTTATGGCCCCCTTTATAGTTCTGAGTATCGATATCATTAAATTGAATGGTTGCCGCAGAATGTTGGTTAATGATGATTTTTTAGAGGATTTTCAAAATACCCTATAGAATTTTTGTATGTTTGCGCTGTTTCCTTAAAGCGAATAAGGGAATTTATAGATGCAATATTGCAAAGGACAGCGCTTGTCTACAAATGCGATTGGCTGTGGGTTCGACTTCCACTCGGGGAAATTATTATATTTTAAATTTCATTCATTTCTCTGTTCTGGTAAAACAAAGCGTAGCGTTAGGTTCCACCATTCATCACGAAATGTCTCGAATTCGAGCTAAAAACAGTGAACGGAGTCTCTTGACTTGACTTGTATTGGCCTTTTTAGAGTTACAAAGCACGGCGTTGAGTTCCGGCGTTCGGACACAAAATGTCACAAATTTGAGCGGAAACTTTATTTTAACGGATTAGGATTAACAATAAGCGATGATCGACTTGAAATAAAATAAATCAAAAAGTTAAATTATTACGATAAAATATTATAATAAATAAATTTAAATGGGGCTACCTCACGAGCATTAGCTATTATATGAAAAATATCTAAAAATTGGTTCACCCAGTAAAAAAATATACGATGACACACAAAGAAAATAATTGAATTGAGAATCTCTTTTTTGAAGTCGGTTAACAATACTGCAGTCAAATTCATCATGACTGTAACAGGAAACAATTTTTTTTTATAAATTTTAGATCGAGGTGTCAATCGGTTTCATCGTGTTGTGGCGCGATCATCATTTACATATAAATAAACTAACTTTCGTTCACGTTTTAGAATTTGAATGAATCAAAAATATTTGTATTGAATTTTTTTCACAATTCACTTATTGCTTTGTTAGTACGGCACAAAAAATTTCAAAAGTAATTTTTTCGTACCATTTCAGTTAAAATTTAACTTCATCGATGTTATATTGAAAATAATAAATAAATAAACATAGATATATAGAAGTAACCTATTTAAAGGAATACCTTCAAGAGCAAGTGTAAGAGTGAACCTAGTGTCAAAATACTTTGTTCACTGCTTTTGCTAGAACTGTTACAATTGCGATTATAATAATGGACCACTAATTAACTAACATCTATATATTAATACGCGAAGGAAAAACTTTTTATCCCTTTTTAAGAAAACTAAGTGGACGGAGGAGAATGAAACTTGGCACACCTATAGTTTATATAGCCAAGGAGTGCACAGTAATAATATCTTTTTAAAATAATGCATAAAAAATATATCAAATTAATGAAATAAATATTACACACACTACCATGGTTTCATATGCATGTTTGTATAAAGTGACATATACATTGATAGACAAGGCTATGTTAACGCATCAAAGGGAACTCTAGTTATATTTAAAAAGCAAAAATCCAGCTTCACGCTTCATCTCGCTTCGTAGGGTAGTCAGAGTAAACATAATGTCAAGACATTCGGTTCGTCACTTTACGCCCGAAATCTTAACTGAAGAGAAAGAGGAGAAATTAAATTAGGTTACATACAATCATTTGCTTGAGAGGGAATCGAACCCACAACCAGTCGCGTCTACAGTCAGACTGTTCCACTGCGCTCCAATGAACTATACATTATATTACTTGTTAATACTTTAGCAACTATAAAACTAACATTTCTAAATGTCCCATACACTTGTTCTAGAAGTAGAACGATGTGTACTAGCTATTAAAAGTGAATGAGATTCAATTCCGGCGTCGTGTTCGTCGGTAACGAAGTTTGTGGTGGCTGGTGATAATGAAGCGACGGTGACTTGCCGATACATAATAAGATGCGGATCTTGGATGAAATTAAAATGCCCGAGTAGATAGTGTGAGAGCTTCACTTATATTGTGTAAACTGGTGTAATTAATGTATGGTTATGTGTATAACTACTATAGAGGTGTGATGCGGTTGACTATATATGCGTTGATTGGGTTTCAAAATATTACTTACACAAATAATACACAAAAGCCAGTCGTAACAGAGGCATAAACGTGTGACTGTAAATGCGACAGGTTGTGGGTTCGATTCCCACCTCAAGAAAAGGAAATATATAATATTTATAATAATTTATATTTTATATTTTTATTTCCTACCTCTGGTAACAAAGCAAAGGGCGGCGTTGAGTTTCGCCACTCAGTATGCAATGCCAATTCGGTGGAAAGTTGCGAACAGAAGTTTTTTAGAACGGAGTGTCCGACTAGGTTCTTAGGTTCTCTCTTCCTACCCTGATATTTGCGGGATACAGCGTGAAGCAAAAAAAATTAGGAAACGAATATATATATTATTAGAAATTTTGCTTTATGTAGATGAAGAGCTAGTAACGCTACCTAACGTGCATGCATATCTAATGTTTCACCAGACTCTTCTTACCTTTGCACATAATGCAGGAGATATACTAATATCTCGTTAATCTATGTATATATATGTAACATGACAACATTAGTAAAGTATATGACAGCGAAAATTGAAATTTCAGCAATAAAAAACGTTAATTTGGATGGGAATAAATATTACAAAATATATATTAAATTTTTTATAAAATATTCTTCATGTAAAATGCTTAGAGTCATACCTATACATTATAATAATATACGAAATGTCCTGTCACTTAGCTTGCATAAATTTGATTACCTTACTCATTCCAATATTCATTAATTTCTACCCACTATTACAACTACAAAACGTAAAATCCCGTTTTGCCCCTGTATCCGTAAGTATTTCGCTAAAACCTTTCATAGTACTCCCCTACATTCCCCAAGGAAAATATATGCCAAAATTTCAGCTTTCTAAGCCCAGTGTCAGCGTTGACCGTCAGTCACTTAGTGATAAATGGAAGAGCTTTGTTTATATTGATTGATGTTTCATAGGATTATCATAATAACAGGTCCTTATTTCATTTTGTGGCATATATAAATAGAATATTTAATTGTAGTAAATAAAGCGTACTACTCTACTAGGTTCTCTCTTAATACTCTGCTATACTGTAAGCGTGAACCTACTTTATAAATATAATGTAAAACTTCATTTTAATATAGAAACAAAAGTTTATTACCTTGCAATTTAATTAAAAGAGGAACAAGGATTAATTTTATCAAGACTAAGTTTCCCGGCAGTTAGGCAGTTCACCAACTGTCTCAGGTGATTCAGTTTAAAATATCCCATGTCTAGACCATTTTAGTGAATAGCTGACGCGAAACCGATCGTGTAAGTGGAGTAAGAAATTAAAATACTTTATAATTATAGCTTAAAACAAACCTTTTATCTTTAAATAATGGTAATTTTTGACAAATTTTTAAGTTATACCTTAAGAAATTTAAAAAATTTAACATGTTATCTGAAAATTAAATATTTAAAATGTCAAAAAATAGCGTGCTTTTACACGCACCACCATAAACTCCACACTTTATCCCGCACAACAGAGTAGTCAGAGAGAACTCAGTGATCAGGCCCTCCGCTCATCGTTTTCCGGTCAAATTCAAAACACTGCGAGTTTCGCCTTTCCAGAGGGGAATAATAAAAATAGTTTAAATATTCCCCTGAGATCAATGGGAATCGAATCCAGAACCAAACGAGTTTATAGTCAAACTGCCTCACTGGCTTTTAAATTTGAGTAAGTACATCATTTATATGCTATTTTTGTAATATGAATAGAAAAAAACTTATTATTGGCCCTCGTCAAAGGAAATCGATTGAGAACATACACATAAAAAATATTATAAAACATTTAAAATCAATTCACAAAATAGCCCAGAGCACTCATTTATTAAAAACAAAATTACTCGAAATATGCGTTGATAAAATAGTAACGAAAATGGCAATAACGTAAATTATTGTTGACGTATAATATCTTACATACAACCAAAATTGATATTGAAATATTGAGGCAATGATTGGGAGTAAAATTGTACTCAAAGGAATGTTTATTAAATATTTTCATTTTCCCAGTTTATACATAACGCTTGAATGGTCACTATCACATATGTAATATATAACCTATTTAGGTTAAAATTAAGGAAATAAGTAATAAGACGCCTATCGTGGCGCAGAGGTAGAAGCGTGCGACTGTAAACGCGACAGGTTGTGGGTTCGATTCCCACTCCAGGAAATGTAAAATTTATTATTTTCATTTCTTGGGTTTGGTAACAAGGCAAAGCGCGGCGTTGAGTTCCGCCACCCAACACGCAATGCCTCAATCTGGCGGAAAGTGGGAAACGAACTTGTTGAAAGAGAACGGAGTGTCTTAACACTAGGTTCTCAGGTTCCCTCTGCCTGCCCTGCTATATGCGGGATACAGCGTGAAGATAAAAAAAAAAAGTAATAAGAAATGAGAGGTAGGCCGCTGTAGCGCAGTGGGAAAGAGATTTACTGTAAACATTCAGGTCGGTCATTCAGCATTCGGTCATGGGTTCGATCCCCACTCGAGTTTGATTATAATGATGTTATTTAGTGATTATATTTAAATTATTTTATTTATTCGCTCAGGTTTTGTTGAAGTGCGGTGTTTAGTTCCGTCTGTCAATCATACGTAATGCCTCCATTTCAGGCGGAAGGTTAAGAACGGAGTGTCTTAACACTAATAACCCCGGTTCTCTCCAACTAGCCAGGGAAAAGCATGAAGCTTTAAAAAAAAAGATAAAATATATAATTCTTAAATGATATTAATTGAGGTTTTTATCAAATTGAAAGCTTTTCGATAAAATGCTGGAGCGCTCGAGGCAGCAGACAGATTTGTATCTTATATGACTCCAACTTCGAAATGGAAACTTTGTGAAATAGAGCTTCAATGAATATCTTTGACTTCAATATCTTAAAGTATGTAGCTGGTTATTTCATAGAAAATATTTTCTGCTGAAAATTTATATTTTTGAACATAATTCTCTTATTCTGAGACAGCTGAGAAAAGTACAATATGTATTACAATAAATATATGTTTTACTTTATTTTATAGTATTAATATCTATTTGTTGTTACAAGTTAAAATACTGTTACCGCATCAGATGTGTATGAGCAATGAGGTTATTGAATAGCAGGTGTCCCTGTTCGTTTGACTGTAGGCGTGAATCCTATAGGTTTGATGCCTACTATATGAACAACTAGCACGTGATAGAACAAAGAAAATAGAATTCTATCAAAAAAAGGTATGTAATAAAACTGTAAACAGCTTACTAAGTAAATTTATTGAAATTACCTAATATCAAATTAATATGTATGTAATTTAAATTTTCTTTTATTAATGTTCTATTTGCATTTTAAAATTAAAGTTATTTCATAATATTTTTTTCAATTATAAAACAACCATAAGAAATTTGAAGGCTAGCAATTAAAGTATGTGTACTGTGCAAATATTACATTTACTTCGTAAGCCATTTATGACCCTTGTAAGTCTTAATTATACCTCTTTGATGTTCAATCTGTAACTGGAGTAGCGGTACTTCTGCCTAGCGTAATGGTTGTTATTTTTAGATGTAGGCAGTTTAGCAGAAAACCGCTATAATGAGGGAAGGTTATACTTTTGACGCGAAAATAAGTACTTAGATTAAGTATAAATCACAGAACATTATTTTATAAAAAAGACACAATTTTCCATACTAGTGTTAAAACTTAAAACTTAATTATACACGCAACACGCATATATGGCAACTATGAACATGTTCAACAATATATGTTTTTTAGAAAAATGTAAAAGATTGACTGAAACGGGACTCGAACCCGCGCCTCTAGTAAACCAAAGCAATCCAGCCAGTCCAAGCGCTATCGATTGATGTCTATCGTATCCTAAATGTGTGATTAACATTACAAAATATCAAAAAAATACTTTCGTTTAATGCTTAATGCAAATTAATAACAAAATGACTCATTTTTAATATTTGTATATTAAAAATGAGTCATTTTGTTATTAATTTTTTTTTATTATATATTTTTAAATTAATAATTAATACATTAATTAAATACGAGTATAGATTGAATAAAAAAGATTAAAAAAAGTCAATTAACTTTTTTCATCTTATAACAGAGCTAAATACATTTCTATAACCAAATGAACACCCTCCAGTAATAAAAGTGTTAACAAAATTATAAAAGCTATTAGATATCAAAGTGTACTGTATAACAACGTTAGGTAAACCATATTACCATAAGTGCCAATTTCTCACCCCTACTAATCTGCGGCCGTACAAAAACTTAATAAAGCAAAATATATGGATATAAACAACCCCCTTCTCCCCAAGGGACTTTGTGGTGATACTATTTCGTGTAATGACTCCAAAATGAGGATATGCTTCGCTGAAATATACTGTAAGTAGCAGTGATATAAGTTTACTGGATATGATTTCATAAATATATTCTATTATTAATTTTGTATAGTAATAAGTGGGAAAGGGAATTGTTGAAAGAGGACGGAGTGTCTTAACACTAAGCTCTCAGGTTCCCTCTGCCTACCCTATTATATGCGGGATACAGCGTGAAGCTAAAAAAATGTAGTTAAGCTAGTAATCTTTTTTTTCGGAAAGAAATAAGTATTATTGTTATGCTTATTACTAATAATAGTTTGTTTATATAAATTGTTATATATAAGAAATATGTTTTTTAAGTGTTTTAATTGATTTTTTTTGATTGTCTGACTGCGCGTTCTGTGTTTTACATTTCATGTGCTATTACTATAAAGGCGAATTAATGACATCATATGACAATAATTTACAAAAATCATAAATTACGTTAGATTTTTTCAGCTTTATGCTTTATTGCGAACAACAGGATAGGCAGAGAGGAACTAATTATCATAATCAAGAAACTTCGTACTCCGCTTTCCAACTAAATTTGAGACATTACGTTTGCTGTGGCGGAACTCAATACCGCGTTTTGTCTTACCAATGCCGTAAACGTTTACGCTAGCTATATTTTATAAAATAAAATATTTTTTAAAACAAAATTAATTAATTAAAATAATAAATCATTTCATTTTCTCTATATCTTCATATACTGACGGTAGCTCCTTAATTCATACACGTCACGTTTTAAGGGAGGCGTGACATCGATCCCGCGAATCAGATCGAAATTTATTCACTATTAAACTTAGCCATCTTTTCATAACACGGAAGTCATCGCTAATACAACGTTAAGAGCACGGCAAATGTAAAGTAGGAACGGTAAATACTGTTTTAACTACTAAACTAAGGTTCAAAGGCCAAATTATTGAGCGCAGTTTTTGATTTGGAAAGAAATATAAAAAAATGAATGATGAATGAAACATTTTTAAATATGGCCTATTCCTTTTGTGATAAAAATGACTCTTTTTATTTTTTTTTTCCTATTATCACTTATTAATTAGTTATATATGTATGTGTATAATGCAGTAGATAAGTTATAACAATTGATAATTTTCCCTAATGTGATTTAGAATTAGTAAAAAGGCCTTAAAATTAAGTCCTAATAGTACTACTATGATGTGATGATTGATTGAAAAAGCCTTGCCTTTCTATTTGTATTATGTACAACTATTTGATTATTTGACATTTAGCTTCTTTTTAGAAAACATGAAGCTTATTAAGCAAAAGTAGTTACAAGATCCACTTTTTTTTTACTCTTAGTTATGACTACTAGAAGTATTTCTGCATAGTAATTTTAATGCTGTAAATTTTTTAATACCCAACTTTTTACGAGGCCAGCTTTGCACACATAAGCGACTGAGTGTACACGTGAGTGTTTGTGGGTTCGAATCGTACTCGGAAGATTGATTATGTTCAAATTGTTTTCATTTCCTCGATGTAGTAAAACAAAATGCGGCGTTTAGTTCCGTCATTTAACACACGATGTCTTGATTTCTGGTGAAACTGGAGAACAGAGTGAAAACACTTTTAGTTTTATGACTACTATGCGAAAAAAACGCGTAAAGCTAAAAAAATATGTTCACAAATATTCCAATGCAGCTTTTATACATTTAAAATCATACCCATAACCTCACAATACGCATGAAACACGTATGTTTCTTATTTGAATTCTGCACGGAAATATTGCATAACTTCAATAAAGCGAAAAATATTCCATTCATTTTGCTCATTCCATTTCAACACATTTATATGTTAATCGCGGCTTCCATTACTCTGAAACTACATACCCGACGCATTATGAAATGAAGATTTTCACTTACATATGAATATTTCCGACGGTTGGACTCGAACTGATATGTTTTTATGGTCGTCTAACTTTTTAAATAATATTTATTTAAGAGGTAATTTAATTTAAAATTATATTTAATACATATATAAGAAAATTGCCGACCCTGTTTAACTAATGAACGTCATGTAAATATAAAGTCTATGTAGGATAGCGACCGAAAGTAATTAATTGGTTGTCAGTTTTGATTCCGACTCGGTGAATAAGAATATATTTATATTAGTTTCATTTCTCCACTCTGGTAAGACTAGCGCGACGTTGAGTTCCGCCACGTTACGCGAAATGTCTCGAATTCGGGGTATTTTATTTTAGTTTTTTCTATGCGGAATAAAGCGTGAAGCTGCTTAGCTAATTTTTATATCTATAACGATTTGAATTTCTTTTACCTGGTATCTACTTAGACTATACTGAAATCTATCGCTTAAATCCTAGAAGCTATCCAATTCAAATGTAATTACAGCATAATAATATATAATATATGTTACTTTGTCTCGGGTAAAGTTAACGGAGTATTTTGTCACTACAATTCTGTCTCTACGAGTATTTCGCAGTACTTAAAAGTAATTCTTATTATTTAATATTATAATATGAAATACAATATTTTATAAAATTTTAATTTGAATATCGTTATTGTGAAATATATACGCGTGCTAATATCCCCCTAGTATGAATATTTGTCTCAATGAAATTGAAATTATGACTGATACACTCCCCCATACTCGGATGTTAATAATTTATGACATTATGAGCACACATTTTATATCTAAATTACTGTTTTTTATTGAAATTTTAAAAAATATTGTATAAGTAAAGTATATATATCGAATTTATACATTTATTTATGTTATGTTTGGAATCGTTAATTGGTATCGATATGTATAACATCAAATTTATCGAATTTAAATCATTGTTAGGATTAATTTTTTTATCTACGCAAAATTTAGAGACAAGATGATAGTTACAAAGCAATGTTTTTTCTAATAAATGAAACATGTTATGATATACCCTTATATTATGGCCAAAGCTTACAAAATCTTTATAAATTGTAGTCCTTGTGTTATTTTGACGTATATGATATACAGTAAAGTTATGAAGCTTTGCGTCGCAGTGGGGAATGCGGCTGGCTGTATACACGACTGGTTGTGGGTTCGATTTTCCGCTTGGGAATTAATATATTTAATGTATTTCTATTTATCCGCTCTGATAGGACACAGTTCCGCGTTGACTTTTGTCAGTTAACAGGCTATGTCTCGAATTCGAGCAGTAATCTGCTAACGGAATTTCTTGACGAGGATCTCCCTGACTTTCTTATGCGGAATAAAGCGTGACGTTACTTATTTTACTCTAAATTTTTATCTAGATCCGTTCAGCAGTACTTGCGTAAAAGAGTAAAATCTATTCATTCATCCTCACAAATATATCTTCGAGTGAGATTTGAATTCATAACTATAGCAATCAGTTATATACGACTTTACGGTTTACTGTTTAGTTTATTTCGCCCATCTGTATAGATTAACATTGGACTAATAATATGCATTTCAATATGGTTGGAAACTGTGAAATAGATTTAACTATATTATACTGACACTAATGTTTGAGGCTTTTAAGGATATTATCTAGCTGAAAACGTGATGTTTGTGACCTAGCACGCGCTAACGTTTTCTTAACAGAGAAGTTTTCCCTGTGAGGGGACGGGGTTAGAATACAATTCCCCTCCGCTGGGTAGCGTCCCGTAAGAGGCGGGTATCCCAGTAGTTTGGTGGTAGGAGGTTAGTCGTTACGAGGTACGTCGTTCGGTGGCTCGTGACCACTATCATTTCAAAGACGAACCGCCAAATATCTTGTGATGTTCGATATGGTTCGATGGCATGTAAGCCAGGTTTTCCCCTTTCCCACCCATCGTTTCCCCAAATTGTGGTGGTTTCGATAGCGCACTACTACATTAATTTCCCCTTCCATATGTATCCTCTAGGTTGGCAATGCATCTACACCATCTCCGGTGGTGTAGATATTCATGGGCGAAGGTAACCACTTACCATTAGGTGGTCCTTCTGCTCGTTTGCAACGGATTTTGAAATGTTTGAAACGGATGGTTTCAATAAAAAAAAAGTGAAATTAAAATAACCATCACCCACGTGACAATCGAACTCACAATCGTCGCGTTTACTGTCAAATGTCATTCCACTGCATCATGATGGACTTTTTAACCCACTTTAAAAAAGGATTTAGAAGTTTAGAAGTTATTCTATTGTATTGTTTTTTTACCGCATATTTTTACTGGGTGAACCAATTTTAATGACTTTTTTTATTTGATAGCTTATTCTTCTAATGACAAAAAAAAACAAAAATTTTAATGGGACCACCATTAAAATTTTTGTTTTTGATTTATTCGCAATGATGTTTTTTAGTGCATTTTAATTAAAGTCTGTTTTTTATTGACAAAATCTTAGTGATAAAATTAATATTATTCATATTAAAATAACGTACTATAAAAGTATATCAAGTATTAAGTAATATTTAAGTAATTACTCTTGCATATAGTATTATTGGAAATAACATGTCGTAGTCGAGTTGAAAGATGTCATTGACCCCTCTTTTACAAATGAGACCAATTAATATTAAATGGCGTCTGTCACTCTAAAGAATAGCCTTAATATGCCTTAAGGTCTTAGATAGTAATTGATATTCAACTAACTTCAAAAAAATGAGGTTCCTAATTTGACTGTATTTTTTTGTGTTATCGTGTAACTTTTTAATGGATGAACCAATTTTGATGATTCTTTTTTATATGATAGCTAGTGCTACTGATGTAGTCCCAGGTAAATTTAGTTAAGATATGACGAATAGTTTTTGAGTAATTCGTAATAATCTTACATTTTATTTCTTTTTTAGTTTTTTTTTTAACTTCACGCTGTAACCCGCATATAGCAGGATAGGCAGAGGGAACCAGAGAACCTATTGTTAAGACACTCCATTCTCTTTCAACAATTCCGTTCCCCACTCTCTGCCGAATTGAGGCATTGCGTGTTGTAACTCAACACCGCGTTTTGCCTTGTTACCAAACCCAAGAAATGAAAATACTAAATTTTACATTTCCTGGAGTGGGAATCTAACCCACAACCTGTCGCGTTTACAGTCGCACGCTTGTGTCTCTGCGCCACGACAGGGTCTTTTTTAGTTAGAATCTTAATTATATTATTCATAGTACTATTATTATAGACCATTGTATAATATTTACGTGAACAAATTGAAACAAATAATACTTACATAACATAAAGTAATAAACAAAAGTGGAGCGACGTTGTAATTTAATAGAAACAATAGAGTCTTTCTACTGACATTATTATAGAGTACAACATTACATAACGTACCACAATCATAATAAACGTGTGAAATGGTACTTTTTTTATACTAGCTTTGTTTGTAAGTATTACAAAAATAACAGTATGAAAACAGTATCTTCAGGCACAGTGGAAGACTATCTGATTGTAAACACCATTGCTTGTGAGTTCGATTTTTGCTTGGGGTACGATGATATTTAAGAATTTAATCATTGCCAGGTTTTTCCCTTTCCCAAAATGTGGTGGTTCCGATAGCGGACTACTACATTGTCCTCCCCTTCCATTTGTATCCTCTAAGTTGGCAACGCATCTACAACATCTCTGGTAGTGGTTTTGTAGATGTTCATGGGCGAAGGTAACCACTTACCATCTAGTGGTCCTTCTGCTCGTTTGCCATCCGTTATCCATAAAAAAAAATCTCGAGCCTGAATAGGTAAGATAAGCTGCGGCGTTGAATTCCACCACTCTATAAGCGTTTTCAGGACAATGGATAACGGAATATCTTGGGACTATGGTTTCTCTGACTACCTTGTTTTGCGGGAAAAAACGTAAAGCTATAAAAAGTAATATATGTGTATAAGGAGATTTTTGATAATAAAATAGATTATTGCGATTTTTGGTTAAAATAGTTACATTTAATATGTTAATACGTTAAAAATAACGTTATATTAGGGTATGCCATTTAACAGGTAATATCGCTACAATACATGTGAAGTATGTAAAAAAAAATTATATAACATTCAGATTTCTTTTCTTACCTCATAGCATACGAACAATAGTTAAATGAAGCAAAAGCTAAAAAATTGAGCTAAACTTCTCTAAGCTCATAGGAGCTTAGAGAAGTTTAGCTCAATTTTTTATAGAACTACAGTTATAGAACTACACCTACACCTCCCATAAAATCATTACAACATTCCGCCAAATAAAAACCAATATTTTTATCAAATAAACACTTTCATTTAAATTATAGACCGGAAGAATACCTTGAAACCATTTCGCAATATAATGAATATTCGAAAATTGAAGATTCTTAATTTATTACACAATTTGTATTGTTCGTCAGTGACGAACAACCGGTCATTACGCGAAATGGCGCTGTTCAATCATTTCTTTAATTATAAAATTCTTATTACTTATATAACATTGGATTGGATTATATAATAAAATTATATTCGTAGTGGAAAGTGGAAATGACAATGTTTATGTAATTATATTTTGGTACAATGGTACAATGGTTTGAATCACAGGTTGCTATATGCTAAATACCGTCTAAATGCATATAGGTATGTAAGTTCATAATTTTACCGTATATAATGCCTGTCGTAGCGCAGCGGCACAAGCATGCGAATGTAAACACGACAGGTTGTGGGTTCGATTCCCACTGCAGGAAATGTTAGTATTTTCGTTTCCTGGTTTTGGTAACAAGGCAAAGCGATGCCTCAATTTGGCGGAAAATGGGGAACGGAATTGTTATAAAAGAACGGAGTGTCTTAACACTAGGTTCTCAGGTTCCCTCTGCCTACCCTGCTATACGTGGGATACAGCGTGAAGTTAAAAAAAAATTACCGTACTATAAATAGTACTTTAATATACCGAATATATTAAACATTGTCTGTTACTTTAATTTGAAGGTTAATAATTTAATAACTATAATATTAAATATCAAAACTTACTTTAAAATAACAGCATAATATCTTTCCGTATTTAATAGTCAGAGAGAGCTATGGCCAAGTTCCTCAGTTCTCCATTTCTCCCTGAAATCGGGACATTGCGTATTGAATAGCGAAACTGATCACTTCTCTTTGCCTTATCAGATCGGAAACATGGATATAATTTAAAAATAGTTGCCTCGAGTTAATTTTAATTTTTTTTAACAAATTTGACAAAATGAATAGACATACAAAATTTTACTAATAATAATTTAACTAATTTAACAATAATAATAAACCTAGTCAAATCATAACAAATAAGTTTTAATAATAATCATCATTAATATTATCTATGTAAAACCAAACAACCATTAACACTTTACACCACCCCATAAAATAAGTTTCAAAATACATAAACAACACTATAGATTTTCGCGCACAGAATTTTTAAGCTTTTAATTTATGTGACGTTGGCGAGTGAGATTTACGAGGTAACCTATTTAAATCACTTTATTGCGTGAAGCTTTGCGATAGAGACAATAAATCCATTCTGCTTGCCGTGCGCGTGAGCATTCATAAATTTTTCCTAGCAGTATATCTGGCTGAATTGTTTAGAGCGCACTATACTTGACGTCTATCCTGCGGCTAAGTATTTGCTATCTGTTTAAAGAATTACTTTGAATTATTATTGTTTTTAAAAAATGCGTCTGGTTATGTCACTTTTTTTTAATTTACCTATAAATAATTTTAGCGTAGAATAAAATTAATTATATTTTTTTTCGAAAAGCCGAAATCGAAAAAATAAATGAGAGAATCTAGTGTAAAGATACTCCTTTCTCCACTTTACGTCATAAATTGATTTGATGATTGAGATTGAGATGATTGATTGATTGATTGAGATTTTGTGTTAAGTGGCGAAGCTCAACGCCCAACTTTGTCTCACAAGAACATCAAAATGGAAATAGTAGATAAATTTAAAATAATAAATAGTAAATATTTCTTTCGTCCCACCGGCTTGCCTAACTTTTCAAAGTACAAGTATGATACCTAAAAAGAAAACTCGCCAATAAAATGTGGAGCTCCAAAAACCAAAGTCAAACAAGGTGCGAGAGCTAAAAAAAGGTCATCGCCAAAATTCGATAGTGAAATTACTAAATACCTTGACATCCTGTACCACTTTCCCTACATATATCGGCTTCCCTAAAAATTACCGGCTTCCCTAAATATACATCGGCTTCCCTTAATATATATACCGGCTTCCCAAAATATACATCGGCTTCCCTTAATTTACCGGCTTGCCTTACTAAAATCTTCACCCCTCGCCACTGGTAGATATCTATTTACAAGATTTTATTAAATATATAAAGAAAAACGTTTGAACATTTTAAAATAAATGACAAAAACTTTTCATTACGATAACGAATACCGTTATCAGAGCAAGTGCTCATTAAAAATATTATCCTACACAGATTACAGAAGTTCAAACATCTGAGGGTATTTTCTAAGCCATTTAAAACGGCGACGCAGTAACACTTTAATATAATTGCAACGTTGTACCACAGTAAAAATAAACAGCTTGCATTCTAGTTGAAACAATGGAAAATCTTTTTACTGACTAGCCCTTAGCCCTTAACCATCCAATTAGACGCGGCTTCGAGTGAAACTCAAAACAAATAGTGTATATAAATATACTATTGGTTAAAATTGATTCAGAAAGGTAGAGTATGAGTGTAAGTGATTTTTTAAAAGATTTTTTTTTTAGTTTCGCGCTATATCCCGCATATAGTAGGGAAGGCAGGGAAACTAGTGTTAAGACGCTCCGTTCCCCACTTTCCGCCGAATTGATGCATTGCGTGCTGAGTGGCGGAACTCAACGCCGCGCTTTGTCTTGTTACCAAATCCAGGAAATGACAATACTAAACTTTTACATTTCCTGGAGTGGGAATTGAACCCACAACCTGTCGCCTTTACAGTCGCACGCTTGTGTCTCTGCGCCACGACAGGCATTATATAAGATTTTTTTTTTAATTGGATAATTCATATAACAAAGTTTGATCTTTGAAAATATAGTTTAAAAAAATATTAAACGCGCTTAAATTGATTTATGTAAAATTTGTGAAAGTCACAAAAGCCAACAAGAGATAAATTTCTTTATGGAAATACATATTTTGAAAAATGTAGCAAGTATTAAACAATACTTAAATTATTTTTTAAATGTTAATCACACTAAGCAACGTGTTGAACGCATGGCGTAGCGGTCAGAGCGCTTGGCAGGTTACCAAGAGGCGGGGAGTTCGAGGCGCTGGTTCGAGGCGCTGGTTCGAATCGCGCTGCATTAAAAATTTTTATATGTTTTCGACAAAAAAAGATAGAATTTAGTTTTAGTAGTACTTTATTGCACACAAGAGAAAAAACAAAAAGAAGGAGGAAATAACAATATAAATGCCTGTAAATCTTACTTTTTGGTGTTTTTATCGATATAGCCTACTATAGCTAGAGAAAATCTAGTGTTAAGATGTATTTTTACTGGAAAGGTGTACTTTTATCCAATGTTCGCCCGAAATCGAGACATAATGAATGATGGAACTTAACGCCGTGGGAAAATGAAACTAATTTAAATACAATTTTACCTTCTATTGAAACCCACAACCAATTGCATTTACAGTATGACTGTCCCATCGCTTCCAACATTACCGTAGTCTCAAATCAGGAAATGTAATAAAATTGAATTTTTATGTTACGATTTCCGCTCGCAGTAGCGCAATACCCAATGGAAAGTTCACACGTACAGAAAGTCCTGACTCGTCTTGAAATACAGTACCAATTAAAGTCGACACCCTAATGCTTTCCTTCGCACCTCGTAAGAATGCTAATCCATTGATTCTTTGCTATTTTTGGATAATGTTTCTTAAAAACAGATATGCTTAAAGATTTTATTCTTCACTAAATTTTTAATTTGGAATAATCAAAATTATAAGAAAAAAGAAATAATGAAAAATGTCGCGAATAACTTAAAGATTAGTAATTAGTAACTTAATAATTAATTTGAACTAAATTTAATGGGACCAAATCGGAAACAGTTATTGTATAAAAAAGTATCATCAAAATTGATTATGCACTGACAAACAAAAAAAATTCTGTCAAATTGATAACCTCCTTTTGTTTGAAGTCGGTTAATAATATAGATACATTTACCACTAACGTATTTAACATTATACTTTTGTAGTGTTATCATTGTTCTTAAATTACTTTAGAAGCTATAGGTATACTTATTATTTCACTGTATATTATTTCTATCATTTTTTTACGATGTAGTGTATGTACCAGCATGTCTAATACATGCTGGTACAGTCATACCCTGTACTGGACATTGCATGTTGGAATCAGAACCTAACTTCGCATTTTATCTAACTAGACCTCTTGCTGTTTAAACCACAGTCCACAGCCTAGTATCAGGCATAAGGGGAAAATAATATTTTGGACCACAATTTATACAATATATAGTATATAATCTAGAAAAATATTATACAGGGTGTGAGGACTCGCCTTACGTTAAATGAAAACACCGTTTTAAGTACTCCTTGTAAACACGATACGATTATAAAATAAGATTTTTTACTAAAAATGAAAAAGTGTTTTTTTCGAACAAAATAAATAATAAAATATTCGTTACAAAATCAAACGCCATTTGTTGCGTATGACGCAAGAGGACACTAACCTGTCAGAGCGGCAACGTCGCACGCCATCTCATTGAAGAAATCGAGTGTTGGGTAAGGGCGATAACGGGTGAACAGATGTTAACACTACGCACCACTGTCTTTAATTTTACACAAACTCACATTTATTATTCTAACTAATAACTAATTAAAATTTAAATTTCAAAAGTCACTGATAGTTCTCGTGGCGAAGTACGATGTTGACGTGGGGCTACGGTTTAATCTTCGCGTTCTCGTTCTACCGCCATTACAAATGTACGACCATAAAAATGGCATCTACAAGTAGAACCATACCTTTCCCGATATGTCCGTATTGCGAGAGTTCCATTTTAATGATATTCTCCATAAATCAAAATCATATCAGTGTACTTCGCAGAAGTATACTTAACATGCGCCATTATTAAAAAACAAACAAACTAAATAAGGAAGAAACACTCGTCTAGTTTTGTGTGACGAAAATAAATTAAATATTAACATAAAACAACGACAATAATAAAAGAAATGAAATAATTTGAAAAAGTCACAGGACGAACGACGCGTAAGTATAACTACTTCTGTTACTAAGCGATGTACGCAGCGCGGTGCACGACTGACGACACTAAGAACTAACCCAAAGTTCCAAATATTGGCATTTCTCTTTCCGCTTAGTATAAATAAGCAAAACACAAACATTTATTACAATTTGATTACTAATTTTGATTAATGTCTATTAAGAAATTTTAAAATGTTTTATGACTTGATCTAAAAGTCTAAATTATATTTTTCATTCAAGAATTGATCTTTATTCAATGTAAAAAATATTTGTTATGACTATGCTATTCCTTTTTTCACGGTCAAGGTTATTGTTAATAACCCTTCTAACATTATGCCATTTCATTCTGTCATGGTCAAGGTCAAAAAAAGGATAACATAGCTTAAAATTATCAGCTGTCTCAATTTTATTTGAAATGTATTTATGGGTTTGTAATTCCATTTTTTATTTATAAGCGCAATTGAAAATTCGATGTATCTGTAAGAAAGCCATTACATGAAAAGGAACATCAAGCTAAATCGACTTTAAATGGATATTCTTCTAGTCCATAACTTTTTTATAATTGCGGCTATAAATAATCTAGTAATTATTATAACAATTATTTATGC
>JAKGSA010000788.1:128734-419572 GCA_033558755.1 Philaethria dido
TGCTACCATTTTAAGTTACAATATTTAAATAAATTATTTATGGACGATTCATATTTTTATTTTAAAAATATCGAATAAGTAGTGCATAAATAATTTATTTAAATATTGTAACTTAAAATGGTAGCATTCTACTCTGTGGTCCGTCGTCGTCGCCTTCCATCTTTCCCGCCAATTTCTTTTAAATTTAAATGTTGCTAATCGGTCAAATAAGTGCGTAATAAATTCCACAGACAATTAAAATCGATTTCCATATAATTGTGGAAATCGATTTTATAAAATATCATGTGAGAATAATTTCTTACATGATATTTTTTAATAAAAAATAATTTACCAAAATTTTAAAGCATAACAAAGTAAATAAAATGAATATGAGTTCGTTTGTTGTAAACTCGTTCATTCGTTTTCTCGCTCTTTAACTTTAAGGTAAAAGTTATCATTAATATCTACCTGATTTTAATGGATTTTTTATTATAAAAGTATTAAATAAAAAAATCCTGTAATTATTTTTAATAGTAAATAATTACTTAAAATAATTAAAAAAGTAGATACTATTTAATAGAAATAACCTAGTATATCGATTCTTAAAAATCGATATACTAGGTTATCCTAGTATATCGATTTGTAATTATCTGTGTAAGTCAGTTGTCTTTTACATGTCAAGGTCAACATGCGACTGGGTTTTGCTTATTTACATTATTTTTGTTCAATTTCATAGTTTGTGTTAGTCAAAGTTATTATTACTGTTAAAATTTCTGAAAGTTAACTTACTGATACGTGATGTGTATGAGTTATAATTATTGTCGAGTGAATTATGAAGTGGATATTACTTTATACTATTGTAGTGTTAAAAAGCAAAACACAGAATCTGAAACAGTTTATGGACTATTTATGTAAAGAATATTAATAGAGCAGAATATTTATGTTAAAAACTGTAAGTAAAACGTGTTTCTAACGATGAGAATCTAAATCGAATGAAATCAATCTGTGATTACCATTATCGCTTATAATTTTTAAGTAAGTTTTTAAAAGCTGTGGTAACGTTAGTTATTTTTTTTTAAATAATTTAATAGGAACTGAGATAATATGACTGTCGAAAACCCCATCTAAATCCTCTTCAGAGTAATGTGATTATTTTATTATAAACAAAAGACACGTGCGTGAAAGAGAAAGAGATATCTGTCAAGAATATTTTTTATGAATGAAAAATGGAAGATCGGCAACGTATAATAGTATTTTAGTACTACTAGATAATACGTCATCGGTGCGTAATACAGAACGGTTAAAAATCGGGAATCGAAAATACTAGTCCTGCACCTAAACCGTAGACATGCCTTGATTGATATTAAGTGTATGGTTTTGTAGTATTGTACTCTACATGTGGTGGACCTAAATGTAAAATGAACATTCACACCCTGTATAATAGTGGTGCAGTGGGATAGTCAGACTGGAAACGCGATTGGTCGCAGATTCAATTTCCACTTGGGGTCATAATTATATTTAAAATATTTTTAGTTCTTTCTTCTGGCAAGACAAAGTGTAGCGTTGATTCAACACGCAATGTCTCGAATTTGAAGGGAAGGCGGACAACGTAGTGTCTTGAGCCTTTCTGCCTAGTCTGTGGGAAAAAGTGTATTTGTTTTTATATTTCATGTTATAACTTTAACTTTACACGCTATGTGATATGGATATATTCTGTTTATATATAGTACTATTAGATCATAAAACCGCCCTCATCCCAACTTGCTAGCGATAAAAAAGAATAAAATATGATAATAATACCTACTCGGGTATAGAAAACGTAGTTAGATGGTCTTCCATTTCTATGAAACTGGTTAAGAGTTCGATTTCATTGTAGAAAATTGATGAAAAAATTAAGTCTAAGTATAAAATAACTGAATTAAAATACTATACACTATCCTGATTTTCTTAGATTTTTTGATTATTAATGCACCTTTATGAGTTTCACCTATGAATATCGACCTTCCTGTCAAGCAGTATTATATAAAAAAATCTAATATTATTTTGACAAACTGTTAGTAGTTTTAATGTCAATAGAATTCTTTACGCCCGTATTACTCGCTTTGTCTTACCAGAGAGTGAAGAGATGACATTATTTTAAATATGATCGTTCTCCCGAGTGGGAATCGAACCCAGATCAATAGTGTTCATAGTCAGAGCCTGTTCCACTGCGCCACAATAGCCTTGTTTCTATCTTGTAAATATTGTAGGAAAATATATTTCCTCCTGCAACGTCTCGTAAGTGGGACACGTGAAAATTAATATGACATTTTTTTCTTTGCAGTATATCTTGCGTGCTGTCAACACAAATTGTAGAAATCTTGAGGCGGGGTCAACGACCTACATCACCCTCCACCCTACCCATTTCCCTAATGTAACACGACCTATGATAAAAGGTTCTATCCTTATAATAACGGTACATTGTCGAGATCGTGCGGAGATTTTTTGTAGTAATACAGTTATTTTGCATATCACACTACATTTTGTGATTTTTACACTATAATATTTTTTTTTATATCTAAGTATGTCTTCTATCATACAATTGTGCCATAATAAAATTATTAATAATAAAAGAGGTGAACGAACGGGGTCTTCTTACTTTTTCTTGATAGTAGGTTAATTCTTCTATACGGAATAAGCCGCAATGCTGCTTCATTTTTTAATAAAACGCTTCTGTTACTTAAGGCAAAGCGCGGCGTTGAGTTCCGCCACTCAGCACGCAATGCCTCAATTCGGCGGAAAGTGGGGAACGGAGTGTCTTAGCACTAGGTTCTCAGGTTCCCTCAGCCTACCCTGCTATATGCGGGATACAGCGTGAAGCGATGTATGTCTTCCGATACTTACTCAGTAATTGATAGAAAAAATACAACCGAAATTACTTAGCCGTAGAAAACTAAAAATTGACATATGTGTTCCTTGAGTAGTGTAAGAGAGATCTAGGATAAAATGTTCCGGATTTTCCGATGAAAAAAAGGGATATTTACCTTTTAAAGTCATTAGAATTTTTTTTTTAACTTCACGCTGTATCCCGCATATAGCAGGGCAGACAGAGGGAACCTGAGAACCTAGTGTTAAGACACTCCGTTCTCTTTCTAATAAATCCGTTCCCCACTTTCCGCCAGATTGAGGCATTAGAAGATAAGAAATAAAATAATATCGCAACTTTTATAAAGTTCTCGCAAACGACTATAAGGGCAACAAACCTGTTCGCCATTAAATATTATCTATTTTTTAATTCATTTTAGTCTCTTAGTTAAAGTCTTTAGGAACACAAAGAATTTACGAATAATATATTACTGGAAAAGCTATTTGAAAATTGTCTAGACTGTTTTATTGTCAATAACAGATAGATTGCTATCATTAGGCGATATCATATTCTACTTTTGTTTCATTTATTGTGTAATTTCCATTTTATTTTGTATTATGTATTATAAAGAGCTTATTGTTACTTTGTTTTGAAATTACATTTGGTATTCATATATTTCGAACCTTTGATATTAAGTACGAAAGTATGATAAGTTATATTATTACTTGTATGGAAAACACGTTTTGTTTATAGTTCTTAAATAAAACTATTGTATCGGGATTGATCGCATATATTTTGGTATTCTAAAATTATTTTTTTATTTAATGCGTTTGAAACATGTAAATTAGTATGTAGTTACAGGTAGACTGTGTCATATTTAAGTCTTTCTTTCGTAGTCATGTTAAAATAATTTTATTTAAAAATATTTAATAATTAAAATTTTACCAATAAAGATTTGCCAAACCAAAAGCCGATTTGGCTTTTAAAAAATGCACTAAAAAGTGAAATTATTGCAAATAATTCAAAAACTACTTGTCAGATTTTAACTTAATTTAAATAGGACTATAACGGAAAGACTGTCTATCATATAAAAAAAGAATCATCAAAAATGGTTCACCCAGTAAAAAGTTATGCAGTAACACACATAAAAAAGACAGTTAAATTGATAACTTTCCCCGTTCTTTTGTTTTTTAAAAATCGCAAATTCCAAGAATATTATTATTTCGTCTTAATATCGAATCAGTACATTTATATTATTGTACTTTAATAAATACATCCAATGTATATATCATATAGGCTTACATAACATACACGACAGTGTTGGCAAACATTCTTATTATACCCAAGCGTCTTTTTTTTAATTATTATTGAACCTTCAATACTCAACGCAATCATCAATCAGTGAGTCAAAAAAATGATAAATGGTTTAGCAAAATCACTTGTGGTAATAACGTGTTTTGCTCAGTAATTTGACACTAAATATGGTCGAGGCATATTAAAATGATGTCTTGCCGTATCTGTTTTACTAAATTAAAAGTCAAATCTATCATTATTCTGAAAGCTTCGGACGAGAAAATATAGGTTTCAAATACCAGTAAATGAGTTTCTAAGAATAAAAGCTTTTGAACTAACGAGATTGATTCTCGGACTTACGAGCGTAGTGATAAGTTGTTGGTGTAAAACTTTATTTTCTTAACTTTAGCATCCTTTTTCAAATACTTTTTGGTTAGCTGATTTGTAAAGGAATAAAATGAATTGGGATTTTCACTTTAACTTAGAGTAGTCGCGTCGTACTAAATTATATATTTAAAAAATATATATATATGTATTGATATTTCATAATATTAAATTTTTCAATATACATACATATTTGTAAATATTACATAATAAAATATGAATATTTTGAGTAATACTATCTCCTATTAGTTAAGTTTAGTTTAAATTTTTAATAACCTAAAAAACAATACTGCTTCTCTTCTTTACTGCAACATCGTACTAATATAACTAATATGTACTGAAATTCATGAGGTTAGATAGATATTTGTTAATTTTACAATATACTATAGCATATACATCACAATAACACATACGCTACAATTTACAAACATTTCCTAGAATTTGGCCTCAATGAAACGATACATTTAGTATAGCTATATATAATATTTATATCGAATCTTGAATTAACAATGAGTAAATAAAAACATAAAAAACTTAAATTGGACACCACACGTAACATTATTCAAATTACGTTAACCATTTAAAAGGGGTAATGTGACACACCATCAGTCGCAATCTTCAGTTATCAACGTTCAAATCTTGACATTGAATGGTCAATAGTACAATAAAGCTCTAAATAACGTAACCGGACGTCGGCACGGCGCCGCAGAGGAGAGTAGAGTGACGGACAATACTCCGCCGCTGACTTGCCTCGACTCAAATGGCATAGCATCCGCGTTTACGGATTATTCTAGTGTGAAAATGATAAACCTGTTTTTGTAGCCAGGTTGTTTTTTTGTTTTTGTATGGATACTGAATATATGGTATACTTATGTGTAAATGATAGTAAAATTTAAGCGTTTAACTTAGGTTTTTCTTTTATTATTATTATTCTGATTACTACAGACTTAGGTTTGGTAACTTAAAGCGCGGCGTTAAGTTCCGCCATTCAACCCGCAATGCCTCAATTCGGTGAAAAGAGGAGAACGGAATTGTTGAAAGAGAATGGAGTGTCTTAACACTAGGTTCTCTGGTTCCCTCTGCCTACCTCGCTATATGCGGGATACAGCGTGAAGTTAAAAAAAACATAAAAATCACTACAGAAACGTGGTCCGTACGTATTCTTAACTCTTTCTATATATTTTACTTATTACTTACTAATTAAGTATTAACGGAAAAGAAAAACTCTTTCTATATATTTTACTTATTACTTACTAATTAAGTATTAACGGAAAAGAACGAAATTAAGTATTAAAGGAAATAAAATATGTTATCTAAAACAAGTTATACCTTAAAGAGTTAACTTTTAAGGATATTTGAAAGGCTATAGTGGCACGGTATGACAGCATTAGAATTATTAGTACAATTGTTTGTGGCTTTGACTACCAAACGGTTCAGTAATTACACAAAAAATATTTTAATTTCTCCGTTTTGGTAAAACAAAGCGCGGTGTTATGTTCCATCATCCCAGAATGTGGACGGAGAGTTACAACACTCTTTGTCTACCCTATTACACGGAAAAAACATGACCTTATTTATAAGTACAATTACCAAATAAAGAAGTTGCAACTCAGTTAAATTATATTTATGTAAACAGAAAGCCTACACTACTTTCGTATGTATTACGTACGTTCTCTGCAAAATTTAGAGCTAACTTTCTTTATTTAATGAGCTATGTCTGGAAAGATTCACTTATACATTATTACCCTGGGAATGATATTTAAATTACATTACAACAACAAAGTACTGACCGTAATTTGACTTGATAGTATTATTTTAATGTCTAATATTATTTATATTATAGTGTAAACTGTTGACCGTAAAGGACTGTAAACGATTGTCTATGGGTTCGATTCCCATTCGGGGGCACGATTATGTTTGAATTATGTCTATTCTCCACCTTGACAAGACAAGGTGCGGCGTTGAGTCCACTATACGTAATATCTCGAATTCAGGGGGAAAACAGAGAAAGCAGTCTTTTGACACTAGCTTTCCTCTGCCTATCCTGCAATATACAGGATAAAGCGTAAACCTGGGAAGAAAATAATGTTAATATGTGTAATAACATATAACGCCTTTCGTGGCGCAGAGGCACAAGCGTGCGACTGTAAACACGACAGGTTGTGGGTTCGATTCCCACTCCAGGAAATGTCAGTATTTTCATTTTCCTGGGTTTGGTAACAAGGCAAAGCGCGGCGTTGAACTCCGCCACTCCACACGCAATGCCTCAATTTGGAGGAAAGTGGGGAACCGAATTGTTTTAAGAGAACGGAGTGTCTTAACACTAGGTTCTCCGGTTCCATCTGCCTACCCTGCTATATGCATATATGCGGGATACAGCGTGAACATATAACAGTAACAACAAATAATAAATAGAAAAAATATTCAAAAAATACTTTAGAGCGATCTATTATATCACCATACATGGAAATAACATATCATAATTTCAATAAGTGCCTTCGTTATTATAAACGAATACGCACTAGAAGAAGCTACCAATATTTTTTACCAAAACATTTTTCTTTCATACTCGCTTCGTTAGACACTAATAGGCAGTAATTTAATAGTAAATGGTCCATATTTCATAAGTTTTGTGACATAATTCTCGTAGGTGTTGCCTTTTTAACTATTTTATATCATTTTTAACGAATACCTAGTTGAAGTCAATGCGGTTGTTTATGGGGTGTCATCTTAGCATTTGTGATAGTATCGCCGTCTTAGTAAAAGTTTAAATATTTGTTGAAGAAGCTATTAAAACTATATGAAACTATATGAATATTTTCTTGATCATTTGAGGCCTAATTTATCTTTATTAAGTAGTTTTGGTTAATTGGCTTAGAGCTAAGCTACCTCTCGCGTCTTAATTTTAATAATAGTTGATGTTATTTTATTGTATTTGTATTGATTTATTTAGATATTTGTCATATTATGCTAAATTGCTGAAAATCATTTTAATTTGTAACTTATGTGTGAGTTCGATATATACTTATTTATATAACTGTGAAGCTACATCTAAATCCGTTGTGTAGTTTTCGAAAGAGAAACCACACATAGATCCGTCCATCCATACAAACTTTTACACTTATAATATTTTTAAGATATTCGTAAATTTATTGTGCAGGTATGTTTAAAGTAAGTTACTTAAATTATAGTTCTTGATGTAAACGTGGTAAAATCGCAATAGTATTCAACATTTTCATTACTAAGTACTAACCCAAAATACAAAAAACCCATACATTTTGAAAAAATCTTAAATTTCTCATACCATACAACTTTTTAATTATTTTACATACATACATAGCTTCACGCTGTTTCCCGCATATAGCAGGGTAGGCAGAGGGACCCTAGTGTTAAGACACTCCGTTCCCGACTTTCCGCTGAATTGAGGCATTGCGTGCTGAGTGGCGGAGTTCAACGTCGCGCTTTGCCTTGTTACCAAGCCCAGGAAATGAATAATTCCATATCCTGGAGTGGGAATCGAACCCACAACCTGTCGCGTTTACAGTCACCCGCTTCTGCCTCTGCGCCACGACAGGCATAATTATTTTAAATATACATATACTATATTTTAATAAATATATTTTTAACACACACAACAAAACATTACATTCTTATCCACAGTGTCATAACAAGTGTACACTATAACAGTTGCACTGGAAGTCGCAATAGACAAAGTGAACAAGAAACGTCAGACTACAATGCAACTGGCTGACATCGGCTAGACGCGGGCCGTGATTGCGCCTGTCCTGACACCCTGAGATATTAGACTTGTGTCTCCGCACTTGTTGTATCAACTTATAAATTGTAGAAATGCCTTTTATATATAGTATGTTTTGCTTTTATTAAGCATTTCCTGTTTTTAGCGAAATAGATAAAGATATAAGCCTGATTATTCAAACTATAGCGGCCCATAAGTTTGCGCAATGCCACGTTATGTCTCATTGGAATGAAAAAATATCTATGGTAAGTCCATGGTAGTTGGCCATAATTTTGATTATGCGTTTATAAGAAAAGCCTACACATTACTATATAAACTTATGTCTATAATAAATATTTGTTTAATTTTACTCCTTCATTATTATCCTCCATTCATCCTATAATATAAAACAAATCTTTATGGCTATTAATTAATATTAAATAAATTGTATAAGCAAATCGACTTATTAACTTAATCACGTCTGATATGGAATATGGAGCTAGATTAATGCCTACAACACCGAAACTGTTATGAATCAGTCAGGGAACTGTTACGAAACAGTCGAGCAACTATCTTTAAACTTTTTAATTTTAATTAGTTATTAAATGGAATTAAAAATTAGTATACTATCATTTTGTTAACCCTATCTAGTTTAAACTGAAAATTAATAATAAGCTAGAATCCACCACTGTTAGGTAATAACGAGCATGGTCATTGTTCCATTTGTTAACATATATTGATTAGCTTCACCTATGTCTATATCTATGGATGTACTATTTATCTTTGAATATAAAAAACATACATTTTTGCTGATATCTGATTTGCTTAAAAATTTGAACACGTGTCCGGATATGACTGTACAATATTTCCATAATACCTTAATATTTCTAAGCGTATTTCCTCTACGCCCGTCGTGGCGCAGAGGCACAAGCGTGCGACTGTAAACGCGACAAGTTGTGGGTTCGATTCCCACTCCAGAAAATGGAATTTTTCATTTCCTGGGTTTGATAACAAGGCAAAGCGCGGCGCTGAGTTTCGCCACTCAGAACGCAATGCCTTTATTCGGCGGAAAGTGGGTGACGGAGTGTCTTAACATTAGGTTCCCTCTGCCTACCCTGCTATATGCGGAATACAGCGTGAAGCTATGTATGTATGTACGAGTATGTATGTATTTCCTCTAATTTCATTTTTTATTAATTTGTTTTTATTTGTTAATAAAAACGATTGTTATTTTTACTTCGTACAAGCCAATTTATTCTGGTATCTACTAAAGAGGTATTTCTAAAAAATTAAGCATCTTAAAAATTGCATTGCAAAAAATTACATTAATACTTAGCTTAATTGTCACTCTTTTTTAATATTTTAAAAGCACGAACAAATGTAATTATTTACAAAGTGATCTTAATACACTAAACGTCCTTATTACGTGAATACAATGGAATTAATTGTTTTCTCTAATTCCTTTTTTTTAATGCTAATTTCTATTTATACTTTAATTGAATTATAAGTCATTGTCAAATAAGTTGAATAGTCAGAGTATTATCTATATGAAAAAAATAATAAAATAAAGAATTTAAATCGATTTTAAAAATATTTTCTTTGTAAAAAATAAGAAAAGCACTTCTGATCTAACTTCAATTTAAACCTTTTAATGTAATTTCATAGTAGTAGTAAAAAAACTACAATAGAAATATATAGATAGTATTTTTTATATTAAAACTGCTACCTACAATCTTTAATTTTTAAGTAAGTCTCGTCTAAATCCATTTACGGAGATGGTTCTTCCTCCGTCTGGCTCGCGACCACTATCATGTCAAAGACGAACCGCCAAATATCTAATGATGTGTTCCGGTTCGTTGGCATTTAAGCCAGGTTTTCCCCTTTCCCACCCTTCCTTTCCCCAAAATGTGGTGATTCCGATAGCGGACTACTACATTGTTCTTCCCTTCCATCTGTATCCTTTAGGTTGGCAACGCATGTACAACATCTCTGGTGTAGATGTTCATGGGCGAAGGTAACCACTTACCATCAGGTGGTCCTTCTGCTCGTTTGTCATCCGTTATCCATAAAAAAAAAAAAAATTACGTCTAAATATTACAAATAAATTACGAATTCAAAAATAATTGTTTTTTGTTTTAATGTCCTAGAAATTCTTTAGAATAAGTATGCACTTATAATGGATGGCAATGAGATTGTCACTTGACGCACCCTTGCTATATTATACAGCCTTCCTACCCTCTTCGTAATTCGTATCTATTTAAGTATATACTGATGAGATATGAGACATAGATTAATGTTATTTTGTTTTACCCTTTAGTACCAGCCCTGCGGCTTTGTGGCTCTAATGAAAAATAGAAGTTTTGTTTTAATAAAGTACCTCTTGCGGTGTTTAAACAAGGGGATATAATTTTTTCTTTCGGTGTTATGAAAAAGCGGATTGGATTTTTCAGTGATAAAAATTTAAATCTGGTAAGGTTAAGCGCGGCCTTGAGTTGCGCTACGTAATACTACAATGTCTCAATTTCAAAAGCAAAGAACGGAGTGTCTTGACACAGAAGGAAAGGAAAAGGAGTTAAAGGAGTACCTTTCATCGTAGAAGTGCAATCCGAGCTGGTAGTAACTTCCCATCAGATCGACAATATAAATATTTTTGGATTAATTAATTAATTTATGCACAAAAAAGTGCCTCAAAAAGCTGATTTAAGGTTTTTTACATGAACCTACATGCATACTTAAGTACGCATCTTATGATAATAAATTCACTATAGAATATATATATCTTCAATTCAGTTCTTTAATTACAGCACTTTGAACGTCTCAGTTTAGCAAAAGTATACATACATATATTTTAGTTTTTTTAATATAGTGTCATTATGCAAAGAAAATATCAATCAGGACAAACCACTGTTGTGCAAAACAAAATATAAGCGTCATCCCACTGAAAGCACTTAATAAAATGTAATATGAGGCACAATATATCAGTGAGTAGCGCTAACGCCCCTCTATTACACCCTGTCTCGGTTCGGCTAAGCCGAGCTTATTTTTCAACGTTATTAGCTCCATCAAAATAATTATAATGCTTTCTACGTACAAATGTTATGCAACATTAGCTGACTCTGTATTATTTAGTAATTTGTTGAGAAATTAGTAAGTATTTATATTTTTTTTCAATATTTAAACTTTTTATGGCTATTTATAATATTTTATATCGCCTGTCGTGTCGCAGAGGCACAAGTGTGCGACTGTAAACGCGACAGGTTGTGGGTTCAATTCCCACTTCAGGAAATGGAATTTTTCATTTCCTGGATTTGGTAACAAGGCAAAAAGCGTTAAGTTCCGCTACTCAGCACACAATACCTCAATTCGGCGGAAAGTGGGGAACGGAGTGTCTTAACACTAGGTTCTCAGATTCCCTCTGCCACCCTGCTATATGCGGGATACAGCGTGAAGCTAAGTAAGTATAATATATAATTTGTAAGGAAAGTGCTTATGCATTTTATATACCAACAGAAAATGCATGTGACACACTCATTATTTAATATAGCCAGAGAGTATTTAGTCCTAAATCGATTTTCTCCACTTTCCTTTCAATAATTATTGTGTTATCAGCAACGGTACCTGAAACCTCATTTTATTTACCTGAAATATATAAAAATACTAGCTGACCCGGCGAACTTTGTTCCGCCTTAATGGCAATAAATAAGTAGATTGTGTTTTTTTTTTTGGAAAAAGTATAAAAAAAATTAAATAACTACATTAATCATTCATTATTATTTCTGTATTTTATTTTTACATAGGTTGCTCTTCACTTAAGTACCTTGTGATACACGACATTTTTTGTTTTATTATCAGGCGCAAAAACAAACAACGCAGATGGTCTTCCGACCCGTGAACATGCCACGTATAATTGACCATGTGAAAAACATAAATGTTCTAGATTTAAACCACAAACTTTTAAGGATTGGCCTTGTGATTTGTTGATGGTCATGGCAAATGCAAGACGTATCGGAAATTGAAGTCTTTTAAATTCAAACGGCATATCGGTTGGGATCATCGGGATCCTCGGAATGAGAACTTCCTCACCTTTGAATTTTCCTATCATTATCGTAGCGTAAATTACATTGTTCATCAATTTACTAACCACCAAACGCGTACCGTTGCACAGTTTTGGTTGGTTTATGTTTCGAAGCATGATTACTACGGAGCCAACCTTTAGGCGTAAATTGTGCGGTGGTAAGCCAGGCACGTCCAAAGAGTTTAAAAATTCAATTGGATAGTTGGTGGCTTCATCTTCATTTGTGACGCAGTCAATAGATTTGAATGAATGCATTGTTCCAATGATCTTATTTTGAATTATGTAGTTCAGGTCATCTACATCTTTATTCTTAGCCGCTAAAATTGCTCGCTCACTCAACCATTCATTATTTTTGTAGTTAGAAATAATATTTGGAAATACATTGTTGATAAGTTCGTCTTTTGATGAGACAAAATTACAAAAATTATTTGGAAATGATATTAATCCGCTCAATTCATCGACAGGTACTTGACCATTACCGATAGTCAGCAATTGCTCCGAGAAATCTTCAGCAGATGTATCATTAAGCAATGTAACTCTCATGTTTGTTGTCAGGTGCAGTTTCTTCACATAGCGCCATAGATTTGACGATTTGAGGCAAGCGTTTATTTCATCGGCAGCCGTAGATCTTGGAATTACTGGCAGTATTTGGCGGAAATCGCCAGACAGTAAAATCATTGCTCCTCCAAAACATCTCGAGTCATTGCGTAAATCTTTTAATGTTCGGTTAAGTGCTTCTAATGCACGTTTATGCGCCATTGTGCATTCGTCCCAGATGATGATTTTCGATGCCGCTAAAACTTTGGCCATTGCTGAGTGTTTTGCAATATTACACGTTGGTTCTTTAATAGTTTGAAGATTTAACGGTAATTTGAATGCTGAATGAGCCGTACGGCATCCTTCTAACAATGTGGCTGCTATTCCAGAAGAAGCAACTGCAACCGCTATGTTGGATCTCGCCCGAACAGTTGCTAAAACTAATGACATAAGGAATGTCTTGCCAGTTCCACCAGGGGCATCTAGGAAATATAAACCACCATTTTCATCAGCGATTGCCTTCATTAAAGTATCATAAACTTCCTTTTGTTGGTAATTCAACAGGGGTACATTCCTTTGAACTACTAAATCTAATTCCTTGTGATCATATTCACGTTCCCGTTCCAATTCTCGATTAAATGCGTCATTCATTTCACGATTTGGCGCTGGCATTCCTAACCTGATTAATAAATTACCGCACATGAGGTAACACATATCTTCGATCAAGAGTAAAGCACGATTATGTATCTCTTCATTCATCTCAATATCGTGATTTCTGGAACTGACACGACTTTGATGTAAAATATCTTCTGACATACTATCCTTGTATTTGTGCCACAGGTTACATGGGTTTGATGGAAAACATGTCGAAATTATGATAGCGAATAATGTGCGTATCTGACTTGGAGATGCAGAGATAATGGCTTCAGCGATTGTCGTATCCCAATGGGTATCGTTTTCTAATAAGTTCAATTCTTCACATGCAGCACGATACGTTGGGAATATTACACCATTAACAGTTCGTAGTGTCTCAAATGAAGTTGGCCCACGCACATTTACCAGCAACAACCGCAAATAGAAACATTCATCATTCTTTGGATGAACTGTATACATACGACCAAGAGCATCAGTAGAACGCACATCTGGATACCCAGGAACCGCATCACCTTGCTTCCGTCTTTGAAAATTCTTGGATGAAGCATTCCAAGTATAATAACGTGGCATCTCCGAGTAAAGCAAAGTTCGTGCAAACTGATCGCTTTGGCAGATTGCAAAAAAACTGGTCAATGTAGTTGCTGGAGGTGTTTCAGCACGTTGCGTAGCATTCGAAGCCGTGAAATATACTCGTTGACCATTCTCCAGATGCACCGCCAAATGTATAACAGTAGGATGACGTTCGTGAATTGGAAATGCGAATATACGCCAAATCGCTTCATTACAGTTCACATAACGACCAACTTGATAGCGTGAAATTTCATCGTTGGTATTTGAGGATTGCAATCCAAAAACCGCCATATCACTGCCTTTCGTAACATATTTGCAAATATATTTTATGGATTTAACTGAATTGCAGTATTCAACGTTGCAATGTGTCTTGAACGTTTTAGAAATAAGTGGCGAATATGGAACAATCCAACTGTTGTCGACAACGAAATCCATTCTCTTCACTTTCGTTGTGACAGTTCGACCGTTGTCATCTGGTGATCGACGCCGATACAGCGGATACCCATCGTTGCCAGTGACAGTCTCCGCCGTTAATTTCCGTGGATATCGTTTAGAGCACTTTCCATCGACCATGCAAGGTGATTGGGGATTGATGGCACCACACGGTCCATGAATCATATTAGTAGTAACAACATCATGTAGGTCTGGATCGACTTCATGATCAGGAATCTCGGCACATATGATATCATCTATTTGGTCAGGCTGAATTCTTTCCACTAACCAAATAAGAATGTGCGCGTGCGGTAGGCCTCGCTTTTGCCATTCGATTGAATATATCCAGCATCGAGTATCTCCAAAGACGCGTTGTTTAACAATAAAGTTCATCAAGGACCGAATTTTTTGCCTGAATATACATGCTGTGATGTCGTGTCTATCATTTGATGTTTGTCCGGGAAGCAGCAATTGAGTAATTTCTATCCATTTTGGATTACAGGTAAAAGTAATAAAGAGATCTGGCCGGCCGTAATGACGAACATATGTCATTGCATCTTGTGCATATTCATGCATATGACGTGGGCTACCAATGTACGTCGCCGGCAGAATAGTTAATCGACCAATATTAGCTGCATTTCCTTCAGTACTAACTGCATCACGTAAATGGATGTACTCCTCAGAACGCAGTTTGGCTTGATTCAACCTAATAAATGTTAAACGTTCCGTTTCTATTTTTACATACATGTCAACGCAATACTGCTGAAACAATCGACGAAACCGCAGCAAATAGTTGTCAGCATTTTGACGAATCATCAAACGATATGCATAATAATTCATTGAGCTAACTTTCTTTGTAGTTTCTTCACCTGAAATTAAAAATTTGATAATTATCCATTTCAAAGACACATAATACAGACATTAACCATTATTAAGATACTGATACTTTACCATTCAATGGATTTATCATTTTAATATTAAAATAATATCCATCTTCTCCTTGCCAAAACATCAGTGGGTATTGCAATGCGTCATATGATCGATGAGTTTCAGATATTTGTTGCAGTTGCCCAGTATCGCGACGTGTAAGCACAATATCGCGTTTTTCCAATTGTTCACCAACAATCAGGATGGCAACTTCGTCTACAGTTGGAGCATTAAATGTGCGTTCGTGTGTTCCAGATGGTCGTTTATCTGCTTTGATGACAACTTTATAGTCATCATTTGGCATTTGCTCTAAAGCACTCTTAAACAACCTGACCAACGCATGATGTTCATGAAGCAGACACTGCAAGTCTTGAATAATTGCTCGCTTCATTCCTGCATTGATCCCTAGGCGTCGATCAAGTTGTTCTTCCATGTTGCCCATGAAATATATTTGTAAAAATTTATTCTCTGTATCTTCGAAAGGTAGTAATGATCCAATTCGATGGTGAATCTGTCCTTGTATCTACAAAATAAAAACCAGACAGTATTAACTGGGTTATAAACACTTTTTCTGTGGGAGAGTAGAGTTCAGTATTAGCAAATATAATACATACCAATAGATAAAGTAAGTTATTCTTTAACTACATTCTATGTAAGTACAAAAATAAATACCTTAAATGTCGGATTAAATCCTCCTTCTTCGATAATGTCTGCCCCAAATGACGTCATTTGGAAACAACTATTGTATTTTCGAGTATTTGCAAGAAAGTTGTGTGATTCTCGTGTTTCGCCACAAAGCAATGAATACAATGGCTCATGTGGCGGAGTCAACACTGGCAATTTCACTTTACCATTAAGGCAGCATAATCCAGGCGTTTCTCCGGAAAACTTTAATGCACCACAATACTCGCAAACAACGTCCATTTGCCCAATGCAAACGCTAGGATGCAAGCTGTAATCATTGCTGCAATCGTATCGAAACGCTGCTCGATTCAAATCAGCTAAATATCTTGTTCTGCGTCGCAAATTATCTATTTGTTGCCTTCTGTTGTTCGCTCGACGATTCTGCATTGCCAACCGAGCTGTTTCACGGGCTGCTTCACTTTGCTCTCGTGATTGAGAAGCACGAAGTCGAGCCATACTATCGCGGCGCTGTTCACGTGCAATTTCTTGTTCTTCTTCAGTCCTTTCATTTGCAGTATTTTGTATTCTTCTTGCATTACGGCTTTGTCGGGAAAGATTCGATCGTCTTGGTCGCGGCATTATTAATTAACATTCACTTCACTTCAATCCACTTGTTAATTATTTATTTAATAGAAATAGTTTTAATATTGATTTCTTACAAATATCAAATTGTCATCCATACGTCAATACATAGCTGTCATTTTACGTCAATTACATAGCTGTCATTTGCGTTTTGTTATTCCAAGTCTGATTCTTTTTTGTTATACCACGTTTTATAGTGACTGACGTTTCATGTCAAGTCACACGGGATCGCTGTCGAACGGGATAAAAAGTATCCTATGTCCATCTCCTGGCTCTAAGCTACCTCCTTACCAATTTTCAGCCTAATCTGTTCTGGCGTTCTTGAGTTATAAGTGGTGTAACTAACACGACTTTCTTTTATATATATAGATTCAAATAAACATCGGCTGCAAGGCATTCAACTTAATTTTATAAAAAAAATTAGATGTATCCCCGTGACTTTGTTTGAGTGGAGTATAAAGCCGAAAATCCCCATTTTTCCTGTTTTTTTTTTAATAGGAATTTCGATAAATCCTCTCATAGTCCTACCATACACTCACTAAGGAGCCTTCGTGTCAAATATTTGCTTTACATGACCAGTAGTTATGTTTATACGTTGTCTGTCGGTTACTCAGTAACGTACTCATATATACGTATTAAGATATATTATTTTAAATATTAAGCTAAAATTGTATAAGACTATTTTCCTTCTGGCTCGGAAGCACCAACAAGGGGAGGCATAACAAGGATAATATACTCTGTAATAACACACGATAATGTATGAGAAGTTGAAATTTCATGAGGGGTAATTTTATGTATATTAATATTGTAATGTAGGTAGTATGTACTAAGAATAGATTGTGAGTACAACCTAGATAGTGTTTCATTTTCATATTTTAATTTCAGAAAGAAAACCCTTTTATCTTTTATTTTAAACACTTTCTGCTCGAAATTGAGACATTACATGCTGTGTGGTGGAACTCAACGGTATGCTTTGGTTTTCAAGAGTGGATAAATTAAAATATTTTAAAATATGATTATTCTCCTCTCCGGCGATCGCACCCACAACCAATCAGGGCATTGATTTCTGCCACTTAACACACAGTGTCTCGGATTCGGACGGAAAGAGGCAAACAGAGTGTCTTGACACTAGGTTCACTCTACGATAAAATATGAGACTGTTTAATTAGAAACTGCAATATTTGTAAAAAATACATGTAGATTAGCTTATATTAAGTTTACGTTACTCTATCCCAGTCACTTCACTGCAAAAGTAAAACACTATGAAAACCATGGACCATATCGAATATATCTAACTTTCCCTCACTAACGCGTCGAAAGCGTAGAATTAATGGCTCAAATAAAATAAATGTGAGACATTCATTTACACATCCCTGTGTTTATGTCTCATTTAAGACGGCATATACTTTTACAGTTGCTCGTAAAACGTCCCCATGTGGCGACACAAGCTGAAGTCAATTCATAAGTAACTTTTGATGGTGAAAGCTAATTACATTTCTATTAACATTATAGCTTCTTGTTTTAATGATTTTTATCTCTTTAAGTTATATTTAATTTTTTTACGATTTATCATATAATAGATTGCAATAAAATAAACAAGTTTTTTTAACACTAGGTTCTCAGGTTCCCTCTGCCTGGCTATATGCGGGATATAGCGTGGATATAAAAAAAGAAAAAAAAATGTTGAGTTATTATCTATATGTAAATACGAGAAGCAAAAACTTTGAACCCCCTTTGACTAAAATTACATGGACTAAGGAGCATGAAACTTGGAACACTTGTAGTTTATATAGCTCTAAGGAGAGCAGAGTGATAATATATTTTTAAAATAATATATAAAAAATATATTAAATTAAAAAAATAAATGTTACACACACTACCATGGCTTGATATCCATGTTTATATAAAGTGACATATACGTTGCTAGGCAACGCGTTGTTAACGCGTCAACGGGAAGCGGCGAATGGAGTATCTAGTACTACGTTCTCTGCCTGCCCTGCTATACGGGATACTGCATTTTTTTAAAACTATGACGATTTTTTGAAAACTATACTTAAATAGTTTTATCTGTTCTAAGTAATATAAAATATTCTTGAAATTATAAACAAAGTTACTTTTAACTGACTTCATAGGGACATTCAATAGGAAGAGGTTCTGAATCTGACACTATTTTTTATAGGTGTTACCGCATAACCTTTGACTGAGTGAACCAATTACAATGAATATTTTTTATATATGATACGTAGTGCTTCAGGTGCGGTGCTATTTTATTTAAGATACGATTTTACGAGTAGTTTTTCAGTTATTGGTAATAATTGCACTTTTTCTTTGAAATCAGTCTTATTTTTTTTCAAAAGCTTCATTTTAAAATTATTTATATATATTTGAATGTATTATTGTTCTATGTAAAATATTGCTTCTTAAATGATTTTAACTATTCTAATTAATACAAAATATACTTAAACCTATAATGAAGTCACTTTTAATAACATAAGTTAAATGTTACACTCCAAGTAAGTTACAGCGACCTTAAAATCTAGTTGGCAGGACTATTCACAAACGTATGCCAAGCGCTTAAGAACAAAAGCCGTACTGACACAAATAAGCCCTCATTGAACCCATTCAACCATTTCCAGATAACCTAGTAAGAAACTATTGTATAAGATAAATTGACTGTCCTGACTATGTAGTCATTTTTTAGATTTAATAGGCGCAGTGGGTTTGCGTCTATCTGTAAACGCGAGTGGTTGTAGGTTCTATTCTCTCTCAGGGAAATAATTATATTTAAATTAATTTATTATTTTTCTGGCAACAATACACAGCGCGGTGTTGAGTTCCGCCACTCAGCACGCAATGCCTTAATCCGACGAAAAGTGGGGAACGGAAATGTTGAAAGAGAACGTAGTGTCTTAATATTAGATTTTCAGGTTCCCTCTGCCTACCTTGCTATGTGCGGAATACAGTGTTAATCTAAAAAAAATAATAATTTCATTTTTCCATTCTGGAAAGATATAGCGTAGTGTTGAGTTCTACCATTCAACGTACAATGTTTCGAATACGGGCAGAAAGTTGAGAACGGAGTGTTTTGATACTAGGTTCTTTCCTTTTTCAACTACCTTGGTATGGAGGAAAAGTGTTAGAAATGCATATATAAATCGATTATTATCTTACAAAATTCTGGTCGGTGAACAACATTGAATTTAATATGATGGTATAAATATATAATATATTCAAATAATAATAAAAAAATATATTAATATAATTAAATTGTACCAGCATACAGTATCCATTGGATATAATAGCTTCTTAAAGAAATACTAAACATTCGTTTATTACAACTTCATCTTCAGCAAAATACTGAAATAAGAATAATAAAAAGCCAATACGTTTTCTATTATTGTCCATGCTTTGTCACAAATTCAGGTGGGAAGTGGAGAAGGTAAAAAAAACACAGTTTTTTTTTTAACTTCACGCTGTATCCCGCATATAGCGGGATAAGCAGAGAGAACCTGAGAACCTAGTGTTAAGACGCTCCGTTCTCTTACAACAATTCCTTTCCCCACTTTCCGCTGAATGGTGGCATTGCGTGCTGCGTGGCAGAACTCAACGCCGCGCTTTGCCTTGTTACCAAACCCAGGAAATGAAAATACTAATATATACTAATATAATATATAGTGCATTATGTTATAGACACATAATATTACATTACGTTTTATAATATACTACGAAACGGAAATTTGATGAGGAAAAGCGTCATAAACCTGACGGACCGTTCCACAAGTGACATCACAATTAATGTGAACCCCTTTCAAAGTAAATGGTGCACGGAAAACTTCCTACCAGTCATCTAAGAAGGGTATTCAATAAATATTACCTACGTGACTTATTCATATTATATTGATATTGTTTTAGAGCTTCCGTTTCAATTTTGAATTTTATTACATAAAATAGATATTCTGTTTTATGTTTAATCGATTTGAAAACGTAGGAGGTTCTCAATTCGACTCTGTTTATATATGTGTTACCGCAAAACTTTTTACTAGGTGAATGTGAATTTGATGATTATTTTTTATAAATAGTTACCATACGAGTATAACCAGTAGATTTCAAGTTTTTCGTGATAATTGTTATATTTAGTGCATTTTGTTTAAGTCAATTTCTTCTTTTTAATTTTAAATGAATTACGTAACAAAAAGGCAGATTCAGGTTGCAAATCATTATTGATGTACGAGTATGTATATGATATAAGCAAAAAGACAAAAAGACGTACTTAAACTTTTAAAACTATTAAAAAAAACTTTTGTAATAATAAACAACCTATGTGTGTACATATACGAGTATATATATTATATGGAACCACCTAGTATACATCTGTCAAGTACTTAATATACTGTATAAATAACAAACTTTACCATATATTTCTTTAATATTTAAGTTTTCCTTTGAATATCATTCACTAAATCCATGAATTATTTGCGACACTCATTCGAAGAAATTTCATATATTGACAATGTTTATATACACAAGTAAGAAATATTTTATCTCATCAAAAACATAATAATTTCATTATTTCAAAACGGCATATTCAATTTTCAACAATAAAATTCTATTGTCCTCTATATGATGTCAACTGAAATAAGGGTGTTCGTGTCACTACAATGTTATTTTACAATTGAATAGCAATGACATATAATAAATGCTTATTAATATAAAAGTATCTATTTACAATTGGACTTTTAGGGAATATATAGAAATCTTATAAGCCTATTTTTAAGTAATGGACAAAAATAAAATGCGGTGTTGACTTTCGCTACTCAACACGCAATGTCTTGGTTTCTGGTGGAAAGCTGAGAACGGAGTGTCCTGTCCCTAAGGTTTCGGAGTCTCTGTAACGCGGAAAAAAGTGAGCGTTTTTCTGAAATAATGTAAAGTTAAAAATAATAATTATATTACATAATAAAAAACATATAAAAAACAATAAAAACATATAAAAATTTTAAAATGTACGGACCATATATTCCGTAGTGTAAAAAGGAAAAGAACTTCGTTCTTTTTTATTGATATTAGTTTTCTCTGCCTACCCTGCTATGCTGGATAAAGTGAAGCTGAAAAAAAATAAGAAAAATAAATACGGTACCTATTCTAATTGGGCGCCACGGTCGGCAGTATTTGTAAGCCCGTTCCTGCTTTATTTTTGCACGTACTCAATTTCCCGCCTCACTGGATGTCTTGGAGAATAGATAATAATTTACATGAATAAATAAAATTTGCATTAAAAGCGTCCGAGACGCCGGCGTTGCAAAGAAACTGCTTGAGTTTTACGTGTGAGATCCTAAATTATTGTTGCAACTAAAATTATAATCTCAATGTATATATACTAAATAAACTGAGCATGTAGGAATTTGTAATTTTTGTTACTGTTTTTTAAATATTGTTTAACTCAATTATAAATACCGACTGTCGTGGCGCAGAGGCACAAAGGTGCGAATGTAAACGTGACAGGTTGTAGGTTCGATTCCCACTCCAGGAAATGGAATTATTCATTTCCTGGGTTTGGTAACAAGACAAAGCGCGGTGTCGAGTTTCGCCACTCAGCACGCAATGCCTCAATTCGGCGGAAAGTGGAGAGCGGAGTGTCTTAACACTAGATTCCCTCTGCCTACCCTGCTATATGCGGGGTACAGCGTGAAACTATGTATGTAGGTATTTATTTACAAATATGAAATATGAAATGGTATACCTATTGAAAACCTATTATCAAATATTTTTAGGAATGCTTTTAATAATTTTCAATTTTCACTTTGTTTGTTTAGGAATTAATACTTATTGCGCTTTTCTGCATTTTATATTTTGATGGCCGTCTGTAAGAAGTCACTTGTGACAGCCGTTCTTGCAAATAATTTTAAAAATTATGTGTATTCTTGCCATGAATATCTATAAGCTTTTATGTGCAATAAAAGCTTTTCTTTAATGAAATTATTTTAACCGGATAAGCGCGTATCTTTTAGTTTTCTAACACTACGACTCATAATTATTTTTTCAGCCGTTCGAGAATAATGAAACATTTTACATTACTGATTAATTTCAAAGCTATAGCTTGTTAAGTAACTATATGTCCAATGAAAATGTTCAATATACAAAGTAAGCAGTCGAATTCCCTCCGGTGCACCTCCAACATTACAACACTTCATGCATTAAGTCAGTAAATTTGGTACACTTTAGTTTTGTTATTTCTAAACATTGTGTTCCGCTTACAGAGCTCCCGTAGGAATAACGTCTATTGCTTTGTTCATGCTAATTTCGTTGCGTTTGTTAGATTTTTAAAAGGTCTTCTGTTTTCAATGACTAAGTACAGTCAAAAATGAATAGAATAAGATAGAAATACTAAAAATACTAGAACAAAAATATTTTTAAAATAATTTAATTAAATTAATTTAATTCAATTATTTTAAAATATAATTATTGAAAAATATTTTTTTTAACTCTTAATCTTTTAATTCATATGAAACTTACGATCGTATCTTCAGGTTTTAATAGTGTTTTTTTACTGAGCAAGTAAGCAAAGCCCACTAACTTTTCAGTTAATTGATTAGGTTGATCAATACATAAATAAATATAAATCTAATGTGTATTTTTTTGTCTTTGCATTATTTATAAGTATCAATATTTTTTATTATTATTTTTATTTAATTTCTTTACAAACATAGAAAACAAGAACATGTTAAAGTTTCATATTTTTCGTGATATGGAGATGGAGTATCCATAATTGAAAAACTTATTACAAGTATCTTACAGCTTACGGATCGACAGTGTCTTAACACTACGTTCTCTCTGCTAGAAATAACGTAAAGCTGAAAAAGGTCTTATAGTTATTATAGTAATAATCTAATAAGAATTTCACATTTCTTCCCCTAATCATAATTTGATGAAAGGCAGCCTGCAACATCTCTAGATATAGTCCCTTAATATTATGAAAATATACAAACAATTCGCACTCAGTTCGCCCTCTGGCTCTCATCTTCCCCTCCACTTTGTTATTATCAAATCAGTATAGATATCCGAGCAGATAATAATGTTACTCCCCCATAATAAGAAAATAAGGCTTCATGTAAATCATTGTTTTAGGAGACTATAATTTCATAGAGGGGTGCAAAAATGCTAATTGCTAGCAGGTGGCTATTCAAATTTATCTTAATAAGACTAAGTTACTTATATATGTTTATGCTGAATAAAAATTGTGTAAAAATAAATAAAAGTACAACAATTATAATATTTTGTCTATAGTTGAATTTTGTAAAATATTGAAAATTCATGTATATATATTGTACTGATCGAATCGTAGGATATTTTTTCACAGTATCTAACAAGACAATACTTGACGTAAATTGCTGTGTATAGAAAATGATATCTGGTGTTATATTAAAAATAAATAATCAAATTAATGGAAAAAGTAGTAATACATTACTCTAAATAAAAAAAATGAACGTCGAGAGCAAATCAAAGGTAAGTTAACATTCGTAACTAGCAAAATTAACCAAAGAATAATATTTTTTTTTGGAAAACGCATAAAAAATTTAACATGACGGGTCTCAAATCTGTGTTTATTTCAAACCGCCCAATGAACATATAACTTAGTAGTCAACATATAGCGTAGTGGCTGGAGCACTTTGACAGTTTTCAATAGGTGCGGGTTCGAGTCCCGTTACGTTCAATTATTTATATTTACTAGAGTTCCCGTTGACACGTTAACAACGCGTTGTCTATCAATGTATAGTATATGTCACTTTATATAAACATGCATGTCAAACCATGGTAGTGTGTGTAACATTTATTTTATTAATTTAACATATTTTTTATGTATTATTTTTAAAATATATTATCATTGTTCGCTTTATAAACTATAAGTGTACCAAGTTTTATTCTCCTCCGTCCACATATTTTTTGTAAAAAGGGATCCAAAGTTTTTCCTTCATGTATTAATATATAGGTTCTAAAAGTTCTTTTTACACTTTATGTGTGAAAAATACAAAAAAATTACTAAACAATAATTCTCATAACACAAACATAAAAAACAACAGATAAAACACCCAAGGAACGTGACAACAAAGAACTTAGTCGGATATGAGTGATTTGCATAATCCATGCATCAAATTCCGTTAATTTTCTTTTAATGCTGCACCGGCAGTGCATACACTGACGGCTCTCATTAATCTTTGCTTAAGCTTACGAGTTACGTACATATATACGTGTAGATATAAACGTACTTATATGAATTATGTCTGGTTTAGGTTTCAGGGTGATACATAATACCTTAGTTTAGGCTCAGGGTTATATGTATATTTACATGTCGTGGCGCAGAGGCACAAGTATGCGACTGTAAAGCGACAGGTTGTGGATTCGATTCCCACTCCAGGAAATGTAAAATTTAGTATTTTCATTTCTTGGGTTTAGTAACAAGGCAAAGCGCGGCGTTGAGTTCCGCCACTCAACACGCAATGCCTGAGTCTTGCGGAAAGTGGGGAACGGATTTGTTGAAAGAGAACGGAGTGTCTTAACACTAGGTTCTTAGGTTCCCTCTGCCTACCCTGCTATATGCGGGTTACAGCGTGAAGTTAAAAAAAAACATGTTACGTATTATCAGCTTGAAGCTTTATCCTGTAGCAGAGAGTTTGTGTTAAGACACTCTGTCGGATGCTTTCAGCCCAAATTTATATCATTTAGTGTTAAATGGCGAAACTCAACGCCGCTCTTTGACTTTGTCATGAATGTTATCATGAAACATTTTATGTAGTAAAGATTTTAGTATCGCAAAATTAGGCAGAACAATAATGATTTTAAGTAAGTTAATAATTAAAAATATTACACATACTCGTATAGGCACTCTTCACATGTTTGTGCTTTTATTTTACTACAAAGACATTGCAGTAAAACGATTATTTATAATAACTAAAAAATAAATGTTTCATAATTAAGAATTTTTTTTTTTAACAAGAAAGGAAAGTGATTTCAAAAAAGATGCAGTAAAATGTAGGATTATTACGAATAACTCAAAAACTATTGTTCACATCTTGTTTAAACTTAAATGGCACTACATCCAAAGCAATAACTATAATTTAAAAAAAACATCAACAAAATTGCTTCACCCAGTAAAAAAAAAATGCGGTAACACATATATAAAATTCAATCGAATTAAGGACCCTTCTCTTTTTGAACTTGGTTAAAAATCTACACTGTCGTTTATAACAAAACAATACACATCTTTATTCCCGTACAATTGCATGTTCAAACAACTTGTGCATCATAATATGCAAACTTGCACAGTGTATAGCACTCAGCAGTTCCGAATTAATATTCATTTTAGCAGGATAAAGCTTCATTCGCCGTGAAATATATTCAATGCGTCTCGACGGGATAGACGACTTCTGGTGTATAGTGAAGTAAGGTAAGGTATTTAATTTTCATTTAATTTTTTTAATGTAAATGATTAGTGCACCGCCTTCCACTACTTTATACAAATCCAATATCCAAAGGTTGCCTGGAAGAGATCGCTTTAAGCGATAAGGCCGCCTTATTGTACGCTATTACTACGAGTACTTCTATGTTATTTGTTTATTTGTGTGCAATAAAGAATATTTGTATTTGTATTTGTATTTGTAAGCTACAAAATTTAATTTTATAGGTTACAATAATGAAGATCTTAACAAAAAAGAAAACTTTAAATAAACTAAGCACTGAGATTTCAGTTTTTAACTAGATGTAAATGGGATCACATCATAAGCACTAACTATCATCTAAAAAAGAATCATCAAAATTGGTTTGGGTAGCAGAAATTTGTAAAAATCTCTCTACAGAGATGCTAACAGCATAAATAAGTTGTAACAAGCGTAAAGTATTTTAACGCAGACGGATATAGAACGTATGGCTTAGTGGTCAGACCGCTTGGACGGTTTCCAAGAGGCGCGGGTTCGAATCCCGTTGCGTTCAAATTTTTCTACGTTTTCTAAATATGTTTTTTGGTTCACCCAGTAAAAAGCTATGCGGAAGCACACGTATAAAAATACAGTCGAATTGAGAACCTCCTGCTATTTTGTAGTCGGTTACAAATATATTTTCCCAACATGTTTTCTCGATATAAACGAATCGGTGAGTGCAGAAACAACGTAAGTTACAAAAAATGCAAAAATTCGTAATCGATTTATTCGACTTAGCTTAGAAAGGCAAGATGCGTGTTTTTTTCTCCCTCCTGCAAATCCGGACTTACGTTGTTTCTGCACTCACCTATTCAAACATAGTATAGCAAAAATACGACGTTTCTATAGGAATCAAAAATATTAATCATTATTCCATGATGCCATGAAGGCAAATGCCTGACTACAAGTGATTGGTTATGGATTCGATTCCCACTTGAGGAAATTATAGTATTTTAATTATTTACATTTCTCCGCTCTGGTAAGACATTCTATTGGAAAAATATTCTCCTGTCACTATGCCTCATTAAAAAATCATAATATTGCAATTTTAATTTGAACCCACAACCAACCTCGTTATAATTATGTTTAACCAAAATAACACTAAATGAACATTACCAAGGATGAAAGAAGACAAACGATGGCTATAATCAGAGAACAGACCTAAAAGTAATTGTGGTGAAATTATTATACACCTCTAAGTAACAAGCGTGGGATATCGTTGGCCGGTACATTTTTAAAGCCTTATTTACAACGACCGAGGAAATGTACAAGTTGGAAAGGCAAGTATAGTAAATTTTCATTGCAGCACACCTATTAACAATTCGAAGTTACACGTTTATTAGTGTTATGAATTGAGTGATATATTTAGAGTTTGCGTGGTGTTAGTTTTATGCTTTCTATAAATTTTAAATAATTAATTAATTTTAAAATTGTGGTACGATGCTAACGCCTGTTTTGGCGCAGAAGCACAAGCGTGCAACTGTAAACTCGACAGGTTGTGGATTCGATTCCCACTCCAGGAAATATAAAAGTTTAATATTTTCATTTCCCGGGTTTGGTAACAAGGCAAAACGCGGCGTTGAGTTCCGCACTCAGCAAGCAATGCGATTTAGCGGAAAGTGAGGAACGGAGTACCAACGGAGAACCCTGCTATATGCGGGATACAGCGTGAAGAGATAAAAAAATACTAAAAATAACAGAATAATTAAAAAAGGATATTTAATAAAATTTACTAAATAGGCTATATTATAATTAGTACATATAAAAAGTTACTGAGACAACTTCTGATTGTTTCACGAATGGTTCTAGGTATCGAACCTACACTCATGGATATTCTTTATTTATATCATTTTTACTTCTCTCATTGTTGTCGTTAAATTCTGTTATTCATCCCGTAGATTATAAAAATTACTAATTTTCAATTTTGTAACAGTTTTTATAAAACGCTAATTATTCTTTATATTTATTCAAAGTTTTAACAACTTTATGATTTCATGAAAATAATCTTTTAATTTAGTTATTAAATTGGCCGATGAACTTAGTAGCCGTATCAATGAAGCCTGAAACCTTTTGTGTACAAGATTTTATCATTTCACTCGCTATAGACATGTAAATTGACAGGAGCTATTATATTTGCATACTAATTAAGACTTTTTGTAGCTATTGTGGCATAGTGGAAAAGCAACTGCTGTTAAATACAAATGGTTATGGGTTCGATTCTCAATCGTGGTATTATTATTATGCTTAAGTTATTTTTATTTCTACAATCGAAAACGTAATGATGGAAACTGATTAACAGAGTGTCTAGACACTTCACACACTACAGGTTGCATCTGGTTATCCTGCTTTGCGGCAAAAGCATTTTTTTTGTTAATATTATATCGAACAAAAATATCGATGCATCTCTTAACTTATAATATTTTCAAACTAAAATGTCATCAAAAATTGCACAATAACAGCTATACGCTTAATATTAAAGATATAAAAGTCGAGGAACTAAACTTGCTACTTTAAAAAACTTATAGAAGAAACTTGTAATGTCGTTTTTCTTTTATTAAGATGAAACCGATGCGTTCTGAACAATAAACTTCTCTCCGAGCGGCGATTCCTACGCGTGATGTTGAATTATTTATACTACCTTAGACAACCAAAATGAATGCACTTGACAAAAAACAAAAGAAAATCTTTTGTCTCTCACAAAAAGCCATGGGAATAAGGAACAAAATATTGAATTGTATATATCTACATTAGCTTCGAGCTGTATATTTCGTCTATAATGCTTCATATAATTGGATTTTCGGTGTAGTTTTTATATAACCGTTTGTAAGCAATGAGATAAACGGTAGCCATTTTTTTTGAAATTTCGTTTCGTTGTAAAAAATTTCGTTAACAATGTATGAAACTTGAGACACTGCAGCGTCCAGTTTGGACCCTTGTCGTATAGGTTGTATGTTTTGTTTCTGTACTTTTGTTTTTTTTTGAATCCATCAAATTTATAAACAAAAAAGGATCTTAAGATTAAATATATCATAATTATCAAATGATAACGATATTTAGTTTATATAAGCTAAGTTTAATCTAGATGAAAGAGTAATAAATATCCATCCTCAAAAACTTTTGCATTTATAATATTAGTAGCTTCACACTTTTTCAAGTATAGCAAGATATACAGAGAGAACCTAGGGTCAAGACACTTTCTACTTTCCGCCCGATTTCTAGACATTGCATGTTGAGTGGTGAAACTCAACGACGCCTTTTACCTCACCATTGCAGGGAAATAAACATACTCGTAATTTAAATAAGATTATGACAAAGAATTGATATCGAACATACAACCAAGTTTACGGTCAGTCACTGTCCCACTTTGCCATGATGGCTTCCAATAAAATACTCGTATTACTTGTATATATATTTTTTTGGCATCACGTTGTATCCCGCATGTAGCAGGGTAGAGGGAACCTGAGAACCTAGTGTTAAGACCTAGTGTTGTTAACCTAGTGTAAAGCCCTACTTTCCGCCAAATTGAGGCATGGCGTGCTCTGTGGCGGAACGCAACACCGCGGTTTGCCTTGTTACCAAAACCAGGAATACTAAACATTTGGATGTGGATGACATGTGGAGTAGGAATCGAACCCATAACCTGTCGCGCTTGTGCCAGTAATAGATTGCTAGATATATATTTCAACGGTATTTGACATTGAGAAACAAAAAAATCTATTCGACAAATATGGCATGTAGTTTTTAAAGGATAAAATAGCTGCAGGATTTTAGAATTCAATCAATATTTTATTGTCACGGGCAGCCGTTACCGCGTAACATCAATGCTGCGCTGTATGTAGAGCTAACGATATTTATTAATTTAGAATATAGCTTACAGTGCTTATGCCGTCGTGGCGCAGTGGTACAATGTGACCGTAAACTTGATTAGTTCTGGGTTCGATGCCCAGTCGAAGAAATTTAAAATAATTGCTATTTAAATTATTTTGAATTTCTCTGCTCTGGTAAGAAAAAGCGCGGTGTTGAGTTCCGTCACTTATCATACAATATTTACTAATTCAGTCCGAGCGTGGCAAACGCTGTGTTTGATACAATAGTTTCTCTGACTGTACTGCTATGTTGTAGAAATCGTGAAGCTGAAAAGCTGCTTGGCATAAACAGACATAATAAATTTATATTTAATTTAAAAACCAGCAAAATAGTTGGTTAAGTGTTTCTAAATAACTATTTTTTCCGTACCCTCTTTATAAAGAAAATATTTAGGTTTAAAGAATTTATTCTCATAAAAGATTACAATAAATCCACTTACATGAGAACATTACAGATCATACGAGTATAAGTACTTAACTATAACAACAGTCACCGCATTCTAATAAAAGTTGGTTTACATTAAAAAAAGCAGGTAAAAAAAATGCACAAAAACATTCAGCAGCTTATAGTAAGTCAGAATGGGAACGTATTTATCCCTCCCTATACCTGTGTATACACAAAATCATACAAATACATATTTAACATTTATACATTTTATATTATTGTTCAAAGTATGAGTAGTTTTCAATTATGTAATTGCGTAACTTGGACTTGAATATGTTAATTGATTTCAAAAATTTATTTTCACAGTCTGCTTTTTATTTCTCATTCTGTACACAAAAAATATATATATTATTTTTTTTATATTTTATAGAAACATAGAAGATAGATTTGTCATATCAGCATAGTTATTTGCAAAATATGAATAAATCCATTGTAGTCACAAATAACTTAATACGACATTCTGAGACACGGCCTCCGCTTTGTTTGAGCCAATGGTCATCTATAGGCGTCCGCTATTATTAAACTATTGTTTGCTTGTCATTTACATTTATATTTACAGTCAAAGAACTCTACTGGAATTGTATTTATATACAAGTTACTTCAAAATAGATATATGCAGTGCAATGTAATCAGGAGAGTCTAGTGTCAAAATAACCATTTAAACATTATAAAATAAAAAAATGCGTATTCATTTTGTCGCTCTAGTAAAATAAAGCGTTGCGCGGCGTTGAGATCCGCCTCTCAACACCCATGCCTCGTTTTTAGGCTAAAAGTGAACACACATACAGAGTATCTTGTACACATACAGAGTATCTTGGCACTTTTTGCCCAACCATCCTGCTTTACGGCAAAAAGCGTGAAAATAATAAAAATCACATAAAATTAAATTTAATTAAAAAATATATTCTTGTATTCTATTTTACTCCATACCTTCATTACAATATTTACTCTATATACCTACGTATTTTAAATTCAGCCAACCATTAATAAAACAATAGCTCCATTCAAAAACAAACTAGCAAAATCAAATAGCATAAGGAAGCACCCTTAATGCCTTATTAATTCAAAGTCTCAAACGAGACCACGTCTCACTTACGGCGAACCAAAATTGCTTCAACAAATTTCGAATATTCCGGAACTCAGAATGTAAACAGTCTGAGACAGGATTGTGTTGATACTGCAATCTATTACCATAATTAACTGCAAACATTACCTTGCAGTGACACGTTCAAACAACGGTAGCTTTAAAATTGTGTACAAATAATATATATTTGTAATAATATTAGAAGCCTTCGTAGTGCAGTGGGATAACGTATGATTGTAATTGCGATTGATTGTAGATTCATTTCCTATTGAGGGAAATAATTATAATCTTTTAACTATTATAATTTGACGCCTGTCGTGGCGCAGAGGCACAGGCGTGTCGTAAACGCGACAGGTTGTGGGTTCGATTCCCACTCCAGGAATGTAATTTTTCATTTCCTGGGTTTGGTAACAAGGCATAGCGCGGCGTTGAGTTCCGCCACTCAGCGCGCAATGCCTCATTTCGGCGGAAAATGGGGAACCCAGTGTCTTAACACTAGGTTCCATCAGCCTACCCTGCTATGTGCGGGATACAGCGTGAAGCTATGTATGTATGTATGTTATTATAATCTCTCCTCGCTGATAAGAGAAAGAGCGATGTTGAGTTCTTCTACAACACACAATGTATAGGATTCGAGTGAAAAGTTAATAGCAAAGTATATTGACACTAGGATCTCTTTGCTTACCATGATTTGTTAATACCAAGCCTGAAAAATATATATTAATTTATATTTAGTGAAAGTAATTTTTGTTTTCGGTAACAATTATTTTACTTATAAGATTGTTTCTTATTGTATTTGTATTTATGGCTGAACCGATTTTGATGAGTTTTTCTTAAATAACACCTAAACGTCAGGGAAGAATAAAGTTATATAATTGTTATAAAAAATCAAATGAATACTTAATGCACATATTTACATATTATAATCATTACCCTGAGTAAGAATTGAATCACCGACCATCGCATACATGGTCAGTCACTAACATTGTCACATCAATATATATTTTTAAATACTACTTAGATTAAGTCAGGATAAGCCCCTAGTTAATAACTACTAAATATATTCTAGGAACTTGCGTGCATTTTAAGTACCTACTGTTCCCCGTATTATTTTGTAGGTGAGAGTGGAATTATTCTATTATGTACCTATTGCGTTAATGAGGTAGATACTTAATACCACTAGTGATTCACCCTGGATTTGCCTGGATAAATATATGAGTTTTCTTCGAAGTAATTAATGTACATAGTAAACAAGCTTAAGTAATTTCTTTAAACGCCTGTCGTGGCGCAATGGCACAAGCGTGCGACTAAACGCGACAGGTTGTGGGTTCGATTCCCACTCCAGGTAATGGAATTTTTCATTTCCTGGGTTTGGTAACAAGGCAAAGCGCGGCGTTGAGTTCCGCCACTCAGCACGCAATGCCTCAATTCCGTGGAACGTGGGGAACGTAGTGTCTTAACACTAGGCTCCCTTTGCCTACCCTGCTATATGCGGGATACAGCGTGAAGCTATGTGTGTATGTATGTATAATTTATTTTGTTCCTAATACTTAAAACATTCTTAATTTAACAAAATTAAAAAAAAATTGAATATGTACTTTAAATCGTTTCGATATTTTAAAGTTATATATGAAGAAACATACTGAATAGTATATAGAAATAAAATATGTAAATATTTTTCATCGTGCAAGTGTTGGGGGCATCGCTATATTATATTAAATTTTGCTTTAGGAATATATTTTTGTTTTATATTTCTATAAATATGCAAGATAAATATTTAAAAGCGCATCTCTAGTAAATTAAATGTAGCAGTAATTAAAAAAACATATTTTTTTTAAAAGTGTCATATTGAATTTATTTTTGAAACATTATGAAGTTTTGTAACTTCAACATCATACTTAAAAGTATAAATATAGTCAGAGAAAACATTAATATCTCAGGCAGGGAGTTTTTAGTTGTAACTGAAAATCAGCGATGATTCAGATGTCAATCATCGCTGCAAATATCATTCCAATTTCTAATGATTCCTACTCAGGGTCATGATTATATAATTTTTTTGTTTTGTCCAAGACAAAGCGGTGTTGAGTTTCGCTACTTCACACGCAATATCTCGAATTCAGGGGAAAGTGAAAAGCGGAGTGTTTTCACACTAAAGTCTTTTTGCCCTTTCTGGTATGTGAAGGAAAAGTTAAAAAATTGGTTAAAATAACAAAATCTTGAACTTATAAATAACTTTGAATTTTATAGAATCCTAAAACAATATTACATAAGCGCCATCTTAAAATCTCACATATACTTGATGAAATACAAATTTCTATAACAAACTGATATCAGATATGTTGCAATTAAAATTAAGGAAGTTTTAATGAACGTTTGATTGGAAACAGAGCAAATAAGCTTCGATGTTTACACACATATGTATGTGTTTAAAACTTTGTAGATTGATTTTACTGTGAAGGAATCTAGTAGAGTTAACAAAATAAAATTATATGTAAATGTACCGGGAAATTAATAAGTATTTGACTTTAATTTAATCTTCATATACTTAATACATAAAATCTCTGTCAGTGGAAAGTTATATAAAAAAAAATTGTACAGTGTATGTTTCGGGGGTATCGCGATATTATATAAAATTTTGCTTTAGGACTATCTTTTTGTGTTATATTTCTAAATATATACAAGAAAAATATTTAAAAGTATATCTATAGTAGATTAAATGTAGCAGTAATTAAAAGGTATATTTTTTATAAAAGTATAATAATGAATTTATTTTTGAAACATCATAATATATCAAAAATTATTTAATAAATTTAATATCATACCAAAAATTAAAGTAAAATCTCTGTCAATGGAAAGCGACGAACGAAGTGTCTCGACACTAGGTTCACTTTGACTACCCTGCTATGGGGCATAAAGCGAGAAATTGCTTCAATCTTAAAACAATTTGGAGTATTAATTTGTTTTTTTAAATATTATTAATTTAAATGCAACTGATAAAAATATGTTTCAATGAAAATTTAATCTATCGTGATATTTCGATTGAAACTTATCTTGGCTAGCCTTATGTAATTAAATTTTTTTTTCCATATTTAACACCTACGATCATAAACTATAGTCAGGTGGGTTGAAGGAAGTTTGGTGCCTTATGTAATTAGCAATATATTCAGTTTTCATCAAGAAGAACTGCCTAAAATCGTCTAAACGTGTCATTTTTAAAAATTAATTTTCTTTGTAAAACATTTCACTTTATGGGAATCGAACGGAACGAGCGGAGTGTCTTGACACTAGGTTATCTCTGACTACCCTGTTATTTAGAATAAAGCATAAAGCGTGCTGAAGCTGCGAACTAAACGCACAATCGTCGAGTATACATTCAAACATTTTATATCTACACCACGTTGACGTCATTACCATATCAATGACGCAACGCACGTCAATTACTAAACTATCTTAGCGTAAATTCAACAGTTATAATACACGTAGACCACTTACCACCCGAAGTCAAGACAATACGTGTTGAACGGCGGAATTCAACGCCACGCATTGTTTCGCTTGAACATTTTTATAATGAAAGTAATTTAGTGGGGAACGGAGTGTCTTAACACTAGGTTCTCAGGTTCCCTCTGCATACCGTGCTATATGCGGGATACAGTGTGAACTTAAAAAAAATAAGAAGAAATAATAAAATAAATATAATTATTTCTCCGAGTGGGAATCGAATCCATAACCATACACATATAGTCAAATATTCTCACTGCGCCACTATGCCAAAGAAATACAAGCTTACATTTAATTTACCTAGTCTATAAACAGCGCGAAGTTTAATCGATCCTACACTTTACTGTCCTACTGAACTGATTCAGCTTAATCAACATTCGGATATCAACTATTGGAACTATACAAAGTGATCGAAGTTGGAGCTCGCAGCAATCTTCTACTAATATCCTTTGTACGAACTCAATTACAATACAGGCTTTAATTCACATGTAAGACTAAGATTGGTTTAGTGAGTTAGCTTGCGAATAATAATAAATTTATTTATTATTTACTAAATAAATATAAAAGGTCAATCGTGGCGTAGAGACACAAGCGTGTGATGGTAAACAGGACAGGTTGTGGGTTCGATTCCCAAAATTGAAAATACTAAAATAATATTTAGTATTTTTATTTCCTCGTTCTGGTAACAAGACAAAGCACGACGTTGAGTTCCGCAACTCAGCACGCAATGGCTCCATTCGGAGGAAAGTGGGGAACAGAAATGTTCCTAAAAGAGAACGAAATGTCTCAACACTAGGTTCTCTGGTTCTCTATGCCTACTCTGCTATATGCGGGATACATAAAGCGTTAAGCTTAAAAGAAATATATTTTTAAAGTGTGTGAGGTGCATGTTGTAAATAAATTACTTATAAACGCACCCATTTCTTTAAAATACAATTCATTCATTACTTTTTCAATTTAAATAAAATAAGTTAAATTTTTCAATTCAGTACTTATGTTATTTAGTTGAATTTTTTCACAAAACCGTGTTTTTTTAGTTATTTTTACCTATTATTCATTTTTATTTTTAGTGAGACATTTTATAAAAGTGTTTAAAAGCTTCCTCTTCTTTTTTGATAGACAAGCAAGTTCAAAATAATCAAACATTTCAAAGTCGATTAATATCACATACATAGATACATACCAAGCTATTAAAAGCGTTAAAAATACATTGCAATATTAGTAATATCACATGCAACCATTAGTGCCTATAGGAATGTCATTTGCTATCCTACCACCATTTACTGGTTAGATTTAAGCACTAAATTTTGCATTGTCTGCTGTCGATTGCCGATATAGATGGGTTATGGTATCGCCTTTAGGGAATGGGGGATTTACACTATACGATATTGTAACACGACTGTAATTAAGTGTATAGGAAGATTAAACTTTACAACTCCACGTTATTTTCAGTATAGCAAGGTAGTCAGAGAGAAAATAGTGTTAAGACACTCCGTTCTCAACGTTTCATAATAATTTAAATATCTTTGCGAACGGAAAGCACACTAATCGCTTTTACAATCAAATTTATGTCAAAATCAATCAAATGTCCCACTACATCTCACGATGGCCTGAAAATAATGTTGTGCAAAAATGACTAAATAGACTCCACTTGCTTTCCTGATAACAGTGATATAATATCAGTAATAAAATTTACATCAATATAATATTATAAATAAAGAAAACCTTAAAGACATACATACATATCATCACGCTGTATCCCGCATATAGCAGGGTAGGCAGAGGGAACCTAGTGTTAAAACACTCCGTTCCCAACTTTCCGCCCAATTGAGGCATTGCGTGCTAAGTGGCGAAACTCAACGCCGCGCTTTGCCTTGTTACCAAACCCAGGAAATGAAAATACTAAACTTTTACATTTCCTGGAGTGGGAATCGAACCCATAACCTGTTGTGTCGTCGCACCTTAAAGAAAAATAGAAATTTTCAAGGACCCACACAGATAAACTAAGCTTACTCTAAAAACATAACCATTAAATTATGTCGGTTTAAAGTATCTGTATAATTTGAATTGAACACGCAATGGCCCTTGTTGCTGGCATTCAATGTATCGAATAAGCCGCAGGTGTCGATTAGAGATTTCTCCATAGATATAAGTGCATGCTATTCTTATACGTTAGTACTTCAAAGGATTTCATATCATTTTATTTCTGATATTATTGTAAATTCCAAGAATATTACATGATTTGTAAATTTTTATTTGTTTTTAATTGATTTCAAAAAAGGGGGTTTTCAATTCAACGTGTGTTATTTTTTTGTTATATTATTTCTTAAAAATAATAGATAGTCTTTCTAGATTTAGTTAAGATCTGACGCTTGACTGACTTGAATTGACTTTAAGACAAGAATTATAAGTATTTTTTTATTATAATAAAATAAAAAAAACATTGTACTTGTCTTTGCTTTATCTATGGTATGTGGTACAACATTTAAAAAGTATATATTTTGCCGAATTATAAATATATCCTAAGTTTCAATTATTTTAAAACAAATTTTATCAAATCTCTTCCATATCTTAGACAAATCTTTATGTTTGTGTATGACATAAGTTGCTAACTAAAAGCACTTGAAAAAACAAATATTCATACTTTCTTGCTTATTACATTACAATTTTGATGGTACTACTTATTTATTTCCTATAATTTTAAACTCTACAAATAATTACCTCTATGAATTCAAATATATAATCCTTTTGATCTCCAAGAACTTGATACAGTGGCAATATATAATATCTTTACGGATAGACATGTAAGAATTAAAGACTAGCTCGAGGCAACGCATTCGCATGTGTACGTCGTTCAATTTATGAACCCTTTGTAGTAAATGTCATATATGAGATTGGTATAATATTAAAAAAAGTGAAATAAATTAACAATCACATTATGTTGTAATATGTAAAGTGCCTAGCTTGATGTACATTTTTTGATGAATGAAATTTTATAATAATTTTAATTGGATTATTCACTACTTAGAAAAAATCGAAATGTATGCGATATAAATATATGCGATTAATTCGACTAAAATAGTTTCATTTAATATGAGTAAAAATTACAGAAAACAAAGATCTTATAAAAAATTACAAGTACTTAAAAAAAGATGTTACTATACAAGATAGTACAATTTCGTATAACAATTCTTCACATCTTGTTGGTTAGTAAGAATTGCGTTCAGAGAGATCTTAGTTATTTTTCCTGTATTTTTATTGTCTCTCGTTACTGACTAACAGCCACAGAAAAATTCAGAAAACAGGCATATAGTAAATACAATATGTTTTCCGAATTTTATTTAAACCCACAACTAACGTAAAAGCATACAAATCATCTAAACCAATAACCATTGGACAACTTCAACTATGCACTCAATAGAAATAAAAACCAAATTAGTTAAAAACTATTCAAATTAATACTAAATATTCCTACGCAATTCGATCGTAGATAACAATAGATGCTTCCAAGCAGTGAAATGTGCATTTTAATTAGAATCGTTTAAGGTATGCGAAGTCATGTCGTCTTAGTTAATGGGCCTGATAAAATCCATTACCAGCGATCATTCTCTTGTTAGAACTTCAATTATATCAGAATCTTGGTTTAAGATTGTATTATGATTGATAATTTTATCCTTATATCTAAAAATATTGTATGAAAAATTTTAATATTGATTATTTGATATATAGATTAAAAAAGCAATTAAGTGAGTCTTAAGTTAAGATTTTTGTCAAATAAATAGAATTCAACTTAATTGTACAATAGTGCTATAGTACAAAGAAAAGCCTTACAATTCACGGAAATAACAAAATAAGGAACTATACACTCAAATATTTAAACAACAAACTAAGTTAGGGAAGTAAAACGTAATAAACGAAGAGATTTTTGTAAGGGAGACGTACAAGATAACTGTGTTAGTAAACAGTATTCGATATCCGAGGCACGTTCAGCTAACCTTGTCGCAGCCTTCGGTTATAGTGAAAAAACACACTAGGAACTTTCAGAAACTGAGAGAAGTCATTTATCAAGCTAGCTAAGAACTCTCGACATATAAAAGTTTTGATACAAGATGCCGAGCCAAAAGACATTAATATTGAGGATATTAGACAACTTGAAGTGTTTTTTGGGATGTCTTCGTGTTTTATCACTTAAGTAAAGAAAGTTCTCGTTAAATGTCGCAATTTTTTTTATCTTTCAACGATCATAGTAGCATCGTTTTTCAGCAGGTGCTTCAAAAATTCTTGGATTTGAAAAGAAACACATTCTTTTTCATATAACAATGCACAAAACATTATTTATTTTCTTAAGTAATACATTAGCTAAATTATTATTAAAATAAACTAGAAACCAAACATTCCTTTAGAAAATTAAATCTTTTACAATATTCACTATGTAGCCAACTTTTACATCGCATACAACTCAACGTGTCGAAGAGTAAAATTAAATTAACAACTCCTACTAACTTCCCACCTTTAAGCCCGTACGAGATACTGAAATTCGAAGCCCGAAAACAGCAGCCGTTTGAAAATTCAATACGATACTTTATACACAATATGGTGAGGGGTATACGGGACTGAACAAGCTTTATTGGGTGTCCTTAGCAAAGTATGTGAGTAGGGAATTCAATAAATGACGACAATAAGAATTAGGGGTGCCCGAAACAAAATACCTGCACTGTATCCTTGTTTGATTGTCACTTTGATGTCCTTTATTTAGTGAGACGTCGAAAATACAAATAATAAGATATATTTGGGTAAAAATTAAAAAAAAAGAAAGATATATATATTATTAATTAGTGTTATCACTATAACGAAAAATCTAAATAAATTGCATAAAAATAATTAAACAACATATCATGTAAAATTTTACAGTTCCACACTTCCTTTTTTAAGCGGATACGAGGTGGCTCGATTAAGAAAACATTACATAATTGTGCGAGAGCGCTCGGGCGCGCGAGTGGCGCCATGCAACGCGTAACTATGTAGAGACGTTAGGGCGCGGGGGGCGTACAGCCAGAGGGGCGAAGTAGAGCGCACCACTCGCTCGACTACGGTCGGTCCTCTCCTCAGTCCGGACTTAACCCACGATGGGGAAGGCACGCGTCCGCGTCGCCGCCGCTCATACATCGTTCGTACGCCGCAATGTAAACATTGATCAGTGAAGTGTATAACAAACCAGTGAATACGAACAAAATTTGATACAGTGTGTAAGTGAATGAACACAACTTTAAATTTGATTAAAGACAAATGTATATAGAAAATGTTTCAATTGGTGACTCTTTTGTTAGTGACTTTGGGTGTGATTGCCGCGTATACTCCGAAAGGTTTAGATAATTGTAGAAGAGATATAAATGGTGATAAAGGAACGACTCTGTGCCACGTACGAACACTTGAATCCAATGGATCTAATCTCGCATCTGCACCTTCGGAGAATACAAAACGACTGACCGTTGAGTGCAACCAGCTGCTACTGTTCGAAAGTTTTCTGGAAGCAAACTATTTTCAAAGATTTGCAACATTAGAAGAACTCTCGCTTCGCAATTGCAAACTACTTCGAGTACCAGGCAATGCTTTCGAAGGATTACAGAAACTTAAGGAACTGTCGATAAGATCCAAAAACTTCGACTGGAGTCAAAATAAAAATTTAGAACTTTCACTCGGCACTTTTAACGGCTTGCGTGAATTACAGATACTTGACTTAGGAGAAAATAATCTCAAAGTTGTACCGTCTGATGTGTTTTGTCCTTTGGATAATTTGCAAGTATTAAATGTTACTCACAATAAGATCAAAAGTATTGATCGTGTCGGTTTCGGAAAAAGTTGTGGATCGGGTCTTAGAAGTTTAGATCTTAGTTATAATGAACTTAAATCTTTAAGTGATGACTCTGAAATATCGGGGTTAAGGCGCCTTCAAGAACTCAGATTACAATATAATAATATAAGTGATATATCTAGTGAAATATTTAATGGACTTATTTCTTTGCGTATTTTAAATATTTCCCATAATAATCTGCAATCGATACCCGAGGGGACGTTCGCTAATACGAAAGAGTTACGAGAAATATATTTAAGTAATAACCTGCTGTTCGAATTAGCCAGAGGCGTTTTCCACCGATTGGAACAGCTGCTTGTCTTAGATTTATCAAACAATCAACTTTCAAGTGCTCACATCGATAGCGGAACATTTATTGGCCTTATACGCTTAGTCATTCTGAATTTATCCAATAATGCCTTGACAAGGATAGATGGTAAGACGTTCAAGGATTTATTCTTTCTTCAAATATTAGACTTAAGAAACAACTCAATTGGATATATTGAAGAGAACACATTTCTTCCTTTATATAATTTACATACTTTAAATTTGGCTGAAAATCGGTTGCATACAATTGATGAATATCTCTTTAATGGCTTATTTGTTTTGAGTAAATTGAATTTAAACAACAATCTACTCATTAATATAGATCCGAAAGCGTTTAAGAATTGTTCTGATTTAAAAGAGCTAGATCTGAGCTCTAATCAATTAACAGATGTTCCTACTGCGATATGGGAATTATCTCTTTTAAAAACGTTAGACTTGGGTGAAAACCTAATATCGGATATAAAAAATGGTTCATTTAAAAATCTAGATCAATTAACGGGTTTGAGATTAATAGATAACCAAATTGGAAACCTTAGTGTTGGAATGTTTTGGGATTTACCAAGTTTGCAAGTGCTAAATTTAGCGAAAAATAAAATTCTGGGAATTGAACGAGGCAGTTTTCAGCGCAACAAGCAATTAGAAGCTATACGTTTAGACGGAAATTTATTAACAGATATAAATGGCGTATTTTCAACCTTAATGAGCTTACTTTGGCTTAATTTGTCCGAAAATAACATAAATTGGTTTGATTATGCCTTTATACCTAGCAACCTGAAATGGCTAGACATTCACAGCAATTTTATCGTGCATCTGGGAAATTATTATAAACTTCAGGGTGGATTACGTATAAAAACTCTAGACGTTAGCCATAATCATATTGGCGAAATATCTCCTTTAGCAATTCCAAACAGCGTAGAACTGCTATTCATAAACAATAACCAAATTAACAATATTCAAGTGAACACATTTAAGGAGAAACGCAATCTTACAAGAGTTGATATTTACGCAAATGAGATATCTCATTTAGATATAAACAGCCTCCGGTTATCGCCAGTCCCCTCGAACAAGTCGTTGCCAGAGTTCTATATAGGAGGAAATCCGTTTGATTGCGATTGCTCGATGGAATGGTTACCATTAATAAACAATATGACTGCCACAAGACAACACCCCAGAATAATGGATCTTGAAAATATTTTATGTAAGATGACTCATACAAGGGGAGTTACACTAATTCCTTTAAGTAATCTAAAATCAACAGATTTTTTGTGCACATATGAAACACATTGCTTTACGCTATGCCATTGTTGTGACTACGTCGCGTGCGATTGCCAAATGACTTGCCCCAACAACTGCTCTTGTTACCACGATCCTACCTGGCACACAAACGTGGTCGATTGTTCTAGTCAAAGCGTTTCGGAAATACCAGAAAAAATTCCTATGGATGCAACCGAAGTTTATTTGGATGGGAATGATTTTAAAGAATTGCAAAATTACGCATTTATAGGCAGAAAAAATATGAGATCACTTTATGTAAACTCAAGCAAAGTTGAAAATATACATAATAGAACATTTGCAGGCTTATCGTCTCTCATTATTTTACATCTGGGGAATAATAAGTTGGAACAATTGAATGGTTATGAATTCGAATATTTGACGCAACTTACAGAACTTTATTTACAAAATAACTTTATAAATCATATAGATAATAAAACATTTTCTCCTCTTTTCTCATTGAAAATATTAAGATTAGATGGAAATAGATTAGTAGATTTTTCCGTCTGGAGTTTAACAATAAATAAACATTTAAATAGTCTCTCAATTGGAAATAATATGTGGTCTTGTAAATGTCGGTATTTACAGAGACTTACAGCGTATATATCAGAAAATGTTCCTAAAATTGTAGATATATCGGACGTATGGTGCATAAATTTGGAGAGCCCCACGTCACAAAGAAAAGAATTAAATCTCAATGGAACTATATGTAGTGATTATTACGCCAGTGAATCAGGAATCGACAGTATGTTAATTTCCAACTACATGCCAATGATGGTGACAACTTTCACAGGATTTACGCTTATAATTCTTGTAGCACTCCTAATATTTTTATTTAGAGACACACTACGAATATGGCTTTACACTAGTTGTGGTATAAGGTTCCTTCCCTTTGCAGGAGCCTATGATAACACAGATAAGTTGTACGACGCGTATATATGTTACAGTCCTAAAGATGATGACTTCGTGATACAAACATTAGCTGCTGAATTAGAAAACGGTAGCCCATCATATCATCTTTGCTTACACTATAGAGATATCCCACAACATGGTGTAGCCTATATGCAATATACTTTACCACTTCCGGAGGCGGCTGAAGCATCAAAACGAATAATTCTTGTTTTAACTAGAAACTTTTTAGAAACAGAATGGTCCCGATACGAGTTTAGACAAGCTCTGCACAACATTCTAAAGAGAAGAATTTGTACTTTAATTCTTATAGAAGATAGTTCAATTTTAACTGAAGCAGAAAGAGATCCAGATTTAAGGCCATACCTAAAAACAAGCTTACGAATAAAATGGGGTCATAATAAATTTTGGCAGAAACTAAGATATGCAATGCCTGATCGGAGGTTTAAGTCTAAATCAACAAGTTACCGTAATAATATAAATTCGTACACTATGCGGAGCGGTATGCAAAATGGGACGATGAGGTCGTTTTCTTTTCACGAAAAAATGAGAGGACCCAGTGAGAATGTGTCCGCCACTCCTGAGTTTATTGATAACCGTTCGCAGAATGCTCAGTCAGCGTACGGCCCTGACGGTAGACCGCCTTCAGATCACATATACTCATCAATCGATTCCGATTACTCTTCATTAGAATTAGGTGGAAATATCCAAAATAGAAGGCGGGATTTCAGGCACTGGCCGCCGCCTCCTCCTTTAATTGATACGCAACGTTCAGGTCAAGCTTATCTCGTCTAGTCTACGCTTCTAAATGTTAATATTAAAACCATTAGTCAAAGCTTCTGTGTAAATTGTAATAAATGCAACGCGCGCTTTACCAAATAATTAAAATTTTAATCTATTTTTGTAATTTCTAGCTGTTAAAGAGAGCGTTGATTTCGTAATGTTGGTGTAAATAAATCTATAAGACTGCTGTAGAATATGTGAATTTGTAAATAGTTTGTAAATAATTATTGTCCATATTAAGTCACACAGTATACATATTTATATACTTTAATAAAGCCATTGTGATAATTTTTGCATACAATATTTTATTTTATCTTCGTCCATTATACCTTATATTCCTTTCAAATATATTTTTTAAAGAAAAAGTAAAATTATAAACTTATAAAAGAAATAATTATAGTAAATAACATATTTTAAAATATTATTTTTACTTTTAGTATACTTGAAACTATAATATTTTCTTGTTGAAAAAGATTCTACTCTATAAAAACTACCTAGGTCTATTAAAGGACAGCTGGCGACGTGACTGGAATACTACGGTCATCTAAAGCAGTTCATATCATAATCACAAAGTGCGAGAGCTTGCTGAATTTTAAATAACACTGTTAATTTACAAAGGAATCCTAGATATAATTATGTTTTAACGAATTTATTTTAATTGTTTAAGAATGAATCTTTTCTTGTTTAATAGTTACTTTTTAAATATAACTTTATTACCTACTATGTTATATATTTTCTAATTATATCTATTTAAATTATATTTATTTCGATTTGACATATAAATTTGTATAAAGGAAGTATATACAATTTTCAAATATTTTGAATTCTAACTTTAGTAGTAAGTTTTTTTTTATTATAATATATTGAAAATCCTAATAACGTAAGTATAATTATAAAAAATAAAAAAAATGAATATTATTAAACAAATAATTTTCATAATCTACACCAATTCTAATGAATCTCTGTTATATAACACATAAATTTTACCTAAAAAAAACGAATACAAAGCCTCTCATAGTAACTTAACTTGTGAAAGACTTTACAGCGCAGTCCCCACGTTACCGTTCCATCGTCCGGTTTCACAAATAGAATCATAATTGAGGTATCCCTACTGCATAAAGATCTATTGAGGACGATATCAAATACAACTGGCAAGCTGTTTGCGAACATCATATTGTTGTTTCTGCGAGCATAAATTATTAATTTGTTTTTCAAATTTGATATAATAATTATTATAATAATTTTATAGTATATATAATATAGTTTATAATTTTGTAGTATTTACTAATTGTGTAACATTTTAATTATATTGTAACAGCTTTACACTTTTTCCTAAATAGCTAGGTGGTCAGGGAATACCTAGGCACTCCATCCACTAGATTCCACCCGAACTTAAGACATTGCGTGTAGGGGTTCGAAACTTAACGCCGCGATTAGTCGTACCAGAACGGAGAAAATGAAAATAATTTAAATTCTATTATTCCCTCGAGTAAGGATCGAACCCAGAACCAATCGCGCTTCTATTCAGACGATTTCCCACTGTGCCACGATAGCCTTAAATATATATTATGTTTACCTTAACTTCATGAACAAAAAAAAAATCTATAGATTAGCTACATTTTTATAACATATAGCCAATATTGAGCTTTAGTAATATTTTATATACTGAAACTGGAAACACATTTTTTTATATTTATATATATATATATATATATATTCACAGTGAATTGGCTCATATGGTATTTTAAACAGCATCCATTCTGTATTCAAAGGTCGTATAATTGTCTTCCTTCTATATGCAATTGTCCTAACAAAACAAAAAACGTTTCGTCTTTGTCTCAGAATATAAGAAGCTTTCTTCGGGACAGGAATAACAAAATTATGAGTCATTGTTAGATCCAGCATAAAAGATAATAAAGTTATTGTATGGAACTACTATGTAATGAAAATTGAATATTTTTATTCACATTTATTGAGATAAGAATAGATAAAATAAATATAAATTGTACATTCATATAAGAAAATACAAAAATAATAAAATAATATAATTTTTGTTTAACATCAAAACTGATATATTTTTTTTAACTTCACGCTGTATCCCGCATATAGCGGGGTAGGCAGAGGGAACAAGAGAACCTAGTGTTAAGACACTTCATTCTCTTTCAACAATTCCGTTCCTCACTTTCCGCCGAATTTGAAATTAATTTATATTTTTTGATAATAAGTAACAGGTTACCTAATATTTGTAAGGATATTTATGAGTAAATGTAAATGATGGAATTCAAATTATTCAATATCAGTTAATGCAACATAAAATTACATAAAATATTTTTAAAGTGTCAATCACAAATTTAGAAATTATTTATGGAAATCTTAAAATGTTAAATCTTAATTTAAATTCCAATTTATTTATATAGAGTAAAAAAAAATCGAATCACAAAAAAAAAACAAGAAAATCAAAAACTTTCAGGTAAAAAAGTACTTAAATAACATAAAAACAGAACTTATTGCACTTACGTATTTACGTATATTGATTATAATATATAGATACTCGTATATCTATCTTACAAATTACTATCTGACTTGAAGTGATTACAAATATAAAGAAAGTAGCTTAACTTAGCACTTAGTAAATAACTGAAGTAGAAACAGATGATGATGATTTACTTATGATTAATTACCCCTTAATGGAACTTACAAGTCGACAAAATACCAACATCAGACATATTCATATGCTTAATGTAATTTATGTATTAACTAATTTGCACAAACTACTAAATGTATATCAAGAAAATCAAATTCAAATTAGAATGGTAAATTAATATAAGAGAGATATGAGTATAATTATATGTTTCTCGTTATTTTATATTTCTAGTATTACCGACTTCAAAACAAGAGGAGGCTCTCAATTTGGTTGATTTTTGTGTGTCACTGGATCACTTTTTACTGGATGAATCAATTTTGATGATTCTTTTTTTATATGATAACTAGCGCTTCTGATATGGTCCATTTAAATATAGTTAAGATCTGGTAAGTATTTTTGAGTTCTTCGTAATAATTTTACTTTTTAGTGAATTTTATTTTAAGTCAGTTTCCCTTTTTTGTTAAAATCTAAGTTATAAAAATATATACCGTTTAACGCCAAACCAAGAAAAATATTAAAGTTTAGGGCATAGGTAGGACGAAAGAATAGAAATATTTAGAAATTTTGATGAAAGGATAAAAATTTGTCAAACCAGTGTGCACCAACTTCGTTTGTGGTTCCACGACCCTTGCCTTATTGTTTTCATTTCTATGTACCGTAGTTTTGACGACTTTACCTTACTGTAGGTATAAATTTTTGCAACTTCAATTTTTTTTTCAGCATAACAGGGTAGTCAGAGAGAACTTGTTATCACGTTCCTTTCTCCACTTTCCGCCCGAAACCTCTGTTTCGGGCGGAACTCTGTTACGTATATCTCTATATACGTGTTGATATATGAAACTAACACACCACAGCGGGGCAAATTATAACAATTTAAATAAGTATAAACATTCCTTAGAGCGTGCATCGAACCCACAACCAATTGTGTGTACAGTCAGATATTGTTCCACTTCGCCACGATGATCTCAAAGGTCTGCCTACAGTTGCCTGCTACAGTTTAAAATGTGAAATCTCGTTTTTTCCTGTTTCCTTGGAAATATTGTCAATTTTCGAATTTTTCTTTGCTACTGAGCAAAGTCAAGAGTTTTGGCTATGCATTATATGTCAGTTACTCAGTAAGTTACGGAAGAATTTTCTATAGATAATATGTTGGATGATGATTAATAATTTGATATTTGTTGTGATGCCCAGTGACTTTGAGTACTTTATATTCATCTCTTATTAGGTGTTCATTGCCAAATAAAATTGAAAATTAACATTGACATATAACCAAATTTAGTATACAAAATTTTATTTTATTTGATCTGATGAATCCAATTCAAACAAAGTTGTACGTTACGAAACCGACTATTCATCAAGCCTCCATTCATTAGGTGTAAACATTTAATAACCTCGCCTACAATTGCACAATGGACCAACACTTCATTAAATTGTCACTCACACGGCAATTGAGTTTTTTTCTCGTTGTATAATGTTTCCATATGATTTATTTCTATTTCAAGCCTTTCTATGAATAGTTTTTTTTATTTGAAAAGAAAAGTAAGTAGGTTATATGGTATCATTATTTTTTTTGTATACGCTTTTGAAGCTTTTGAAGAATGTAAAATATCTGTGTTATTAAATTTATTATACAAAAGAATTTTGCTATCAAGGCACATTTTGTTCTAGCTTGATTAAATGCAATGATTACGAGTTCTAAACTTAGTTAGAAAAAAATTATTGCATCTATAGTTATCATAAGACAACCCAACGTTGAGTACTACGATTTAACATGAATATTGCAGAGTGAAATTTCGTATATATGATGAACAAGTTACGTAAAGACAATCAATAATTTTTTCAAATATTTAAAATCACATATTTTAGGAATTTTATATAAAATCTTATTAGAAAGCAGTAGGGAACTGTAAATATATTTTAATTATATTAACCAGCTTAGAGTGCCAGAGAATTTACCTCTCTACCATCGTTCCAGTATTTACTAAATATATTACGACTACGCCATAATAATCTCTTCAATCTCATTAAGTAAATAAAAACATAGATAGTTTTGCTTCAAGTTACCAATTTCCTAACAAGCGATCTGTTCACTATTTTAAAGATAAATAAGATGTAGGGCACTCAGATTTCTTAAGAAAGTTGATATTCTAACATAAAGACAATCATTAATATTCCTTTGTCACAACCGCGTCCCACTCTAGTGTCAACGCAAAGGCCTCTTTGAAGATGTTTCTAATTTAAAGTACATTTCCAACGAAAGCTAAAACTCTTCTAGTAAAAAATACCAAAATGTTTGACTGTGATAATAACTTTACTGTAAACACGTTGTTACTGTCGGACAGGGTTACCAGCTTATATACACTGGGTCGCCCTCGGGTAAGACCGGTGTGGCGGTAGTGCTCTCTGAAGAGCTTCAGAGTGGTCTCCTCGAAGTCGACCGTCGCTGCGATCGCTTGATGCGGGTGAAGGTACTGATTGAGGGTGTCATCACCAACTTGATCAGCGCCTATGCCCCTCAGGCGGGTTGTAGTGGCGCCGAAAAGGAGTCATTCTGGGAACAGTTTGAAGGGGTGCTACGCGCCATACCATCTGCCGAGGTAATCATAGTTGGTGGGGACTTAAACGGCCACGTGGGTAGGGCTGGGGACACGTATGAGCGTGTTCACGGTGGTTTTGGTTATGGTCGTCGCAATGCAGAGGGAGAAAATACTCTGAGAACCTGTATTGCGTCTGACTTGGCCATCGTGAACACGTTCTTCCAAAAGAGTTCCCAGCACCTTATCACGTATAAGAGCGGGTCCCACTCAACTCAAATAGATTATCTGCTGACCAGACGGTGTCATATAGGCAAGGTCACTAACTGTAAGGTCATTCCTGGTGAAAGCCTAACGGCCCAACATCGTCTTCTTGTCATGGACTATGTCGTTACTCCGAAAAAGAAAGTTGCCGAGAAACGTGACCCTAGGATCAAGTGGTGGTTGTTGGATGGGCCGATGCAGACCGACTTTCTGGCAGAGGTTAAAAGTCAAAATCTATCGACTGACACCCAAACTGCCCAGGAAGCTTGGGATCGAGCCCAGTCAGCAATTATTACTGCAGGTAAACGGGTTCTTGGCATTTCTAGGGGAGGACGAGTCATCGACAGGGAGACATGGTGGTGGAATGACAAGGTGCAGGAAGCGATTCGGAAAAAGAAGGCTGCTTTTAAGAAGTGGCAGAATTCCAACTCCCCTGAAGACAGAGTGGATTACATTGCGGCGAAACGTGCCAGCAAAACAGCTGTAGCCAGAGCCCGCAGTGAGAGTTTATCACCACTTTACGATAAACTTGAAACTGCGGAGGGGCAGAAGCTCATATATAAACTGGCACGTGCTCGGGATAAAGCGACACAAGACATTTCCAAATGTCTCTGTGTCAAGGACTCCCGAGGTACGCTGCTTTGTGATCAGGGCTCTGTGAAGGAGAGATGGAGGGGCTACTTCAAGGAGCTGCTGAACACTCAGCATCCGTGTAGTCTTCCTTCCGAACCGCTCCCTAACCTCGGACTTGTTGCCCCAATAACCCTTGACGAAACTCTAAATTGTCTTCGACGTATGAAGAACCGGAAAGCGGTGGGGCCTGACGACATTCCGATCGAGGCGTGGAAATCGTTGGGCTCTCTTGGTGTGCTCATGCTCACTGATCTCTTCAACCGCATCTTGAGCACTGGTACGATGCCACAACAGTGGCGGTACAGTTTCATTACCCCTATTTACAAGGGAAGGGGCAGTGTTCAAGATTGTGGTAATTATAGAGGGATCAAGATCATGAGTCACACCATGAAGCTCTTCGAGCGCATAATCGATCTCAGGCTTCGCCGAGAGTGTACTGTCTCTGGATGTCAGTATGGATTTCAGTCAGGATCCGGTACCATGGACGCCATTTTTGCCCTCAGAACTTTGATGGAGGCATACAGGGAAAAAAGGAGAGCTCTGCATGTGGCGTTTTTAGATCTGCAGAAGGCCTTTGACTGTGTGCCTCGTCAATGTATCTGGTGGGCATTGCGATCCAAGGGAATCCCTGAGATCTATATTGACATTATTAGAGACATGTACCGTGATTCCGCTTCAAGGGTTAGGACTGCTGTTGGCGACACCAAACCCTTTCCGATTACGGTAGGGGTTCACCAAGGCTCGGCGCTTAGTCCGTTTTTGTTCAATGTAGTCTTAGATACTGTCTCGGCTTACATTCAGGACCAACCTCCATGGTTGATGATGTATGCCGATGACATAGCGCTCATTGACGAGGACCGGATGAGGCTGGAGCAGAAAGTGAACCTCTGGAAGGGTACGCTTGAGAACGGCGGTCTTAAACTAAATGTGTCGAAGACCGAGTACATGGCATGCGGGAGCCCGGACTCTGGCACTATCCATATAGGTCCTGAATCAGCCGTTAAGTCGGAAAAGTTCAGGTACCTTGGATCCGTTTTGCACGAGTCCGGAGGCATCGACCACGATGTCCAAGCCCGGATATGCGCTGCTTGGGCCAAATGGCGTGAGGTCACTGGTGTGGTCTGCGACCGCAGAATACCGCCCAAGCTCAAGGGACAGATATACAAGTGCATAATCCGACCTGTTCTTCTATACGGTAGCGAATGTTGGCCGGCGCTGTCTCGGCACACTCAGGAGCTTCGCGTCACGGAGATGAAGATGCTGAGATGGATGTGTGGCGTTACGCGGGCCGACCGCATACGTAACACATTCATTCGAGGTAGTCTTCGGGTCCGTGATGTAGCGGATAAGCTCCAAGAGCGTCGCTTGAGATGGTACGGCCACGTTGCGCGCCGTCCCGAACACTATGTCGGAAGAAAATGCCTTGATATATCTGTTCCTGGAGTTAGACCCCCCGGACGCCCAAGGAAGCGATGGCTGGATGTCGTGAAGCAGGATATGAGAGCCAATGGACTAACCACCCGTGATGCAGAAGATCGTGCAAAGTGGAGTAGGTTGAGTAGGAAAGCAGACCCTGGCTAGCCGGGATAAATGCTAGGAAGAAGAAGAATAACTTTACTGTAAAAGATGAGGAATGAGAATAATTTTATGATGTAAAATAGGCCATATTGTAGAATAAGGGACTTGGGTATCTTATATTTGCCCATTGTCAACTTCTTTGTTTGAACTGAGGGGATATAACGTGTAAGTTACCTGGAACACGGTGTTACAATTTATGTAGCTTGTGCATACATTTTATAAAGTGAATTTTATTTTTATAATAATTTGATTAATATTAAATTATTTTGATATACTTTTTTAAGAAGTTTTGTTCTATAGTTTAATTTGTGATGGTATTGTTGTGCAGTAACGGTTCGTGGGTTCATGTCTTCTGTTTTTTTTTTATTTGAGACTATTTGAGTCTGCCACAGCTGGAAGCTTTAAATCTGTGTATATAATTACTTATTTAAGTAACATAACTTTATCGTAAAATAATAACGAATAACTCAAGTTAATACTATTCAATAGCGCCCAGAGCAGACGCACTAGATATCATATAAAAAAAGTATTAAAATAAGTTCACCCAGTAAAAAGTAATGCGGTAACATACATAAAAATATGCTCAATTTAAGAATCTCTTCGTTTTTTTGGAGGTATTAAAAATATTTAAATCAATAAAATTATAACAAAACATACATACATAACTTCACGCTGTATTCCGCATATAGCAGGGTAGGCCGAGGGAACCTAGTGTTAAGACACTCCGTTCCCCACTTTCCGCCGAATTGAGGCATTGCGTGCTGAGTGCCGGAACTCAACGCCGCGCTTTTCCTTGTTACCAAACTCAGGAATTGGAAAATTCAATTTCCTGAAGTGGGAATCGAACCCATAACCTGTCGCGTTTACTATCGCACGCCTGTGCCTCTGCACCACGGCAGGCGTTAATTATAACAAAAATTGCTCGAAAGAGCTTCAAATTGCAATAATAATAAATAATTTAAAAATGACACCTGTTTGAATTGAATAAAATAGAAAATTCAATTATCACAAAATTCAAGAGAAACAGAAGGAAAATCTCAAAGGGCGGAAATTTATGACATCCGAATGTAACCCTCGAACACATAAATAAGGAATTTAATGAACAGTTTTATTTGCGTAATACTAGTCTTTTGGAAGCGAGCATCTTTATTTGACGACATTGTTGTCGCTTAGCCATTGTTCGGTGATAAAATTTTCTGGTTGTTAGCCAGCTTAATTATTATAATATCAAGTTTCTTGACTTCGAAGAAGCAATTATTGCTATTTATTTTTATAATTATTTTATATTGTATTTAATTATAGTTTTCTTCTCAGGTTCACGTTTTTTCCTACATGAAATAGGCAGAGAGAATCTAGTGTTAAGATATTCCATTCTTTGCTTTTTGAAATCGAGACATTCGGAGTTGTGTGGCAAAACTCATTGCTACAATCGTAAATTAATAAAAATCATAAGAAATTATTTAGATATATAATAAACTGTACTGCAGGAGGAATTGAACCCATAACCTCTCGCGTTTACAGTCGGGCACTGTCAAAAAGACATGTAAATTGTTATTTAGCCCATATTAGTACCTCGGCGAAATTATAATTACTCTAATATCATTACATGACAGAATCAAAACATATAAGCGCGATGAAGTAGAGGCTTTTAGACATTCAAATTTGACAATATTTAATAAAGCTTTTAATTATGAGTAACTATAAAACATATATTTTTTTGAAATTTCAACTTATTATTTAAATATAGATGTGTTTCAAAATTGTCACATTATTAATGTAATGGCGTGTAGTAGACATGTTAAATTACCATTTATATCAGTACATAGGCTTGATCTACAATTATTTTTTTAGGGATCGAATTAAGTAAAAATATATAGAAAACGACCCCTAATACTCTACTATAGCTGTGAAATTCTATGTTTAAGAATACATTTTTAACAATCTATAATTAAAACTCATAATCGCCTATATAGAGTGACTAGACATAAAAATACAAGTATCATATTAAATCAAATTGGCGTACATTTCCGCCACTCTTACCAACTCTAATATCTCCCATACGGAGCAAATTGGAGATCGGAGTATTTTGACACTAGATGCTCTCTGACTACCCTACTTTGCGGGATAAAGCGTGAAGCTGACAAAATAAAATATTGAATTGAAAAATATATGTACATACTTACATAGCTTCACGCTGTATCCAGCATATAGCTGGGTAGGCAGAGGGAACCTAGTGTTAAGACACTAAGTTCCCCATTTTTCGCCGAATTAAGGCATTGCGTGCTGAGTGGCGAAACTCAACGCCACGCTTTGCCTTGTTACTAAACCCAGGAAATAAAAAAATCCATTTCCCGCAATGGGAATCGAACCCATAACCTGTCGCGTTTACAGTCGCAAGCTTGTACCTCTGCGCCACGACAGGCGTTAAAAATATATGTAAGTATATAGATATTACTTATAAAGTTCTACTGTTTTGATAAGCTCAAAGAATATATTCCAGTTATATGTAAAGAACAGCTGTTGTTATCCCAAGTGGACATGCTTCGGTGAGAATCTTTTAAGTTCGTCAGATTCAAAAGAAAACTGTCAACAAAAGATTGTTATTGCAAGTGTGTTCTAACTTTTAGAAATATGGTTGACAAATTGAGACCAGTCTCTTCTGTAAAAGTAGTGAAATATGACAAAAATAACAAGTGAGATTTGATATTATTTATTTTATACGTACATCAACAAAAGCTTGATGCAGTTGTAACGTTTATGGAAGCCGTTCGCAGAGTTATTGCTCAAAGTGAAGGTAAAAAAGTATTGCTAAATGTTAGATATTGGGTTACAGTTACTCAATTAAATATACGAACATATGACAAGCAGGAAACAGACATTATCAACTTAAAAATTGTGTATGAATACAAAAAATTATAATTTTATTATATTGTTATTCAATTTTACTGCTATATTCGGGATACAGCGTGAAGTTAAGTAGTAGGTAAAGTTACTGAAGTACTAAGTTATATATTGCATTTGTTAGATTTTTAAAGATATTATATAACTAATTTAACTTATTTTAGTATTTTCATTTCTTGGGTTTGGTAACAAGGCAAAGCGCGGCGTTGAGTTCCGCCAACAACACAACACGCAATGCCTCAATTCGGCGGAAAGTGGGGAACGGAATTGTTGAAAGAGAATGGAGTGTCTTAACACTAGGTTCTCTGCTTCCCTCTGCCTACCCTGCTATACGCGGGTTACAGCGTGAAGATAAAAAAAAAAGAATTGACTTATTTAAATTAATTTAATATATAATTATTATATAACTTATTTGTATCAAGTTGTAATAAAAAAACACACATTTTCTCTTAGATAACAGCAAAAACTTAATTAAGCCATACATAAAGCTGACGAAATACAAAGCTAAGCGGAACATTTAAAAACAATAGTTAGGAACGGCAACTCACAGTCTTTTATTAAAACTTATCGTGTGAAATATTCAGAGAACTATAACAGGAGGCATATAATTTAATACTTTCTATCACAGTAAATGGTACATTTACGAAAATAATTACACGGCACGCTGCATATCTGACGACTTCTTTGACAGCTCAATATTCATCGGGGGAAACAAAACAATTCACGGTTAACGCACTTGCCTAACGCAGCAATAGAATTTGAAGGATTACACTCATTATTATACATAGCAATTATAAAGTTGGTGGCATAATTTATATTGTATTAGATTTAGTATGGAGATATTAATTATGTTTACTTAGTCGCGAATCTTTTCTTTTTTTTAGCTTCACGCTGTATCCCGCATATAGCAGGGTAGACAGAGGAAACTTGAGAACCTAGTGTTAAGACACTCCGTTCCCCACTTTCCGCCAAATTGAGGCAATGCGCCACTCAGCAAGTGGCGGAACTCAACGCCGCGCTGCCGCTTTGCCTTCTTACCAAACCCAGAAAATGAAAATACTAAACTCTTACATTTCCTGGAGTGGGAATCAAACCTACAACCTGTCGCGTTTACAGTCGCACGCCTGTGCCTCTGCGCCACGACGGGCGTAACTTACAGGTTTATTTAGTTAGTAAGAGAGAGCGTAGTGTTAAGACTCCGTCCTCCACTACAATATATTATATGCATATACATATTATTATACAAATATCAAAAGAAGCAACTATGAATTATCTTTTAACGAAAGTAAAAGAGACTGGGAATTGTTAAATTTGACATAGTTAAAGTTTATATTCCTAGAGAAGAAATGCAAATGACATTATTTTTAATAAAAAAATCAAAAACCATACAGAATAAAAATTACACACTCTATGATAGAGTGTGCTTATCATACATTTTTCATAAAGACACATAGGTACGCGCTGATACGAGAACGCGTAATTTACACGACAACGAATCGAGTAGTACATAAACATCAATTCATACATCAAGTGACGAGATGATAGTTGTGTCACCTGTCTGTAATAAACGTCACACTATAATTATCGCTCACAGATTTTTAGAGTACATGAACTGTATTAAATATGATTAGCTTAACAATTTCACTATCTTTCAATTGAGGCATTTCTGCTTTATTTCAAGAGTTGGTAATATATATATTTTTTATTTTAAAAGCAAGCTATTTAAATAAAAAAATATAAACATCGGGTGGGGCTGTGCTGAGGCACACAGCATTTGTTTTTCACGTGAAACGTGTATCTTACCGAATCGCTTTTAAAGTAAAAGATTGAAATAAATAAATAGAAACGAGCGAGAGCGCAAGTTCTGTACAGTTAACGCAGTACTCTTCACCCGCCGCCCTGCTAGACCCAGACCCAGAATCAAAGTCATAACAGCGAGCTGACTATATAAGTGAAATATTCACGCTACATTTTTGTTTCTAGGACTAATAGTTTTGTAATTATTAAGGTACGATGATATAGATCTTTTCGTTATGGTCCACTTTTTGAACATGGTACCCGTATGTTTCGGCGCGATTTTAAAGATGTTTCACGTCAAAAGATTCATCCCTAGCGGGGCAGAGAGATTTTTCCCTAGGTATAAAGCTTGAAGCTAAGTGAAGTATAGGAAATAGATTTATAAATTTAAAAATAATTTAAGCAATCAAAGAAAATATATAAAAATTTTTGTCGGTAAACTAAAACCACAAAGAAGAAACACCGACAAAACAAAATTAAAGATGAATCAAAGATGCATATTCCGTTGGTTGTTCATGTAAATTAATTCAAAATGTATATTTTGATGTCATGCAAACGAGTAGTTGATGCCGAATGCCACTCGTTTGACTCTCGTTAGGACTGAGTGAGGGTGCATTACCATAATACCATTATTTATTACAATATCCCTTATTTTTTGTTTATTTTCAACATTTATAGCCTCAGTTACTACCAGAAATTGATTTAAATTTAAATATTTATGTTAATGCCCACTGTTGACCATAGATGTAACAATATTATTACGTTTTACAATTTTACATATCTCTTATAAGTTGTAAGATTCATTATGAAAACCTTTAGATTAAGGAAATTAGTTAGATTAAATTATTTTTTTTTAATATTAAAGGTCAAAGATAGTAAGAAATGAAAATAAATGACTTACTATCATTGTAAAAATCAATTCCTTTTAAGGCCATTATGAAAGAAAAGGAAGGATGAATCGGAGTCATTCAATATTTGGTTTAGTTGTAGAAATTAGTAAGTTTAGTAAGATAAGAATAATATAATTAATTTTATTTTTAATCTTAGAGGTCTGTCGTGCCGCAGCACAAGCGTGCAACTGTAAACGCGACAAGTTATGGCTTCGATTCCCACTCCCGGAATTGAAAATAGTATTTTAGTATTTTTATGTCTTCACTCTGGTAAGGTAAAGCGCAGCGTTGAGTTCCGCCACTCAACATGCAATGCCTCAATTCGGCGTAATGTGAGAAATGAAAAAGTTACAAGACAATGGAGTATCTTAACACTAGGTTCTCTGGTTCCCTTTGCCTACACTGCCACGTAGAATACAGCGTGAAGTTTATTTTGAAACTAAAAAAAATGACAGATATATGAACTAAAGAAACCATCCAAGATTAAGTAGTACACAGGTAAACATTAGCAAGCGTAACCTCAGCGATAGTAATATCGACCCATTAGGACCGCATCAATCACGCAGCGCAAACATCGAACCCATATATTGGACAAACACGACCGGCTTCTGTTCCATCTTATTCTTTTATGTACTTGTTGATCTTTTGAATATAGATGTGGACGTATAATAGCTTTACAAAGCGTTAAATGCGTTAATAGACAAGTGTTAGAATTCTTTTCTACTTTCAGTAGAATAAACATTCAATTATTTAATAGGTGGCCAGATGTGTGTTGTGTTTATTGATTTTTGGTCAAATTTGTTTAGTAGAATATGAAAATTCTAGTATTAATTAGTGGATAATTGTACTATGGATAGCATCAACTGACATTAGTTTCTGTTAAAGTTAGTTAATTGAGTGTCTTGGTTATGATTAAGTTTCTACACTCCGTTCTACAATTTTCACTTTGTATAATATAAATTTTACACCTTCTAAAATAAAAGTCTTCGTATTTTTATAATCATATTGCTTAATATATATCTCGATTTAAATTCGACCCAAAAATGCAGATTAAGCTATGGATATGCGATGAGAAACACAAATGAAACATATTACGTAAGAACTGATATGCAAATGACTCGAATACATAAGCCAAACAAAGTAAAATATTTTTGTAAGCATTTCTTCAAACATCAAAGCAACCAGAGAGAACATAGTGTCAAATCATCTACATTCTCCATTTTCCACCCGTAATCTCACCATTACATGTTAAATGGCGGCGGAACTTAACCCCGCATATCACCAAATAATTAAATATATTATAACTTATAATTGAATAATAAAATACAGGCATACAAACTTTAATTTGAAACAACGGTAGTATAACATTAACAACAGTAAGTATAAGTAGTAGTACTAGAAGTTAATGAAAGCCCATCACTTTTCTAACAGAACCTGCCTACGTAATCTAGGGGGCAATACAGACGTCTAGATAGCCTTCTGTAATGATCTAACTTTCCGCAATTCTTATTCAATACACGAACTGAACTAATGTAAGATGTTAGGGTAGAATGAGTTGTTTTAACCACATATATTTTTTTTTTATAAAATTTTGAAATGTAAGTATAATTCAGTTTATAAAGGCATAACGTGGGAGGAAAGTTAGGTGGTGGGAAATTTAAATCTTTACGAAATATTTTTACTAAATATAAATATTAAATTTTATTTACTTACTTACTAACTTAGCTTTACGCTATATATATGCGGGATGCATATAGCAGGGTAGGCAGAGGGAACCTAGTGTTAAGACACTCCGTTCCCCACTTTCCGCCGAATTGAGGCATTGCGTGCTGAGTGGCGGAACTCTACGCCGCGCTTTGCCTTGTTACCAAACCCAGGAAATGAAAAATTCCACTTCCTGGAGTGGGAATCGAATCCACAACCTGTCGCGTTTACAGTCGCACGCTTGTGCCTCTACGCCAAGACAGGCGTTGAAGGCGTTAAATTTTACGCAGAGAATAAAAGAAAAGAAGAAAATGAACATACTTTATAGCTTAGAATTACAAACACAATGATTTTGAATATATATTTTATAAATATGCATGCATAAATAACTTTATTTTATAAGAATTTTTTTTATATTTATGTATAGTCTAGGGTGAACACTATGAGATTTCCCGAAAGTCCTTCGGGAACGAAGAGTAATGGTAACCAAGGAGAGTATAAATGGAAATAATTTGGCAACCATCATAAAGCCAATACAAACAATTACCAGCGACATATCGTAACATATAAATATTATTTTAATTAAATTATATGACTTTAAAAAATTATAAATGAACATAAAATACCAATTTCATTAAAAAACAAACATTGATAATATCAAACGTCCTCATTCAATACGTTGTCCGAATTCAAAACAATTTAGAGGATTTATAATTCTCGAGATATTGGAATCATTGTTCCAAACAGGATATTATGTTTTATGTAATAGATTTAAATAAAAGTTGAAAACAAATATTGACGTTACGAAGTAAATGTTATTTAAATGTATGTTTCTATTAATAAAATACTCACTTTAATTGAAAAGAATTCTGTTATTTTTCCCCGAGTGTCAGAGGAGGGTTACGTTTTTCGCGCGTATCATGCATGTTTGTAATATTCTTTATTACCTCATATCTTACAAACCCCTTGACCAATTTATATAATTAAGGTGGCGTTAGATAGGTATTGATACTCCAAGTGTTCTTAGATATGTGACGTCACTCTTAATTCAATATGGCGCCCTCTAGAGGCAATTACGTCATGAATAAAAATTTAAAAAATCGTTGATAGGTACCATTTGGGGTATCTGACCCTCTACTACCCTCTGACTACCCTGCTATACGTGGGATACAGCGTGAAGCTAAAAAATAGGGACATGTATTGTTACTATAAAGTTTTGAACTCAAAATACAATAAGTGTACAAAGCACAAATAAAAAATGTACTTGTTTTTATAGAAAGCTTACCACCTGGAGCTTTACTTCCGTCGACTATCAGTACTTGTGACAAGTTTTATGAAAGTTTAAAAATTAAAAGTTTTCATTTAAACTTTAACTTTTATAGTTGAGATTAAACTTAAATAAAGTTTTTAAGTGATTGTTATTGCAATAATTATTTCTAGAATTGTTCGATATGTTTATATTTTTGCTTTTATTGTTACGTTAGTTAGATATAAGTAAAATATTATAAAAAAAATATTTTTTCCTTTCTGGTAAGATAAGACCCGGTGTTGAGTTCTGCCATTAACCATACAATATTTCAAGCTTGGATGGAAAGTGGAGAACTTGACATTTCGTTCTCTCTGACAATCTTGCTATGCGAGACAAAGCGTGAATCTGAAAAACAAGTTTAAAATATATATATTTTTTTTAAATTTTGAAATAAAAGTAGGCAGTTTATTAAAATAAATGACTTACAAAACATAACTTATTGATTTATAGCAAAGCAATGGGTGCTATCCAATAAATAATTAAAAGTTTTAAGAGCCGTGGAAATGTAAAGGAAAGAAATAAATTCTCTTTCGAAGCGGACACTTTCGTTTTTATTCCTCTCGCAGTGATTTATCGTACAAATTACCTTGCACTCACTAAATTTCTGTCCATAAATACTCGAGTTTATGTCGTAAAAAGAAACGTTGTTTATTGAAATGTGACTTTGATTTGATTTTGATTAAACGATTTTGAATACTTATTTTGGGGACATAATTTTCTTTTTTGTTATAATTTAATTATGATATATCTATATACAAATACGTGAAACAAAACCTTTGTACCCCTTACGAAAATTAAGCGGACGGAGGAGCGTGAAATTTGGCACAATTATAGTTCATATAGAGATGGAGTGCAGAATGCTAATATTTTTTTTTAAATAATGCAGAAAAAGTATATTAAATTAATAAAATAAAAGTTACATACACTACCATGGTTGTCAAACCATGGATGTCAAACCATGGATGTCAATCCATGTTTATATAAAGTGACATATAATAGCTAAAGACGACGCGTTGTTAACGCTTTGGCGGGGACACTAGTGTATACAAATATGTCATTTTATAAGAAGCCCTTGTATGTAATATTCTGCCTTACCCGAATCTTTAATGTTCTAACAACGAAATAATAATTATTTTTTCTTAGTAATTAGTACAATACAAAATTATACAACTTAAACAAGATTTTATTATTAGAAATCGAACCCACAATCATCAGGTACAATCTAATAGTCTGACTCTAGCTCACTGTACAGCTATAGCGTCCAAATTTAATGAAAGCTCAAAAACGTCTTAAGGTGAAGAATATAACGGGAAATTACATAGGAACCATGTTTGGCTTTGCGAGTTTAGTCAAAGAGAAGTCGAGATTTCAATAGAAATAGAATTTCTTTGATGTAGTATAAAAAATCGTCAGGGCAGCAGAATCGGTGAACTGTGAATCGAAAGAAATACGTTTTAATATATTTAAAAGTTTCTTCGTTTCAATAAGCTTTAGTTTTATTTGGAAAAAGGAAAATTAAAATACGTATCTGTATATAAAATATATTTTTTAAAATTGTATTTTTTGGGACGTAACATTAAAAGAACTTGTGCTCTGAATTTTTATAAAATAAAAAAAATTACTAGTGTCCCCGTTGAAGCGTTAACAACGCGTTGCCTAGCTACGTATATGATAGTGTGTGTAAAATTTATTTTATTAAGAAAAGATATTATCATTGTGCACTCCTTCGCTATATAAATTATAAGTGTGCCCAAGTTTCTGCCCCTCTGTTTTTGTAATTTTCCAAAAGGGGGTACAAAGTTTTTGCATCACCAATTAATATATAATTTTTTTTCTGTAATACGAGTACACAGGTATGCTTATTGATTTCTGCTCATGCATTCATGAGAAGCTTATAGTTAGACACTTAGAGTGTATATTTGTAGTGTATAAAATCTTAGACGATGGAACACAACACGTTACTTCTTAGTTCAAAGTTTAGTTCAAAGTGAAAATTATAATAATTTAAGTATAAACGTTCTTAAAGTGGTGAACGGAAATTTTAAAATAAAACGGAGTTCCTTAACACTATGTGCGAGATACAGCGTGAAGCTAAAAAAAAATAAACGTTCTCTCGAGTGGAATCGAACCCACAACACGTACCGTGCCATGATGGATTCAATGGCTTACCTTCACTGTTACTATCCATTGTTTTATTTTCTTCAACGCCGCTTGTTTCGCATGAATCAACATCTTACGTGAAAACCACAAACATCTGCTTATTTTAATAGACCACACACCAGGAGGTCTAAATCCTATTAACTTAAAAAGATTTAGTTGAAAATGCAAAAAATAATAAAACTTCACGCTTTCTTTCTCATAGTAGTATAGGCAAAAAAAATCTAGTGCCACAACCCTCCGTTTTCTGTGTGTAAAGTGGCGAAAACCAACGCCGTGCTTGGAGAAATGAATATATATATAAAGTTTTTTTTAGCTTTACGGTGTATCCCGCATATAGCAGGTTAGGCAGAGAGAACCTGAGAACCTAGTGTTAGGACACTCCGTTCCCCACTTTCGTCGTATTGAGTGCTGAGTGGCGGAACTCAACTAATACATATAAATACTAAATTTTATACTTCCTGGAGTCGATAAATTCAACAAAAAATTACGAAACTATATCACGGCCAATCAGTATGAGATTAACGCTGCTATTACACGGCCTAATGTAATATTACGCATCAACTAATTTGCAAATTAGCGAAACTACTAATTACAGATCATATCGTAATTCTTGCTTTATCCCAGTAGGTATTATATTGTACTGTAATTACTGTGTCCTATTAATATTATTAATGCGAAAGTTTGTTAGGATGGATTTGGTTTGTGAATTTTTTATGCAAAAACTACCGAACTAGGTTAAATTGTACAGTAATATAGTTTTTAGGTACATCAGAATAATACAAAAGGTATTAAGTACCTACCTATAAACGATGCTTATAATGATATTGTATAATTTGACTATGATATAACTATAAGTATGTCCTTTAATAAATTGTAGAATTGATTTACAATAGATACGATTAACTTAAAATATAAATATAAATGCAGGTGCATGCTTCATTCCGCATAGCAGGGTACTCAGGGATTTAGTGACACTTCGCTTTCAAGACAAATTCAAATCACTTTTAATGGCAGAATTCAATAAGAACGGATAAATGAAACTGTATTTTTTTGAATAAAAACGTTCCTCTGAATGGGAATTCACAACCTATCGCGTTTACAATGAGACGCTATCCCAAGATGGCTTATGTATAAAAAACTTTCATTAAGACTAAATACTTATTAAGTATTTATAACTTTCCAAAATATTCTTGTTTCCATCTACAATAGTTTACATTGTTTCATTTAGCACACTTTACCTTTAAAATTAATTTAACGCCACGTCTGGCAACACTGGCATGGCATCGTGGTCGATACACGGTTAATTACAACAGTACACAGCTAGTTGAAGCGGCGTGTTGGTAATTATACTATAATTATTAGGAAGCTGTCGGAAAAAATTATTTTATGAATAGTCAATATTTGTTATATACAATAAAAAATACTTAAAAAGTAGCTCACGCTTTATTCCGGATAGTAAGGTAGTCAGAGAGAACCTAATATCAAGACACTCCGTTCGCCGCTTTCCGCCCAAATAATGTATATATAATAGTACATAATAATATAATTATATATATAAAGTATATATAATAATGTCTTTAACATTACGTTAAGTGTCGGAACTCTACGCTAAGCTTTGTCCTGCCAGATCGGAAAAATGAAAATCATTTAAGTATATTCCCTCGAGTGGGAATCGAACCCACAAGCAATCGCGGTAACAGTCAGACGCTGTCACACTGCACCATGATGGCTTTATCTCATCAATTCATCATTAAATACAATTACTTATATGAATTGAGGTTAAAAGCTTAGGCTTAAAATCGTAGGTAAAAGGAATCCAGTATTGAGATATATGATTTCCTACTTGCCCCCAAATTTGACATATTGCGTGTTCAGTGAAGAAATATAACTTAGTGCCTTTAATCCTTAATACAAATTAGAAATTTCTAAAATCATTAATAGTTATCTTTTGTAACTTCAGAAGAGTATATATAAATATTCATTAAAATCTGGTTTCTAAAATATGTATATGTACATTCATATATGTACATATATCTTATTAATCACTATTAACTGATTTAATAAATGGGTTATTATTCGACTGTATTTTTTGTGTACGCTGCCGGGTTTTACTGTGTGAATCAATTTTGACGCTTTTTTTTTATATGGCAGCTAGTGCTTCTGATGTTTTATGATTTAGTTAGCATCTCTCATTTTTGAGTTATTCGTAATAATTTTACTTTTCAGAGCATTTTTATTAAATCAATTTTCTTTTTTTTATTAAAATCTTAATTATTTAAGCTTTCCCATTGCACAAACTGTATACAAAAAAATAGTTGCACCAAAATCCTTACTCAATTAAATTACGTTTAAGGGACGAAGAACACCTGGCTGATAAACATCGCAACTATTGTGTAACCCGAGAAATTCAAACCTCAATTTTGACAACAAAAAGGCCATAATCGCTTTTCAAAACACAAAAGGTGTATTATATTTGACAATTTGACTGTACAAAACGCTGTTTGCGGTAGAGATTATTTCGAATGAATTGAAAGAAAGGAAAATAGGATCCCGTGAATATGTGGATATAATTGAAATACGAAGAACATACTCAAGGACGGACTTTTTTTTAACTATTTTTTATATTTTTTTACGTCTGCATTAAGTATCGTTTGAGTCTATTTTGAAAATCGATTTAGATTTGATTGACAAGAAATAGGTTATTTTTTTAATCTGTCAAAACCAGTGTCGTGTTCTTGTTTGTGGTGAGAAAGAACGTGGCTTGAACTATTAAATGTTATAAAAGATTTTTTAAAAGTATGTTTTTATCATATTCCGTTTCTAAATGTATGGTTTCATATTTATAAAGTGTTAAGGGAACCTTAAATCGTAGTGGAGTTTGATTCACATTTGCTTACTTCATTTTATACTCGTATAAGTACTTGTTTTATCAAAATATAATAATATTTTTATGAAATATTTAATAGAGTGAAACTCAAATAACTTGAATTAATAATTATTGTGAATCGATTACCAAATATTTTTTTAAAAGTAAGTAAAAGCATGCTATAGCTATACGATGATGACTTCGTGTGTTATTTTATAAACCCACTTTTAGATAAACCAGCATATATAGTATTTGGCATATGTTTTAATTTAAATTAAGTATTTAAGAAGCCACCGTGGCATAGTAGGAACGTGTCTGAATGTAAACATCATTGGTTGTGGGTTCGATTCTCACTTGGAAGATGTAATAACAGTTAAAATACTTTCCTTTTCCGTTCTGGCAAAACAAATTACGGTATTGAGTTCTGTTACTCCAATACATACAGTGTCTCGATATCGGGCAAAAAGAAGAGAAAGTCTTGATAATAGGTTCTCTTTACCTACCCTATTATGATAGATAAAACTTAAAATAAAAAATGAAAATACTTCCAAAATTTAAAACTTTAAAACAAAATGTAACCCATCAATAGTTCCATTGATTAATAGATCTATTTTTGAACAGTAACAGGAAGCGTATGGTCGGACAGAGCCTACCCGGGGGCGCTCATCATTACCTTTGTTCTACTGAGGGCAGTAGATAATGATTAATAACGTAATTTACCCATGTCATCGACCCACATGCCTCCCAAAAGTTTAATCTTGCCAGGTGCCATTTATCTGATTGTAAGCCGTGAAAGGGTTGAAATGAATGTGATTGGTACAAAATTGTTTTTTTGATGGTATATTAAAATTTTAGTTATTTTTAATGTTAAAATGAGTTCTTACTTTTATGTTTTAATTTTTAAGTTATTAGTAAAATATAAGGACTGTCGTGGCGCAGAGGCACAAGCGTGCAACTGTAAACGCGACAGGTTGTGGGTTCGATTCCCACTTCAAGAAATAGAATTTTTCATTTCCTGGGTTTGGTGACAAGGCAAAGCGCGGCGTTGAGTTCCGTCACTCAGCACGCAATGCCTCAATACGGCGGAAAGTGGGGAACGGAGTGTCTTAACACTAGGTTCCCTCTGCCTACCCTGCTATATGAGGAATACGGCGTGAAGCTAAAAAAAAATCTAATTTTGATGGCGTTAGGACACAATCAAAATATACACATTTAAAATAAGGCAATAATGTTATATAATAAAAAGTTGATAACAATACATTAACAATAATATACAACATCGGAGCAAAAATCGCCCGATCATAAATCAAACTTAAACAATTAATTATAATGACTAATAACTAAAAATATATAAATTTATCAAAATATCATGTTAACAAAGTGAACATCTATCGAACATACCAAAGAGGGTTGGAATAAAAAAAATTGAACAAAAAATCTTTCCTACGGTCACCTGACTATCAATAGGGAAGTGCAAAAACGCAGACAAACAATAGCGAGCGGAACAGACGTACATACATCATACAACAAAAACAGAACCTCGTACGAACGAGCGAATACTATCATTTACGCAACGATTTGTCATCGAGATTCAGACTAGGGGGATAATTTCGGTTCTCCTACTATGGGACGTGATTTTCGATAGAATAGCCATTTGTTTGTAAATAAATTTCTATATATAGGTAATAAGGCGAAGCGCGGTGTTGGGTTCCACCACTCAGCATATAATGCCTCAATCTGGCGGAAAGTGGGTGACGAAAGTTTTAAAAGAGAACGGAGTGTCTTAACACTAGGTTATCTGGTTCCCTCGGCTTGTCTTGCTAAGTGCGGGAGACAACGTGAAGTTAAAAGAAAAAAAGATATAACCCTTTTACTAATTTAAAGTACCGTCTTACACGTATCTTCTATATTGATTCTATTTTTGAGTTATATAGTTATATATATAGTTTCTATAAAAGCATTCACTATTACAACCTTGATGCCAAAGTTTGAAAATGAACAATAATTAATGATATCGTAACGCAGAGGGATAGGCATTTGACTGTAAACATTCGAGAAACGTATTATATTTAAATTATTTTTATATCTCCACTCTTGTAGGACAAAGCGCGTTGAGTTTCGCCGTGTATGCTAAGACACGTAACATCTCAAGTTCAAATGGAAAGTGGAGAATAGTGTCTTGACACTAGGCTTTCTCTAACTACCCTGCAATGCGATATAAACCTTGAAGCTGAAATAAATCAATAACTCTATTTTAAATAAGAACTTCAGCAATGCGAATAAAATGAAAAAGAAACTAAATTCACTTTCGAATTAGCATCGAATACCAATAGTAGGCATCCGGAAACTGGATTAACGCTTGTCAACTTGACGAACGATGTGCGTAAGTTACACGACAATGGAATGTGGGCATCCGCTCGATGCACGATACAGTCCACCGCCATTAATTAATTATGAATACTACTTTGTGGAATACTTGTTAAGGAAAATTAAATATATTAATATGTGCTGGTTGATATTGTGACGCAGTGGTACAGTGTTTGATTGTAAACGTGGCAGTTGTGGGTTCCTTAGCAATTTTGCATTTGGCATTGCGTTCTTTTAAACGGTATTGCGGTGTTTAATGTAAAGTAGAGTGAGAATAGTAGGTTTTCTGTGTTAAATTCAAGATATACTTGAAAATAATAATAATTGCATACATTTTCATATTATATATTCCACTTGGTCACTTCTGTCTATACTTAGATACTTATACAATAACAGATTATATTTATAATCCTAGCTTATTATTCCAGCTCCTAGCTCTTTGATTAGCTTATAAGTCTATTTCAGTAAGTACTATTTTAACATCTCATTTAATCACTTAGCGCTATTAAGATCTTACTAAACAGTTACATTACAAAAAAGAACAATACTGCATTCCTTTATATTAACTAAACACTGTGACATTGACAGAATAGCCAAATAATACATATTATTTATTGTTTATCCTATTTTGTGCCGTCTTTGAAAAGGCCGGAACATCAATTCTTCTCTCTAATTTAGATGTTTTCATTGTTCATACACTGACTCACCGAAAACGTTCAATAGGCGAAATAATCAACCGTAACGTTGTGACGAACTGAAAACAACGTGGTCTTTTATGGCTTAAGCTTTAAATTAGACATACGACAATGTTGTAGTACAATATGTTATTATTGACGTGTTTTTATTAGCTTGGTATGTATGTATATACGTATGTATGCTTGTATCTCTGTAACGGAATCTTTGAAAATGATTTTGACTGATTTTGAAATGTCGGTATAATTTGAATTTTTGCATAAATAAATATATAAACCCATCGGTTTATATATTTATATATGCAAAAATTGTGCAATAATATAAAAAAAAATAGTGCTTAGGACAATTTTTCATACAAGCGTGTTTTTTTAAATTTTTTAAGTATAATTTTTAATAAACTGAACCCGTTGAGGTTTAAGTTTTAGCCCTTAGAGGATTTAGTTTTGAACTGTACAATTTACATACAATGTTTAGGGGGTTTGATTACTTAAGGGAAATATAATATTAAAAAATATTTTCGCTTTCCTGTTCTAAATAAAAATGTGTGGGCAATTTACGCAAAATAGAAGCAATACTATAAAGATTTAAAAAAAATCTTTTTATTTCATATTTTATTTTGCCTATCCATTTATTTTTATTCTATGTTATTTTTTTTTCGTTACCAATAATAAATACTACATAAATTTAATATTATCACACTCTTTCCTGCAGACGTGTGTGTTTTAGTCTCACATTTTCATCATATTATGGTGTTTCACATCAGTATGATTACAAAGAAGTTTAATTAAAAAAAAATTGGCATGGATCGCTCTACCATACACGCAAATCTTCCGAAAAGAACAGGAAGTGACCGTTGTTTTTCATTAAAACATAGTATGGGTCAAGAAATTTAGTTCTTTTTCAAATTCTAAAATCACCCTATTATTCCTCAGTACCTAAAACTTATAAATAATATTACTCATAAAAATAATGAATTCAAACAAAAAGAAAACAAAAGAAAGGAAACCCACATCAATACATAAAATCAGTGAAACAAATTGATAACATCTGAATAACTTAATTGGAGTACTTAAGGCTTTATATTTAAGAGAGTCTTTGTTATTACAGGCCGTTGAATGACCCTAAGGTAAGCTGAGCCATTCTTAAGGCTCGGCTAGACGATTTATTGTTTAATCACAGGCCTTCAGCCACCGTAGTATTGCGACGGTAAATTGTGGCAAGATCAAATAAATCGGATGTAAGGGCTACTGGATATACTTTTTTTTGATAAAAAAATATTTTTATTGTTAAAATTTAGAAATATTCTATAAGAAAGATTACAACTTTTCTCGCAAGAAATAAATTCAAATTTAATTTTTTTTGTGACAATCACTAGGTATACATGAATGAAAGCTTCGCTTTAAAAAAAATAAACATATCTTAGAAGTTCACATTAAATATGTCTAAAAACTAAATAATAATTAATAAGAAATACAACTATTAAGTTTATTGACCTTGGCTATATACTTTAGTAGAAGTAGAGAGGCTCAATATTTCTATTCAAAATCAAAATATTCTTTATTCAAATAGGCTATTAAAAGCACTTTCGAATCGTCAATTTACAAAAAGATTTCAGTAGTGTCAGTCCTAACGGAAGCTACCAACGGCTCGGAAGGCAATTCTTCTGAGAAGAGCCGTTAAGAAACTCAACAGTATTTTTTTTAACCTGAACTCTCCGTTCTCTTACAACAATTCCGTTCCCCTCTTTCCGCCAAATTAAGGCATAGCGAGCTGAGGAATACAACGCCGCGCTTTTACCTACTCAACAGTTGCTATTTTCAAATAAAATTTTACAATAAATATACAACTATGATGAGCCTTCCGGATGAGCGTCAACAGCATTTAATTCCACACATTAACATCATTATAGTAAATTATTAGAAAAATATATTTATTTCATTTTAGTTTCCAATATTATTTTCAACATGAAAAATAAATATTTTAAGCATCCTTGTTCCTTACTGCATCCACGCGTTACGCCAGTCCTCGTCGATGTGCGTTATATATAGCAACGTTGTTCCTTTCTACAAAAGGTGAATGCAAATGACCACTAACATAACTTTGTTGACGTTTAATTAAAACTTGATTTTTATTTTTTTATTTTTTGGTTGTGGGTTTGATTCCCACTCCAAGAAATGGAATTTTTCATTTCCTGGGTTTGGTAACAAGGCAAAGCGCGGCGTTGAGTTCCGCCACGCAATGCCTCAATTTGGCGGAAAGTGGCGAACGGAGTGTCTTAACACTAGGTTCCCTCTGCCTACCCTGCTATATACGGGATACAGCGTGAAGCTAAGCTATGATTTTTTCCTCTTCACGATATATTTAACATAGCAGGGTATTTATAGAGAGACCAGTGTTAAGACACTCCGTTCTCTTCGTTATTGTGTGGCGGAACTCAACTTTTGCGAGGACAGTTAAATGAAAATAATGTATATATTATCATTCCCCCGAGTGCGTATCGAACCTACCACTAATAGCGTTTTAAGTCAAATACTGTTCCACTGCGCCATAACGGCCTCCCTAATTAGAACTTGAAATTTGAAATTTTATAAACCTAATAAAAGAATGTTTTTCTAAATGGCATTAATAATTACAAAATATAATATAATAATTCTAAAAGATAATTAACATGACATAAATTTAGTATGTCAGTTACAACTTTGTTTTGAAATGTGTCTCAATTATTAAATTTTAAGAAGCTTATAATTATGAATATTTATTATTTTTTATAAGATATATTTCTTTATTTATTATTAATTAGCTCATTTGTATTGTCTTATGAAGAAGTGTAATATTAGAATATTTTTTTAATAATTGATTTAAGTAATAATGTATATCCATGCTACTTAGAGACAGTTTTTAAAAGATGGTTGTAGATCCATATTCAAGGGATAAAATATTATTTTTTTGTTATTTAACAGCGAGAACGCTGTTGTTAGAACAAGCACAGTGTTAAGTTCCACCTAACAACACGCAATGTCTTCAGACAGAATCTAGAGAACATAGTGTCTTGACACTAGGTTCTTTTTGCCTTAATGCTATACTGGTGCGAGAAAAAGTGTGTGGATGTTAGAATATAGATAAATTCTACTGCTTTTTTAAAATTATTTAAACATCGTGATTTATATTTGTGTTTTAATTAAATGACATGTGATGTTTCTAGCAAATTTAGTATAATAGGTTTTATATATGTTCGCCCAATTATAATTAAACATGATAGTTCATAAAAAACATGCTTATAGAGCAAAAAAAATAATAAATGATATTTTTGACACAGAAAATCTTAAGAATTTCTCAATTTGACTGTATTTTTGTTTTTTTTTTTTAACTTCACACTGCATCCCGCATAACTTTTTACAGAGTAACCAATATTGAAGATATTTTTTTTATAGGATTGCTATTACTTCTTATGTGGTACCATTTAAATTTAGCTAAGATCTGACAGGTAGTTTTTGAATTATTCATAATAATGTTATTTTTTACTACGTTTTGCTTGAAATCAGTTTTATTTTTTTGTTAGAAGTAGAACTAAATTAAAGAAAGCAAAAATACCTGCCTAGGATTGTGACAGATTATCCACATTCAAATTACACATTGTGACCGCACCCTCGATTAATTTGAATGACGGGTGTGTGGTCTTAGATTACCCCACGATAAGGTCATCCGACACAAAATATTCCAAAAGATATACAAAAAGATCGTCATCTTCGGGAACGCATACCAACCCTAGCTTCCAAAATTAATCCTATTAGCTTGACATGCGTCACGGTCAAAAAAACTTGCATCCAACAGAAATAAAGACTAAACGTCTTAAAATATTTTAATATCAATTGTAAAATTTAGATTACGGTCCTAATCGCCGAAATGTGTTCGAAGAAATGCTTAAGAACCTTGATGTGATGTAACGATAGATGTTAGATATCCTTACTAATATTATAAATGCGAAAGTAACTTTGTCTGTCTGTCTGTTACGCTTTCACGCCTAAGCCACTGAACCGATTTTGATGAAATTCGGTATGAAGGTAGAATTGAAGTTGGGAAAGGACATAGGATACTTTTTATCGCGCAAAAAATTTTGACAAATAGTCTAGATCTTGGGAAATACTATAAGCTACTCCTTACCTAGTCGCACGATATAGCCGAATTCCACGCGGGCGAAGCCGCGGGCGGAAAGCTAGTTAAAAATATTTTCTTGATATTGGATTAGTTAACGTATATTAGATGCAAAAGCAAAAAATAAAAATATATTGTTTTTCAAATTTAGCATATTGAGCTTTATCATGGTACAGTGGGGTAGCTTCTTACTGTAAACACAACAATTAAAGGTTGGATCCACACACAATGAATTATAATTCAATTATATTTATTGCTCCGTAATGGCAAGACAAACTGCGGAGCTAAGTTCCGCTATTCAACACCCAACGTCTCCCAATTCAGCCAGAAAGTTGACAACGGAATGTTTTATATCTAGATTCTTTTTGACTACTTAGCTATGCAAGAAAAATCGTGAGGCTGTTTTTTATTTTAATACACTCGTCATTTTTTTTCGAACACGTTTATTTTACGTCACGTGCCATCGTTCAGTATTCAAGACAAATTAAATTAGTCACACCCTTCTAACAATAAAAATACAACAGAAACAACTTGTCAACACTACAATTATTCTCGAAACAAAAGTAACAAGCATAAACGGGCAAAATGTAAGAAATTTCACAATTTCACACAAAATGTTCTACGTGATTTACAAAACAATTTTCATATAGTTAGCTACTGTTTAAGATTGCATCCTCAAAATCCAGAACAAAAGAGTCAATTTACAAGACATACTTACAAAGGCTATAAGAATTTATTATAATGGGAGGCTGACTTCTTTTTACTGCTTTCTACGAACTCGATGAGGTCCCACTGGAAACAATGTGAGCAGTTGTGAAGCTTACTAAAGGCCACGGGGAAGCTTGCGCATTACACAAAAGCGCTACTATGAACAGTAGCTCCTTGTTAGGAATGAGTGCGTGACGCCTTTTTATTTGTTTCAGTTTGTCCTGCAAACGTAATGACTCTGTTTCGACAGGTTTTTGTGAATACTTATTATGTAGCTAACATAAGAATAATAGGGATAAGTATTATGTTATTGTTATTTTAGAAATGTATTGATATCTTATAATGCCATCAGTGCGCAGTGAGATGGACAAACAGATCGCGATGTTTATAAGTTCGAATTCTATGCAGGGTATTTTTTTTAAATATCATATATTAATATGTAAATAAAAAATATAGTGTACCTTTTTAAAAATATCTATAATAAAATCAATTACAAAGAAGAGCAAAGACAGTTTATATTTTTCATATTAAACCGACATCTATTGAGTTTATAAAATAAATATTATACACACTAACTATAATGTGTTTTAGTACACTTTTTTACAAAAAATCACAATCGATGAGGCTTTTAATATCCATAAATGACACATTCCTTTAATAATCTATCACCAAATGTAATCCATTTTTAAATGGTGGATATTTAGAAAAGAATGACGTATTACTACGCTCTTACAAAATCTATCCTTTAACATTTAAAATACACGTGAAAATAATAAGAAATCAAATATCGAAATTCGAACATTATAAAACGACGCCTGTCGTGGCGCAGAGGCACAAGCGTGTGACTGTAAACGCGACAGGTCGTGGATTCGATTCCCACTCCAGGAAATGTAAAATTTAGTATTTTCATTTCTTAGGTTTGGTAACAAGGCAAAGCGCGGCGTTGAGTTCCGCCACTAAACACGCAATGCCTCAATTTGGCGGAAAGTGGGGAACGGAAAATGTTAAAAGAGATTGAAGTGTCTTAACAATAGGTTCTCTGGTTTCCTCTGCCTACCCCGCTATATGCGGGATCAGCGTGAAATTAGAAAAAAAAAAACAATATAAAAACATGTACACACGTCAAACATAATTAAGATGCTGATACATCAATGTACTGGTTAAAAGAATTTATCTAAGTTGGTCCATTAAAATTTCCTTCGCAACCGAAAACCCTATAGTACAAAATACAATTTATTCTACACACGCAGTAGAAAACTATACCCTCACAAGTGACGTAAACAACCAAACATCTCAATAAGTCGACAGTGTATTAACATAAACATCGCTTCGATTGCGCTCAAAACATTTCCAGTCACATTGAATAAATTATTCTCGTAGCTTTTACAGCTTCAATATTTTAGGAATTAAATTGTTTTTTCACTTTTACGATTTACGTCCCGCGGGTAATGTCCGTGAGATTGACGTGCTGTCTTCAAATAATAACGCCATCAAGTAAAAGAGGTACCTTAATGTAAAACGTTTATATGTAAATTCGAGGGTTAAGGTACACTTAAAATGCTATTTTAATACGATGTAATTTGGTTGGGTTGCATCGTCGTGATAAAAATGTCGGTCTTGTAAATCCCGTCAACAGGAAGTATTACAAAATTTGAATTTAATTTGCTTTGTAATTGTCTTATTATGGACACGATAAATTAATTAAGTATGCATTAATAAATCTAATATATGCATAAGTATTAAAGTATCTGTGGATTTTAGCTTAAATAAGTGGTGAGAAAATAAATATATTATAAAGCAGATATCAAAGTATTTTGTTATACCTGTACATAAGTTGGTAAGAAAATTTTAAGGTCTTTCAATATGCTTTTTTTAAATAATTCGCCAGTAATAATTATATTATAATATATATTTACAATAAGCTATAATCAGCTTAAAAAAGTTACCACATTATACTTACATCATTTACATTACACCGAGTCTCAAGTAAAAAAAATATATAATTTAAAAATTAGAAAAAACAATACAGAATTTAGTCAAATAACGTATACTAGTTCTTTTTCATCGATAACCTTTTGTCGGATGTCGACTTATAAAACTATACAGATAGCATTATCACCAGTAGCACAAACATTCCACGATACAATCTATATCTCTATTCGATTGGTACCTATTGCAATATATCAGACGAATCAAACGTTCTCGTGGCTCATAATAGGCGTGAGTGTCAACCTAATGAGAATATATACGTGAATAGTATACAATAAATTAAAGACATCGGATAAAACGGCATATTAATTGGATATTAGGCTTGTCGACACCCAAAAGTATGGCCGGATCGGTCTCAGTATAAAGTTGTTTGGGAAAGAAAGCTACGTGGGTGTAATAGCTTGAGGCATTTCGATATTTAAACTAATTCGTCTTAATATATATTTTTTGTTATTAATATTTTTATATATATTTTTGCTAATTTCATTAGAGCAATTTGGTAAGATACTTTTAAGTTAGTTTTGGTAACTTATATCCAGTATAGAATAAACAAAAATTTTAAAGTAATGAACTTAGAATATATCCTTTTCGTCTCATTTATGATGAGATAAATTACGTAATTCAGGTTACAATTTTAACTGCGAATCTTACAAGTTTTGGTAAGAAAAGATTAAAAAATGAGTAATCGATATAGTTGTGTAGCTAACAAGTAGTGTAAAAGCATAAAATTAGGTATAGATATAAACTTGGATAGTGGTACCCAAAACGCCAATTAGACTAGATCAAATATTATTGGTTGAAGGAGGAATAAATTAGAATTACACGAAGAAAATAAAAAATCAATTTAAGAGCCTTGTAAGCCTACCTCATAATAATATTAATAGTCACAAAACCTATATAATTTTTTAACGAAAAAAAAAGTTTTTTTTTTAACTTCACGCTGTGTCCTGCATATAGCAGGGTAGGCAGAGGGAACCTGAGAACCTAGTGTTAAGACACTCCGTTCTCTTTCAACAAATCCGTTCCCAACTTTCCGCCAGATTGAGGCATTGCGTGTTGAGTGGCGGAATTCAATGCCGCGCTTTGCCTTGTTACCAAACCCAGAAAATGAAAATACTTTCTTTCCTGGAGTGGGAATCAAACCCACAACCTGTTGCTTTACAGTCGCACACTTGTACCTCTGCGCCACGAAAAAATAAAGAATAAAGTTATAATATAAAACAACAAACAGCTTAAAACAATAAAAACAACCATTAATACACAGCTAATATCAGTGCTAAATGAAAAAAAAAAAGAAATCACCTTATAATATGCAATCAAAATAATCTGACTTTGTACGAGAAACGAAAAGTTACTTTATAATTTCGTAGGCAGATTAAGGGACATAATTTTTGTCTTAGCAAATTGAATTCGGGTGCTCCGGGATTGACTGACCACAAATTGGGGATTCATTGTCAAGAGATAACATCTAAGGAATCTCATTACGGGAAGATCCTCTACTTTATATGTTTAGTTCACGTTTGGAATCCTTGGGCTTAGTTACTTTGAATTCGGAGCACAGTTTATGTTTCTTACTTCTTTTATGTAATGTATTAGGAACGTTTGGTGCTAATGAAGTTGTTGTGTTTAACGAGCGTTAGTTGATAAGTCGAAGGCAGGTTGTAGATTCTATTACGGTGCTGATTTTTTTATTAAAGTACCTATACACACTAGTCCCCGTTGACGCGTTAACAACGCGTTGTCTTTAGTAATGTATATGTCACTTTATATAAACATAGATATCAAACCATGGTAGTATGTGTAGCAATTATTTTATTAATTTAATATACTTTTTATGCATTATTTAAAAAAAATATTAGCATTCTGCACTGCTTCTCAATATAAACTATAAGTGTGCCAAGTTTTATGCTCCTCCGTTCGTGTAATTTTCGTAAATAGGGATTTAAAGTTTTTACTTCACGTATATATAACTATACATTGTGGTGTCATTAATGTACGAGTATAGTTGGGACATATCTCACTGTAGGCAACCATAAAATAAATCGTAAATTTTAGCAGCTGCCTTTCATATATTATTTCATGTCCAATATTATATATTTAATAAAAATCATATATCTCCCAGGAAGTATTCTATTAAAATTGATACAATCTTATTTAAGGTTACGTCGTAGAAATTAATTAACAGGCAAAAAAGTTGACGTACGATACTGATTATTTATATTATTTAATTATTTTTTAAAGTACTTACCATTTATTCATAGATTTAGAAACAAAATAATTGAAAACTTATAAAATAGAATTTCCTAGCAACAATCATAAGCGAGTAAAAATTTTGACGTATAGCTAACCAAAGGAAAAAACGCTTGGACGGATTCGACGTAGTATGTGTTCGAATCCTGCTAACTTAAAATTTTAATACGTTTCTAAAATATTTCCTCTTAAGACTTGATGTTAAAATATTTTGTATATAGTGTTACATACTATCGACAAATAAATGACAGCAAGTACAGGGTATAGAAATCACAAATTGCGCAAGAAAGTTTATGTAAACCAAATACGTTGTATAGTATACGTTTGCATACCTACTGTATGTAAAGGCCCTGGCGAACGGAAAATTAAAAGGCAAAACGAGCGCCGTTTCCTAGCCATTCTTTTTAATTTTTTTCCAACGCGATGGGCGATGTGGAATCATTAAAATTTCTTAGGGTGTATTTGAAGTCTTTTTTATGAATGCTGACTGTACAGCATACGAGTATATAAATAGATTAAAACCTAGTACCTAGTATTAAAACCTAGTGTTAAAACATATTTCTAAAATTGTTTTAACTGAATTTTAACTTTATATCCATCCCTTCCGATACGGGGAACGGAATTGTGGAAAGAGAATGGAGTGTCTTAACACTAGGTTCTCTGGTTCCCTCTGCTTACTCCGCTACATGCGGGATACAGCGTGAAGTTGAAAAAAAAAACCTATTATACGTTTTCGTCCCTTACATTACCTACACTAAATTTGATACATCGGTATAATTAGGTTACCAGCCCAACGCAGATAGTGCAAAACGGCCTGGCGGAGTTGGCGAACCAGCAAGGCAAGGTGGATGGCCCAGGGCGACGGTAGAGGGCGCGTGCAGTTACCGTCGGCCAGACATTGCATCCAATTGTTCCTCTGATCGTAGCGGTACTCCGTTCCATTGGAATAAGGAACGAGCGAACGAGAGAGTGCGTCTGTGTATGCGCACACACTTACGTACTATAACATATTCCCGCGCAGATGACACCTGGCAAATCAGTGTGTCGCCGTCGACGGATACGTCTAGGAGGACATCATCATCATAATTAGGTTGGATTACATAGTTTTTCTCCTTTTATCTCAATGTATTCACATTCTCTTGCTTTAAATTAATATGTAATCATAATAACAATAATAACACTTTATTACACATAACCAATATAAATTACATTAAGTGAAATGTAATAATACTTCAAGATTGTGATATACGAGTATAAGCAGACAATTAAATAATTAATATTGTGACAAAAAAAAAATCGACTATGAATATATGAATAAATGCACTATAAAATACCATTATTACGAAAAACACGTAAACTTCTCGTCAGATCTTAACTAAGTTTAACTGTGACTACATCAGAACCTCTAACTATCATATAAAGATATTTCTTTATATCATCAAAATTGGTCCACCCAATATAAAGTTGTGCTGTAACATACATACAAAACAATAGGCGAATTGATAACTTCCCCCTTTTTGAAGTTAAAAAACACAAATTAAAGAACAATAAATGTAATTTAAATCAAAAGCCTCTCTGTACATGCCTTTATCCTACTCCCAGATTTATTCGATACGAAATGACAAAGTTAGACGACTGATAAAGAATTTTCAATGGATTTCCATTAAAATTCTAAAGCAAGGTGAAGATCAGATATTTTACGATTAAATATTTATTTATCAAATCAAAGACTAAATCGTTTTGAAATGTCATTTCATTCAAATTTTAGATAATAATATTTACTTCCAATACTTCTGTTTAAGTTATTTTTTTTACTAGTAAATAATGTATCATTATATAATAGGTAGTAAATAATAGTTTTTTTACTATCAATTTGAAATTCACTTCTTGGCGTAATAAGTAAAATATTATATGTAATAATCAATTGAAGTTAAAAAAGAAATATTTAAGTGTAAAATACAACTTTTATTAAGGCCATCGCGGAACAGTGGGATAGCCTCTGATAAACAAGAATGGTTATAATTTCGATTTCCACTCGGGGGACTGATATTTAAACTATTTCGTTTCTCCACTCTATATGATAAATGATAAAAGCTCAGCATTAAATTCTACCACTTAACACGCAATGTCTCGAATTAGGATGGCAAGGGAAAAAGGGAGTGTCTTGACACTAGGTTCACTCAGGCTACCCTACTATGCGGGATATGTGCTGCTAAAAAAACTATTACAAAATATCTTAGTACGTGAAATTAAAATATACATATATTATAACAGGGTAGGCAGAGGGAACTTTAGAGCTTAGTGTTAAGGCACTCCGTTTCCTACTTTCCGCCGAATTGAGGCATTGCTGAGTGGTGGAACTCAACTTGTTACCAAACTCAGGAAATGAAAATACTAAACATTTACATTTCCTGGAGTGGGCATGGAACCTACAACCTGTCGCGTTTAGTCGCACGCTTATACCTCTGCGCAACTACAGGCGTTAAATCTAAATAAATACATACATATAAATATCACACACGAACAAAATATGAGCACACACAATTCATCAAATCTAAAGCTACACCACGCTAAAATTAAAACTTTATATCCCCTACAAATAAAAAAGTAATTTACGTAACGCCGTTTCCCGCAAAGTAAAAATTATGACATTACAAAATAATAAAGAAGCGGTACCATTGCTTCCCATAAATTTTCACATAATCCTCTTAACATAATGCTAAAGTAAATAGGATTTTGGGCGCGAACCCAATTAAATACACGCATAGTAGGTATTCATAATGGTAATAAACGAGCTGCCATTAGCAAACCAAATTATTTAAAAAAAGTTTGTAACGCTTTTTAAACTGAATATGTTTTAGATTGTGGAGAATATAATGTTAGATATATACATACATACATAGCTTCACGCTATATCCCGCATATAGCAGGATAGGCAGAGGGAACCTAGTACCTAAGACACTCCGTTCCCCACTTTCCGCCGAATTGCGGTATTACGTGCTGAGTGGTAGGAGCGCCGCGCCGCGCTTTGCCTTGTTACCAAAGTCAGGAAATGAAAAATTCCATTTCCTAGTGTGGGAATCGAACCCATAACTTGTCGCGTTTACAGTCGCACGCTTGTACCTCTGCGCCACGACAGGCGTTAGATATATCCATTAAAGTTTCATGCTTCATTTCGCATAGCAGGGTGACTACCCTGCCTAGAGACTCTCTGACTAGAGAGAACCTAGTGTCTAAACACTCCGTTCGACGCTTTCAGCCGGAATTTAAGACATTGCGTGTTAAGTGACGGAACTCAACGTTTGCTTTGTCTTGCCAGAACGAAACATTAATCTATATATTAATACTTGTAGCAAACACTTTGTACCCGTTTTTGCGAAAGTTCGAAAAACGGAAGAGCTTGAAACTTGGCACACTTATAGTTTATATAAAGGAGTGCAGAATGATAATATTTTTTTTAAATAATGCATAAAATGTATATTAAATTAATAAAATCCATGTTTATATAAAGTGACATATACGTTGGTAGGCAACTAGTAGGACAAAAAAAAAGTAAAAAAAAAGTAGGACAAAATAGGACTTTAGTAAAAAGAAATTTAATGTAATCATTCCCACGAATGGGAATCGAACCCACAATCAATCGCATGTATAGTTGGACGCTCTCCCACTGCTCGACAATGTCTTTATTCGTGTTTTATACATATATTTATTTTTACACGTTTTCCATATGCCCAAAGAATGAATCTAGTTGTAAAAAGTTTTTTCCTTTTTTAATTAAATCCACAACCAACGCGCACTATCGTATATGTATCTGACCAGAGTCTTTCCAATTTTACTGTAACGATATCTAGCGAATGATTTTTAGGGTTTCGCTTTTCGTGCATAGAGTGAAAGGGACATGGAATCTAGCCAGAATTTAAGTTATTTCATGTTGTTAGGCGGAACTCAACGCCGTCTACTTACCATAGCAAGAAAAGAATAGACTACCCAGTTATGCGGAATAAAATGTAAAGCTGTTAAAAAAACTATAACAAAATATCTTAGTACGTGAAATTAAAATACATGTATCTATATTTTTTAGCTTCACATTATATCCCACACATAGAAGGGTAGACAGAGGGAACCTGAGAACTTAGTGTTAAGACACTCCGTTCTCTTTCCGGCTTTGTCTTGTTACCAGACCCAGGAAATGAAAATATTAAATATTATTTAAAATCGAACCCACAACTTGTCGAGTATACAGTCGCACGCTTCTGCCTCTACGTCACTACAGGCCAAGATTATTCAACCAGCATATTAAAATACATAAAACATAGAATTCTTAAGCAATATTTATAAACAGATAGTTATCTTAATTGAAATAAGTATTCAAAATTAAATTTATTATTGCAATATATGTGAAATATAGCGATGTTTACAATATAATTATGTGTTTATGGTCATTTGGTGCCTACATAGTTTAGAAACAGAAAATACATAATTCCAAATCTTTATTTAAGACCTTACACTTTTGTAAGGCATCTGTTTTATCGCGAGGTACATTCGCTATCGAAATACTTTTACCGACTTAAAAAAAAGAAGTTATCAATTCGACTGTATTTTTTTGATGTGTGTTATTGCACTGCTTTAGCTGCTGCTAATAATAATATTACGAGTATGTAAATATAGGCAAAGCGCGGCGTTGAGTTCCGCCACTCAACACGCAATGCCTCAATATGGCGGAAAATGGGGAACGGAAATGTTGAAAGTGAATGAAGTGTCTTAACACTAGGTTCTCTGGTTCCCTCTGCCTACCCCGCTATATGCGGGATGCAGCGTGAAGCTACAAAAAAAGAAAAAAAGAGTATGTAAATTAAAATACCGCAGTCAATTAGACTGTTGTATCTAATTTAGTTTGTGCCTGCTTTCTTTTCGCAAAACGTCCTTTAATAAGAGATTTTAGTGCCGCAAAGTAAAGAGAGCAATATTAACTTCAAACGAATATTTCGTGCTTTAATTTTTAACAAAGCTCTCGTAGAAATGAATTGACCTTTTCTACAGATTTTCTATGTATCTAAATAGTTATTTAAAATCATAATTACTATTTTTAATTATTGTTAATAGCTTCATGCCTTTCCCAGGTTATCAGGATAACCAGAGACTATATAATTCAAGACACTCTGTTCTCCGCCTTCCGCCCGTTATTGAGACGTTTCACATTGAGTAACGGACCTCAACACCGCACTTTGTCTTATCAAAGCGGGAAAATTAAAATAATTTGAATATAATAATCAGCCTACCCTTGCGTCATTACGGCCTCTAGTTGTCCAATTTTTTAAAGACTTTCAAAAAGGGTTCTTAATTCGAGTGTTTTTTTTTTAAATTTTGCGTAACTTTTTACTAGGTGAATTTTAATGATTCTTATAGAATGATAGCTAGTGTTTCGTATGGAAATGGGATCACCCAATCAAATTTAGTTAAGATGACGAGTAGTTTTTGAGATATTCGTAATAAAAGTAATAAAAGTCGGTTTTCTATTTTTTTTTTATTCTAAATTATTAAAATTTCAACAAGACAACAAAATAAAGTAAACATTGAAAACTTTTGTAGTTATCTTTACTTGCGTGGGTGTGAAACAAATGTGAATTCGCTTAATTTACTATCAAGTGAATATAAATTGGCAATTTTCTTAGACTTGCCGTCAACAGCACGAGATTTATATGAAACTAACTGCAAATCTGGTTTAAAAGCTGATAACAACATCAATATTTATGCGAATATGAATGGGCATATTAGTTCAATAGTTCTTAAGAAACGTTGAAAGATTATACATTTATACACTAAAAGCTTTTTTACAAACATTTTTAATGATCTCCTTATATTGAATGATGTGTTTTTGATATATATATATATATATATATATACATACGTCAAAAAGCAAGTTATAGTAATTATTTTTTTCCGTTTTGAGTAGCGGATCTCATCGCCATGCTTTTTCTTGGGCAGGGAAATGAAAATAACTTAAAAATTATACTTCACTCGAGTGGGAATTGAAGCCACAAGCACTAATGCTTACAGCCCCATGCTGCGCCACTGCGCTACGAATGGCGTCAAGATAATTATTTTATATATTTTGCTATAAATACTTGAGCTCAAAGGCTAAAACAAAAGATAAGCACTAGCACGGAGAACATGTCTTCCAAGGTATATAATGAATACAAATTAATATCCCAAAGTATTATTTCATATTTTTAAACAAATATTTTAATTAAATTTAGATAAAACTCAAAGTTTATGCAATACTTTCTTCTACCATATCGTTGAAAGGAATTTTTCTGAATATTGTACTGTAGAGGAGCCGAATCACAAACTACTGTAAATTAACTTTCTAACTGTACCATGATGTATGGAACAAATCTAAAAAACAAAAATCATACTTAATAATACATAGCTTGTAATGACGGGAGGACATTTGTTATCATCTTTCATGAATAAACTACTGAACGGATTTCGATGAAACTTAACAATAAAATGTATAACAAAATATAGGCTACAATTTATAAAGATTTTGTGTAATTTGGCTATAATTTAACAGTAAATATCTACAATAAGGGAGAACGATATCTCTGACTTTATAATCATGAATACATGAGTATTGTGTACCAGTTTCTTATATTCGCTACAACATCTGCTTGTCATATGTTTGCGATGTGTTTAGTAAATCACATGTGTAAGGAATAAAAATATTTATTTCAATTCATCCTTTTGATTAGTATTACCATTTCAATTTAAATGACCTAGTTATCTAATGGCGTTGTGGTTTAAAGGCTGTGGGAGATTCTTTTTTATTTTTGGAGTTGTTTTTTTATATCTTTGAATAGCTTACGTCTAGATGTATTGCTATGATTTACTTAAATTAATTATTGATGAAATTAAAATATACAAACTGAAGTTTTCTTTTTTTTTAACTTCACACTGTATCCGGGTATATAGGGTAGGCAAAAGGAACCTGAGAACCTAGTGTTAAGACACTCCGTTCCCCACTTTCCGCCGAATTGAGGCATTACGTGCTGAGTGGCGGAACTCAACGCTGCGCTTTGCCTTGTTATCAAACCCAGGAAAGGAAAATATTAATTACATTTCCTGGAGTGCAATATGTTAGATATATAGATTGACTATTATATGAAAAAGAGTCATCAAAACTGGTTCGCCCATTAAAACGTTAATATAGATTTATTTTTTGAAATCGGCTAATAATTATGCATATGCACTTCACTAGGATTTGAAGCCACAATAATTGTCACCAACCAAGCGCCTTTTAATTGTATTCCACTTCAATATAGTCATATGCCCCATATAACTATATATATTTAAAGAATAGAAATTTTGAAGAATTTCTAATAAGCCCGCTACCCATTGGCACATAAAAACACCGCGCACTATTAATCGTACAGGATCCTACATTCCGTGCCTTAACATGTCAAGAAATTTCTTACTTGTTTCTTGGGTCATAATTCAGCTAAGTCTTCTGGATAATAAAGCGGACTTTAAAACATTAATTACAATTTATCGTATATTATATTTGTCATTTATGTCATTTACTATTATTGAAATGAAATTAGGCTTTTTTCAATTACATTTATAAAAGGCCCTACTAACGCGTAAATAATGCATTTCCTCAGCACCATATTTTTCTCTTAATATGGAAGTGTATGATGAAACAAATAGTAGAGTATGTAAAATTTATTACATTAATTTTATGTATTTCTATTACATGTTTAAGAAAAATATTGGCTATATGTACTTCTTCTCTATATAAAATTTAAGTAAGCCAAATTTCATAGTCCTTCGTCCGCAAAATTTTCGTAAAAAAAACGGCCATCCATTAATATGGATAATAATTTATAATAATTTATATATATATAGATTTTAAAATTGTTAACAAAATCTGTCCGAAAGGGTGCTACCATCGACTCGAGAAGCAACTCTTCTAAGAAGGGGCAAAGAGAAAAATCAACAGTTGCACTTTTAGAAGCCAAATAGATACATTTTTAGAAAAATATAAGAATATCTCCAGATACAAGTATTATAATTCATCTTGTATTATATTCGTGTATTACGCTAGTGACATAATTGGAAGGATTGTATTGGCAATGCCATTTAACATAAGCTCAAATATAGAGTGTTAAGAGTATTTGAACCTAGAATCATCGTCTTAGTAATTCAGTCATCACACGCCAAAATCACAACTAATGTCTCAGATTGGAAAATTAAAAAATTATATAAATAACACACATAATTATAGAGTAAAAACAACCCGACTGAAGCAATTCTTCAAATTTTAGGAAGCGAATACAGATAAAGTAAGCTATAAAAGCCAGTTATATGTTATATATTTGAAATGTGATAATTACCTCCTTTCATTTGACACCCCGCACGGTACCCATCAACGATTTTCTTATTTTTATACATGACTTATTATAATTGAATTAAAAGTGACGTCACATATCTAAGAACACTCGGAGTATCAATAATGTCACCTTAATTATATAATTCGATCCAGGGGCTTGGAAGATATAAGCTAATAAAGAATATTACAAACATACATGATACGCGCGAAAATCATAACCCTTCTCTGACAGTCGGGTAAAAACAATTATTACAACACAAAAACACCGTAAAACTACACTCCATTAAAAACAAAATAAAATTAAAACAACCAGTTCATATTCTATAATGTTATTCAATCTTACGTACATAATTAGAAAAATTTATAAAAACGTATCGTATTTGCGTACAACGTTCATAAGCAAATGGCGAAAGGCACGATCAAATTATATGCGACTGTAGAAACAGCGAGCCCTGTAATTCCGTCTTATTACGACAGACATAGATCCTGGAGACATTTTTTCAATTATCCTTTAGCCACTGCAAATGCAATCACAGTTTCTTTTATTTATACCGACCATGTAATTTAGATATTTATTCGCTTTATTTCATTGCGTCTTGGGTTGTGCATGACCTGAATAAATCACTGTTGTAAACAAAATTGGATTTGTAATGAACGTGCGTATGGCCTGCTATTATAGCGTTTATTGCTTATAATGTGTTGAAATTTTTAAATTTTTATTTAATTTTGGTGGTTATTGTTGTTGTCAATTTTTATTTGTCAGTAACATTAAAGTCCTAATGATTATATTTTTAACTAAATAATATTTCATCCGTATGTAAACAATATAGTTTACCTAAATATATAAATTAAAAATAAAAAACGCGGCGCAGCGCGCGGCGCGAATGGAGTGTCTTAACACTAGGTTCTCAGGGTACCTCTGCCTACTCTGCTATGTGCGGGATACAGCGTGAAGGTATAAAAAAAATATTTAAAAAATCCTTTGTATTATCTTCGCATACATATGTCACATGCATGATGCAGTACATGCACAGTTACTGCGCTTTACTCACAATTAGAAACAATTGTATAATGTGATCCATCTCGAACATGTATGGCCTAGATATAGCGAGTGCACTTACAGACTGTTTTCATTGTGATCTAAGATTTCCGGAGTTGATCGGGAAATATTGTGCGAACGATGTACTGTTGATAATTATGCTTTTAATTTATAGTGCAAAATTATTGCTTTCCATTTTAATTTATAAAAAAGCAACTTTACACTATCTCGCAATGTAATGTTAAGACACTCCGTTCTCAATTTTTCGTCGGAACTCTAAACATTGCGTATTGAATGGTGAAACTCAAAATCGCACTTTGTCTTCCCAGAAACTTGGTATTAGTTCCGAAAACATTTTTTTTATATTTTACGAATAAAAACAAATTTAAAATTAAGAAGATGATTATATTTTTCAATTATAATTATTGACAGTCTTAAAACTTTAAATATAAAATCATTAAAATACTAAATAATCAAGAATATTTTAAAAACATATTTTCTCCCTCTTTTTACAAAAGTATGCGGACGGACTTCTATGAATTTGAGCTTATATGGAAAAGAAGCGCAGAGTGCTAATAATTTTGATGGTAAAGTATAAATATATATATTTTTTTTAACTTCACGCTGTCACCCGCACATAGCAGGGTAGGCGTAGGGAACCAGAGAACCTAACCTTTCCGCCGAATTGAGGCATTGCGTGTTGAGTGGTGGAACTCAACGCCACGCTTTGCCTTGTTACCAAACCCAAGAAATGAAAATACTAAATTTTACATTTCCTGGAGTGGGAATCGAACCCACAACCTGTCGCGCTTACAGTCGCACGCTTGTGCCTCTGCGCCACATTACAAAACTAGGCGTAAACATTAAAATAATAAAAAATTAACTTCTGTATCAAGTGATGTATACTCATACGTTGCTATACTAACACGTGTTTTACACACAGGACCACTAATCTATCTTAAAAAGTATATTATACATATAATCTATTCTAACAACTAAACATAACCTTATTCGTTAAGCAAAAACATAACATTTATTTAAATTTAAAGTAACTAAGATAAAGATAAAACAAGACCATAAATAATGTCAAGCCATACTAGTGGAGACAAACAATTTTATTCACAACGATCTAGCCTTCTATTGCTATCTAGCTGGTGACCATTAGAACAATTAACTATAGTTGGCACGTTTAATGAACCGATTATCTCAGGTCCTTGATGAAGTATGAATTATCTTAGATCTATCGGAGTGTCCCATCTACTTGTATTTTGTTTTACACTGTCTATAGTAATTATTGTCAGCATCTCAAGCCACTAGGATGAGTAGAATTTGTACTGTTTTTAAGTTTATCTCAAATCAAAGTCTAGTTTTAGTAACATAACCCCAAAAAAATTGTTTATATTTTTAACCTATTTAAAAAAAGAGGTGATTCTCAATTGAATTATTTTTTTTGTTTGTTACCACATGTAACCTTGTGTTAAGACACTCCGTTCCCCACTTTCCTCCGAATTGAGGCATTGCGTGCTGTGTGGCGGAACTCAACGCCGCTCTTCGCCTTATTATCAAACCCAGAACATGAAAATACTACATTTCCTGGAGTGGGAATGGAACCCACAACCTGTCGCGTTTACAGTCGCACGCTTGTGCCTCTGCGCCACGACCGGCTTTAGGTAGTTAGAGGTGTTTTCTTTTTTGTTAACATTACAATTATTAAAATAACTCAAAATTCAATTAGAATTATCCTCGATGCGTTGTTACATCCAATCATAACTTTTAGCTGAAGCTTAAATCAGTGAAAGCTACCCTACAACCACTTGCCATAAACTAAGCCTAGTACAAAAATAAACAAAGAAAATATGTTTCGGTACTTAATTATACGATCTGTGTCATAGCATTGTCATCTCTATTTATAGCTTTTACTAGCTAGAGTGCTACTTATGTTCCCAGCATGACATTTGTTAGATGTATTGATCGTTAACCTATTTCAGTACAATGTTAGGATCTATTGAAAAAAATAGATGATATTTCCTTATTTTTTCTGATTATTATGATTATTTTTTGGTGAAAATTATACTTTTCTTGCTAAAAAGTCTTTTTTGAATGAAGATGGTTTTGAGAATGGAGTATCTTGTTACTAGGTTCTCTTTGTGTACTTTGTTAGGCGATAGATACGCTTACGCTTTATATCGACAAAGCGTGAAAAAAAAATTCAAAATAAAGTTATTCATTTAAAAATTGAAAAATGTAATTATCTAATTTGGTTTATTTTTATTTTGTATCGTTCTCTTCTCTCTTTTTTTATAGCTTCAAGCTGTAATTCCGCACAAAGCAGGGTAGGCAGAGGAAACCAGAGAACGTAATGTTGTAACACTCCGTTCTGTTTTAACATTTCCGTTCCCCACAAAGTTATTAAATTAAAAATTTAATTTTCTAATTTGGCGTATATTTATTGTTTGTCAGTATATAGACAGAGGAAACCTAGTTAAGACACTCCGTTCCCCACTTTCCGCCGAATTGAGGCATTGCGTGCTGAGTAGCGGAACTCAACGCCGCGCTTTTCCTTGTTACCAAACCCAGTAAATGAAAAATTCCATTTCCAGGAGTGGGAATCGAACCCACATCCTGTCGCGTTTAGAGTCGCACGCTTGTGCACCCCTGTGGCGTTTATTTGTAAATCAATTCTTATTAATAAATATTATTATTGTTATTCATATATATTTCCATTAGTATAAATATCCAGTATAAAATTAAAAAAATAAAAAGTTAATATATGTTTTTAAATATATTAAAACACCTCGTTTGAATAAATATTAGACTCTAAGATCTGACATAAAACAGTAGCGATATTTTACAATGACTAAAATATATATTATGTATTAAGTTCCATATTATTACCTTCTATCTATGTGTTTGTGGTTTAAATTTGCACATCATAATTAATTATATTTAGATTACTGTAACTTTCAACGCCTGTTGTGGCGCAGAGGCACAAGCGTGCGACTGTAAACCTGACAGCTTGTGGGTTCGATTCCCACTCCAGGAAATGGAATTTTCCATTTCGTGGGTTTGGTAACAAGGCAAAGCGCGGCGTTGAATTCCGCCACTCAGCACGCAATGCCTCAATTCGTTGGAAGTGGGGAACGGAGTGTCTTTACACTAAGTTCCCTCGGCCTTATCTGCTATATGCAGGGTACAGGGTGACGCTACGTATATATGTATGTTATTACATAAGCACTAAAATTTATATTTAAACTAAAAATTATAACCAAAATATTTTCATAATAACTACATATTAGTTACTAACATAAGACATATTGCAAGGAAAATAATTTAATGGAATATTCTGTGGTGGACAAGTCACTTAAGCGTAAACCGAGAAGCAACTCCGCCGGTGTGTACTTTGTAACCAAATACTGGGTAGAAGCACGATAATATACTGGCTCACTGTGTACACAAAGTGCAGTTTTCGCATGCCCATAATATTGTGGCTATTGATTTAGTATTGTTTAAATTATTTAAACATGTTTTATTTGTAATATGTTTGCGGTTAATGCTATTTATTTTGTTGGTTGTGGTTAGCTTTTTTAGTAGATGTACCTTTTTTTCTGTATAGCAGTACAGTCAGATCTAGTGTTAGGACACTACGTTTTCCACTTGCTGATTGAAATCGGAACTTTAGGTTTTGAGCGGTCGAACACTACGTCGCGCTTTGTAGTAACGAGAAATAAAAATAATTTTAAATATGATCGTTTCTCGTATTGAGAATGGAACAATCGAATTTTTATGCGGGATATGTTAAATTCTAATATTTGACGCAAAATATTTGTAAGTATTACACTATTATATAAAAATGTCTTTAGTGTAAATAAGTAATGTTTAGTTAGCCTTTACGCACGGCAGAATTGACAAAATTACAGAAATAAAACCACATTAGCTGGAAATATATATTTTTTTATTTGGTTTAAAATATAATAGTTTTTGTTTTCCTGCTGCATTTTTTAATTAAACACATAATGTTTCGATCTTGAGTGGAAAGCGAAGTGTATTGTATTGACACTAGGTTCCCTACCATGTTACACATGAAAAAGTGTGAAACTTCAAAAAATATATTATTTTCATACTTAATATATATTATAATGATTATAACGTTAATTGCTCAAGGTCTCTAATAGCAATAATTATCATAAGCAAAATATATATAAATAAAGAAAAACAATAATAAAATCACATTTAAACATTCCCACCAACACATACCGCGTAATGAGATGTGGTTTAAAATTTATGACCACAAATTATTCCTAACTAGTCATAATTAAGCTTAACGGCCATATTAATGTTTTGTTAAAGTCCACTGGGGACTTCAATTGAAAAGTTTCTAATGTTTCTTAATAACATTAGAATAGTTGTATTCAATAGACACGCGCCTAGTGGGATAGATAAAAACCTCGCATAAACTACGTATATTAGATTTCTACCTAATCTCCATACTAGCTTATCTATGAAGGCATAAATTATTTAGTTCAAACAACCAGTCCCGGGCGTGCTGTGGAGAAATAATTTTATGCTCGTTCGGATTATATTCTTTTATCTGGCCCCAACGCGGGTCGAGTCGTTATTGAATTATCATTTCAATATGATGTATGGCGCGATAGTGGAGCCCGGGGTGCGGAGGACGCCGTGAAATTGTGAGTTCCTCTGATTAGAATTGAATTATTACTACGATATTGAGTGTAATTGTTTGAACTTCAGCTTAAAGCTTTATATGGGGTAAAATTGTGATGATTGTTCTAAGTACTATGTAATTTTAGGGTGCAAGTGATTATAACTTAGACAAACCAAACTTTTGTATTGACATATATTATTACTAACTTATTCTTATATGCGGTGGAAATAGGAGAATAGAGAATTAAGACACTAAGCTCTCTGTGTGTACTCTGCAATGCGACATAAAACGTGAAACTCAATCGGCTATAAAGTGCTTTAAAATTAATAGATTTTATGAATAAAAAAGGACCAAAAGTAAGTTAAGAAAAGCGTGAAATAAATGATGTTAATGGAATTACGGAGTATAAAGTTTGAACACTTAAGAAAGTCATCAAGTGAAAGTAATTTGTCTCGAAATAGCACGATGATGCGGTAGGCGCCCAGCTGCAAACTTTCAGAAGGGACGCCAACAAACAATTAAAATATCTGGCTAATGGACCAAGGAGAATGCCAACCACGTTGATGAACATATCGCCGTCTTGTCTTTATTTGTTCGCGACTAACAAGAATTTCCAATTTTGGAAAAAAATATTACTTAGTTATTTAAATATCTTCCGGCGAAGAAACAATATTTTTTACTTTAATTTTCCTAATGAATTTTACAAATTGTAACTGAGAAGCTATATATGTGTATGGCGACGTAATACGTATTATTAGTAGCATTTACGCGTAACTTTATCTGCGTACCTATATCAAAATTTTATTTAGACGCAAACAAAAGCTATAAAATTTTAGAACTTACGAAGTTAACTTAGTTTTCAATCATTATAGAAACAAAGATTATATAATCAGTCTTATCTGTGTGTCAAATTTCCTCTAACAACAATCCTCTAATAACAATCTTGACAAACATCCAAATTACTAAATATTTAATTACTATAAATACTACGCTTTTATCGTACAAAGCAAGGTAGACAGAGAGAAACTACAGTTAAGACACTCCGTTCTCCTCTTTGCCCCTGAATTAGGTACATTACATGTTGAGGAGCGGGACTCAGCGCTGCGTTTTGTCTTACTAAAGCGAGGTTTATTTTAACTTCACGCTGTTTCCCGCATAGCAGGGTAGGCAGGGGGAACCTGAGAACCTAGTGTTAAGATACTCCATTCTCTTTCAATAATTCCGTTCCTCATTTTCAAGGAAATGTAAATAATTTAAATAAAATAATTCAGCCGAGTTGGAATCAATCCCACCACCTCTTGTTTTAACACTCAAACGTTATCCCACTGCGCCACGATGATCTCTATAAATAAGCTTTCATATAATTATAATTTAAATTTTATAACTTTAAATGTACGAACATTTAGAACTAAGGCTAATATTAAAGCCGAGTCATTTAAAAAAGATCTTTAAAATGTATGACATAAAATATAATTTCGCATAACTCTTTTAATTAATATACTCGTATTGTTAGAGTCGGTCGCTTTTCAAACATTTATTTATCGGTAAATTAAAAAGAAAATTATTATAAATTGCTTTATGCCCCAGTACGTTTGCAATTTATGCTTCAAGTGACTTAATTTACATAAATTTGACCTACATAATTTTAAAGCCATCGCGGTGCAGTATAACAGCGTCTAACTATTAATTCTATTGGTTGTGGGTTCGATGCTCTCTCGGAAATAATTATATTTACATACATACATAGCTTCACACTGTATCCCGCATATAGCAGGGTAGGCAGTCCCTCTGCCTACCTAGTGTTAAGACACTCCGTTCCCCACCTTCCACCGAATTAGGCATTGCGTGTTGAGTGGCGGAACTCAACGCCGCGCTTAGCCTTGTTAACAAACCTAGGAAATGAAAAATTCCATTTTCTGGAGTGAAAATCGAACCCTTTACAGGCGCACGCTTGTGACTCTGCGCCACGACAGGCGTTATACAATTATATTTTAATTGTTAATATTTGTCCACTCTGGTAAGACAAAGCGCGGCGTTGAGTTCCACTACTTAACATGCAATGTCTCGAATTCGGGCGGTAAGCGGCGAACGGTGAGTCACTAAGATCACTCTGGCTATCCTGCTAAGCAGGATAAAAAGTGATTTTTTTTAACATAATTTTAATATTTTTAACTTATTACGCTATACAATTTAACACAAATATTATTTCTAAGATTTTGATTAAATTGGAAATAAATATTCTTTTAGTATTTGTAGTTAAAGTTCATATGACGCAAATTTGGGTGAAAACCTCCTGACCGGGAACCTGCTTCTTTTTGTATGTGTATAATTAATTACTTAATCGAAATCAATGCACAAAGGCATTATACATTTCATATTTTTCCACTAGGTATGTTTATAAAATTGAATATCCCCAGTAATCGCCCGTAATTTCGTTTGTGCGTGTTATATGACTGTTGCCATACTATTTCGGCAAAAAACGTTTAAATAGTATAGTAAGAATCATATATAAAAAACGCTTTATCCCGCAGAGCAAAGTAATCAGAGTGAACCTGTCAAGACACAAGACACACTGTTCGCCACTTTATGCCCAAATTCAATAAATACACAGGATTTTTCCTTCTCCATAAGAATTAAAAAAAAAATGTAATCTATATTCTAGATTTCAGCTTTCAACGTCCTTTAGCTCCGATTGTGTGTCTGTTAGTCACTATATGATACGTCATTTACGTATTATGTGATTAGCCAAAATAAAATAAAAAAAAAACTATATCCTCTTCTTTCTTTATTTGTGCAAGAATGTTTTAGGTGACCAGTTTTAAGTGACAAGCTTATCAATCAATACACTAATAATTAAGATTTTAACAGAAAAAAAAAATGGACATTAAATAAAGTGTACTAAAAAGTACAATTATTACGAACTAGTATTCCGCTCGTCGCTTCGCCCGCGTGGAATTCGGTTATATCGCGCGACATGATAAGGAGTAGCCTATAGCCTATCCCGAGGTCTAGACTATTTGTCAAAATTAATTAAGTGGTTTAAGTGTGAAAGTTGTAAACAGTTGAACAATCTTACATGATTTTATGTTTGACAATAACGAACTTCCATACAAATTTTCATCCCCTATTTCAACCCCTATTACCTTTTTTTTTCGCAATAAAAAGTATCCTATATCCTTTCCTAAGTTCAGTTCTATCTTCATACTGAATTTCATCAAAATCGGTTTAGTGGTTTAGGCGTGAAAGCGTAACAGATAGAGTTACTTTCGCATTTATAATATTAGTAAGGATAATTCAAAAGCTACTCGTCAGAACTTAACCAACTAGCTATTATACTAAAAAAGAATCATGAAAATTGGTTTCCATTGAAGTTATGTGTTAAAAAAATAATACAAACAAATTGAGAATTTCCTCATTTGTTTCGAAGTTGGATAAAATAATAAACAGTGAGAGATGCGTAAAGATAAAACAAAAATAACCTACATACATTCTACACTATAAATAATATTCAGTAATTTGAAATAAAAACTTTATACGTTCGTTTGTTGATTTTAAAGGTAACGTTGACAGAGGGACAACAACAGAAATATGCAAATACGTATGGAACGAGATGATGTCCAAACAAGATTACCTCCACAAACATGCAACGCTTAATGACACTCTACTTCATACATGTATTTAATGAAGATTTTTTAAACAAAATTTTATTAGAATAATAACCCTTAATATGTAAATACGGTTGTTAAATAGAGATGTTTCATTTCCTTTAAAATTTAGATAGAGAAAGTATTAATCTGTACTACCAAATTGTACATAAACATTGTAATTACTTGTACATTGAGGTTTTTCATTAGTTTTTCACTCAAATTTAATGTGTTTAAATGATTTTTTTAATACTGACATTCTGCTTGTGAAGGCGCTGCAAAATGAGAAAGTTATAAATAACATATTTAGAAAACGTATAAAAATTTGTATACAGCGGGACTCGAACCAGCGCCTCCGTCCGCGTCCAAGCGCTCTGACCACTAAGCTTTTCCTAAGTGTTCTATATCCGACTGCGCTGAAATTCTTATACGCTTGTTAGAACTTATTTTTGTTGTTAGTTACAAATAATATGAAAAGTATATATAGATCTACTATTAAGACATATGGGATATATATTTTTATGATATAATTATTACCGTAGAACGCATTCAAATATGTTATGAAGCCATCATAGCGCAGTGGGAAAGCATCTAATTGTAAACAGTTGTGGGCTCCAACGTCACTCGGGGAATGATTATATTTAAATTATTTTAACTTTCCGCCTCTGGGGAGTCCGAGCACAGCCTTAAGCGTCGTGACTCAACACGCTTCATGACACAGCCAGTTCAGGCGGAAGCAGAAAACGGACTGTCTTAACACTATGTAACTCTCTACAACCTCCTCAAAGCGCAGTGGGACAGTGTCTAATCTCACAAAAAAACAACTACAATAACATGGCGTGGTATATAATTCTAAACCCCTTAGTTAATTCCTCTTTTTCATATTCACTTCATAAGTAAATTAGTTAATAAAAAACGAAGGTACTTAAAAATTCTCGTAGTATATCAAACGGTCAGTAAATGATGTTATAAATTAAAGTCCCTTATTGTTTCCGGAATGTTCAAATAAAACTAATTTAATTTAATTTTGCCTTTATAAAGTATACGTAATGCTATGATAGCACGCAAAGGTTAGTAAACAAAATAATTTATAGTTTTACCCTTGTGAATTCGAGGGTGATTTTAAAATGATGTTCATATATAAACTGGACGTACTAAATTATTTTGTTGGTTTTTTTTTTATCTTTATGTAAAATTTGTGTTTGCACATAAAAAGTATATTTTTTTTAGCTTCCCGCCGTATCCCTTATATAGCAGGGTAGGCAGAGCGAACCTAAGAATCTAGTGAGTTAAGACACTCCGTGGTGTTCCAATAAAAAGTAGATAATTTTAAATATTAAAATTCCATTTGATATATAATATATTTTTAAAACAATTTTAATATTAAAACAATAAAAGAAAACCGACTATATAATGCACTGGTAAAAATATTACGAATAACTCAAAAACTACTCACCATATCCTAACTACATTTAAATAAGACACATCAGAAGCACTAGCTATCATACCTAAACAATCATCAAGATTGACTTTATGACTAGCAAGACAGATTAGCAAGGCACTAGGGATAAAGCGTAAAGCTAGGTATCATCAAAATTGGCTCATCCAGTAAAAATATAAAATCACATGAAAAAATTACATTCGAATAATGAGCTCTTTGATTTTCGCGGTTATTATACATATTAAATGAAACTACTTTAACCGGATTAATCGCGTATATTTTAGTACTCGAAAATACATTTTTGGAAACCCAACGTTTCGAACACTTTACAGTAGTCTGTGGTCACAGGTAGACCTAGAATCTAGAACCTAGGTTACCTAGAATCTAGAACCTAGGTTACCTAGAATCTACCTGTGTCTCTAGGACCTAAAAATGTAACGTATCTAAGAATGTATTTGCGAATACTAAAGTATACGCGATTAATCCAGTTAAAATAGTTTCATTTAAATACATTCGAATTGAAAACCTCTCCCTTCTTTTTTTTAAAGTCGTCTAAAACAACCACAAGCACCTACATAGGGTACAGATAATGAACAGGTCAGATATAAAGCTTATACCTGTGGCTGTATACAACTCACATAACGTCACTTAGACAATTCACTGCTGTCTGGACCGCAGACTGAAATACTGATTAATGCAGATCAAAGAGAATTTTAATGAATGCTATAGTGTTCTGCTTATTGTAAAATGTATGTAATATTTACTTGTTAATGTTAATATTCTTTTAGGGTTGTTAGTTATTTTTTTTTCTTCTAAAATGTTTACCATATCAAAGAAAGTAGAATGAAGCGCCTTAATTAACGAACTGAACTAGACTCAAGAAAGTTAGATATTTTTAGTTTTATTGAAAGTATTTACAATTTTTTTAACTTCACGCTGTATCCCACACATAACAGAGTAGGCAGAGGGAACTAGAGAAACTAGTGTTAAGATACTCCGTTCTCTTTTAACATTTCCGTTCCGCACTTTCTGCCGAATTGAGGCATTGCGACTACATATTTATAAAATTCGACAAATGGCGCCACACAATTTTTTCGAAATTAACAAAATCATTAAAATTAGTCAAAATGATTTGAATATTTGTATATAATGTCTTTTCTTCAAATTTATTTTTGGTGGCGTAGCAACGCGCACAGGGTACAGCTAGTAAGTTATATTTTTTTAACAATTTACTAAGAGGTCACAGCTATCAAATTCAAAATTATGCAGAAATCATAACAATTGGATACAGAACAGATTACAATGTTAAAGTTCATCATATCAATATTTATCGTAAGAAGAAATTTTCTTACTTCATAAAAAAATATTTATATTTGAAATATAAACATTTTCTAAAGTGAAATTGAAGTTCAGTAAACACGGCTTACCTCTGGTAGCTCTTAGTGCTTGACCGTAGATAAGTGTATTAAAGTAAAAAATGTATTACAAATATTTCAATTACTTTTTTAGATAAAAAGTCGTTAAACTTTTACCATTTATTTTCATTTTATGAAGTATAATATTTTTTAAAAAGAACGGCTTACATATTAAGTATTAATTATGTAAGGCAAAATCAAATTATACCACTTATAATGTGCTTGGAAAAGTCTAATACATTTCAGTTGCCATATAAACGTAGGTATGTTTTTAGTCTTTAGTAAAAATAGTTCTAATTAAGACTTTTCACAGTTTTTCCATTTCACTTACCAAATATCTCGATATAAATTAAAAATATATATTTTTTTTAACTTCACGCTGTATCTCGCGTATCGCAGGGTAAGAACCTAGTGTTAAGACACTCCGCTCTCTTACAACAATTCCGTTCATATAATATAATATGTAATATATTTTTGTCTATTTGTTTTAGCATCACATGTCTTCTGCACTCTTGGGTGTAGAAAAAGAAATTTGGTAGATCAAATTTGAAACATTGACTATTTTGTTTGACGCCTATCGTTGTCTTACCAGTAGACCAAACACGAAAACTTGCGACAAAGTATTCGTATCGTTATCGAAAGCATTTTGTATGAGAAAACTTTAGTTCCTCTGGTATGGTAGGGCCGCTTTCCAATTCAAATACAAATTCTACGTTGTAACTTCATCATTTCTTCAAGGTGACATGCGACCTACGAACCACTTCTACAAAAAAACTTTGTCCCGCTATATCACAATGACCTTCAACCTTAACATTATGATTACACTTCAAGAAAAAAAAACAAAAAATACAAAAATACAAGAAAATAAATAAGTACACAAGCATATACTAATATTTGGCTCATACGGGCTTAAATCCAAATATCCTAAGCTGAAATCTCTTAATTTACGCCCCAAAGGGATTTACTAAAGCCAAACATTGTTCGCTAATTATAACGGGACACATATGCTGAGTCCCACGAGGATCTCGCCAACTTAACGAGAAGCTTTGCTTGTTGGGATGCGGATGTCGCAATTTTAATTTTTAATTCAACTTGCGGATTTCTAGGTTGCGGATTGTCTTTGGAATGGCTTCGTGAAAGTAATCATGGATGGGATATTTTAACTAATTTTGATAGTGCTTATTTTATCAGCTAACTAATATAAAGGAGTAGATGTAAAGGAAACAAGTTCAAATCTTATATCGAGAATTATTTTGTTGTTTTAATTTATCACAGATTTATATTTTATAAAACAAAATGCATTCTCTTTATGAATAAAAAAAGATGAGGAATATGACATATTCTCCGACTATACCGTGAAATGTTCAGAACATGTAAACAACTTTTCCTTTCTTCTCACCTACATGCTCAATAGCAGGGTAGTCACTACACACCATTCACCGCTTTCCGCCCAAATTATAGACATTGCACAATGAATGGCATAACTTAACACCGCGCTTTCTCTCACCAGAACGAAGAAATTATAATAATTTCAATATTATCATTACCCCGAGAGGGAATGACACCAAAAACTAATCGCATTTGCAGTCAGCCGCTGTCTTACTGCACCACGAAGCCCTTATATTATGTTATTTATACATATTTAACTAAACATAAATAAAATAATTTGTACAAATGTGGATGATAATTTTTATCACCCTTGCTACGCGTAGGTTATCTTCAAATGTCACACTACAAGTAGTTTAAAATAATACATCATACATTTTTATTGCCGTGTCACCATTCAACATACAATGTCTCTATTTCGACGGGAGAGTAGAAAACGGAGTGTCTTGAACCTACGTTCTCTCTATCTATCCTAAATATATAACTATGACAAAAATGCGTGTAGCTACAAAAAATATATTTACAGAAAAATTATAATAAATATGAATATTTTTATTTTACAAGCGGAATAAAGTAATAATCACTGTAGATGTTTGAGATAAAATATCTTTTATCTGCGTACATACGTTCATACAAAATCAGAGCTGCAATGAAGTCGTCGCCCGGCTGCATTAACACATCCCATGATCACCCCTTTCATTGCCCTTTGCGTCTATCTATAAATCTACAATGATATACAAAACTAAACTTTATTTCTATATACTATAAGAAATATATATTTATTTTAATTTTTTATACAAAAACAGGCCTTACTGACATGAGAGCTTTCATGGGGCCAGCTAATCTGTCAGCTGATCCTATGAAAATCGTTTAAAAGCTGTCCCTTTTGTTATTGTTTATTTAGGATACTGTGGAAGCTGCGTTTTGAGGCATGTATTAATGCGATTGTCCACCCAAGTGTTAGTTGTGATATGTATCGAAATCACGATCGTAATTACGGTTAGGGAGAAATGCTGTTCAATATATTTTAATGTTAACTATAAAATATTATTAATATTATATCCTTCAAGTATATATTTAGTATAATAACTATTTAAATGACTTTCTTGTTCATAATTGAAAATTTTACTTTTTGTTTTTATTTGTTTCACACTTGTTGTCTTTTTAATGATATTAGTTTTTGAAATATAATAGATTTATTTCGTAACACATATTATTTGTAGCTTCTTCAATCTTCAGCGTTTGTTAGGACCAAAAGAACCAGCAAAATCTCCATCTTGCATATTGCATTGGCCAACACTGTCCTTTGTCTTATTAAACCGTTAAATCAAAATATTTCTAACATTTTCGTAGAAATTAAACCTACAACGATCTCGTGACTTAAAGACGTCAATACCAACTTATCTAAAGTAATCTTTTTAATAAATATCTTTTAAATAAGTTCAACACAATACAGTACACTTACTATATCAAACCTATTATTTCCATTCAAACTTCCGTAACCCACATTTGTGTATCAAAGTGTGGGTCTAAACTGGGACATAAAGGCCGTAAGCACATGCAGATGAGCTCCTTATTGAAAGTGTCCACTTTAGATGAGGCTTGTTTGCGCATGAAAGAACATCGGACATAAGGATCCAATTATCCCCACATTCGGACAAGCGTATATTTTCTGTAGCAATTAGATAGCTTAATGAAAATAGCAAGCGATTATTTGTATGATATTTTTAATCTGTTTTGTTTTTTTTACGATTAACATACATAGACGTATAAAGATTTTTAATATTTTTTATTATTTTTACCTCATTTTTATTGGCTGAGCCAATTTTAATGATTCTTTTTTATATATAGTTAGTGCTTTTAATGTGTTTCCATTTAAATTTAGTTAACATCTGATGATCAGTTTTTGAGTTATTCTCAAAAATCGTAGTTTTCAGATCATTAAAAAAAATATATGACCACAGAGTTGAATTTCATAACAAATATTCAAAATTTTTGATATGTGATTTCTATCTAGATCTAAAATATACTGTAGGGTAGACATAGAGAAACCAGCAAATATTTTTTTTCTTATAGTGGAAGCGAAGTCCAAAAACGTGTTTAACAAAATTTGAGAAAACTACAGTCCCTACTTAATATTTTTATTTGAAAAAAGTAATAAAAAATATTGATTCAGTTCTATTATAATAACGCCTGTCGTGGCGCAGAGGCACAAGCGTGTGACTGTAAACGCGACAAGTTGTGTGTGTCACTCCAGTAAATGAAATTTTTCATTTCCTGAGTTTGGTAACAAGGCAATGCGCGGCGTTGAGTTCCGCCACTCAGCACGCAAGGCCTCAATTCGGCGGAAAGTGGGGAACGAAGTGTCTTAACACTAGGTTCCCTCTGCCTACCCTGCTGTATGTTGGATACAGCGTAAAGCTATGTATGCATGTATGTTCTATTATAATGAATCTTATAATGAATCTATTATAATATATATATTTATATATATATTTAAGGGTTTCAACGCGAGTGATGCCGCTAGTAAAAGTCAGTATTTAATAATTGTTCTACATTATTATGATATAATACTCGTACATAAAAAATAGTTTTTCTTTGAATAATATGTGAAAGAAAACAAAATCACGACATTTAGCGTTGAAACTAATGCCTAATAAAACACATTGCAATAATTAATCTTAACACTGTCCCCATTATTCTTAGATAAAGTGGTAGAATCAATTCAGTTATCTAAGCACCAATGACGGGCAACGGACAAAAGAACAATTAGGTACAGATACCGTTAACGGCGTCACACAATTTGTTGCAGCCTTCTCGCCCACTGTTGACCCCTTTACCCTATTTTAGTTATCCCTACAATGTATGTAATATCGATTGGTAAAAATTTTAGGGTAGTTCGTGAATTTTGAGGTCTGTAGCGTGTTTTTGGAATTTATTTTATTAATAGTTGTAATTTTTAATTAAAATATGAAATTACTGTTAATAATTATTATAATTTTATATACTAGTATATGTACTATAAAAAAGCAGTTGCACGCTTTATACCGCATAGTAAGGTAATCGAGAGCCTAGTCATTAAAACGCTGTGTTCCAAACTGTCGCTTTCCTTCCAAATTCTTTTATCGTGTTAAGTGGAACCGAACCCACATTCAATCGCGTTTACAAACGTTGTCCCACTGCGCCATGACGGCCTCCTCTAATATAAACTTAGTTGATGTAAAACGATAATTAAATAAAATTTAATGATTTCAATCCAACAGTAATAATTTAATACGTAAAAAATGTATAAACATCAATGGCTATAAGTAAGAAGCACCTCTACGTTTTATCGCATAACAAAGACCAACGTCTGTTCGCCACTTTCCACCCGAAATATTGATGCGTGTAGAGTGGCGGAACTCAACACCGCGGTTGTGTAAGATAAGAAGTGTGGAGAGTGGAGAAATGAAAATAATTTAAAGAGAAATTATTATATTATTTCTACAAGTGAGAATCGAACCGACAACCAATCGCGTTTACAGACATTATCTCACTGGGCCATGCAGGCCTGTATCAATCGATATAATATCTAATAAAATATTTTATTATTATTATATCAAACAAGAAACATAAAACACATATATCAAGTCTGACAATAACAATTTTTGCGCACTTTGTACGCACGGATCGCGAGTTAGCACACATTCTGTGGCTTTCTAGGGCAGCGGTAATAAAATTATTATTACGTACGTCATATGTGAACAAAACATGTGGTCGTATTATTTACGCTTTAACGACATTCGGAGAGTGATTTGCAATTCAACATTATGCGATGCGGACCCTCCGTATAGATACTAATAATTACTTTTAAGTGCACGTGTATCTGAATAGATTAAGCGTTCTTGGTTAATGGGTGGTTAATTTTATAATTATTATGATATTTTTATATAGAAATTCACGGTTTATTCTCTTTTGTAGGGTAGGCAGAGTGATTTGTGTTCAGGCACTCCGTTCTCTACTTTTCATTATAATATTAAGTATTCCTGGTGAATGACACAACCTTTGCCTGATTTGAAAAGCACGCATTTTTGATTTATGAACTAATTCGCACCTCATACTGAAATGTTAGACAGTCTTTGGTTTCGTTTTCTTTAAATTTAGATATAAGATATTAGACATTAGCGAAGTGATTTGTGCTCAAATGGCACGTTCGAAGACTATTATTAAAAAAATGAACTGAATAAAAAATAATGTAGGTACTTCAGCTCTCAAGCTTCAGTTATCCTGATTACTAAATATGAATGAAAAGATTTCATTGTAGCGTAACAATATTAATTAGTTTTCAACATCAAAACCAGTGGCCAATAAAACAAAATAAAACTAGACGCCTGTCGTGGCGCAGAGGCACAAGCGTGCGACTGTAAACACGACAGGTTGTGGGTTCGATTCCCACTCCAGGAAATGTTAGTATTTTCATTTCCTGGGTTTGATAACAAGGCAAAGCGCGGCGTGGAGTTCCGCCACACAACACGCAATGCCTCAATTTGACGGAAAGTGGGGAACGGAATTGTTGTAAGAGAACGGAGTGTTTTAACTTTAGGTTCTCGGTTTCCCTCTGTCTACCCTGCTATATGTGGGATACAGCGTGAAGTTAAATAAAGGAATTGACATAAGTTAATCTGATCACTCAGCAATTTGAGTATATTGTTCGTCTAAAACCGTTTTCTATGGCAATTTAAGTTTTGACACTTAAAAAATAACTAAAAAATGTTAACTACCTTTAAAAATATAACATATTATCCCTAAAAATGTGGACATCCGAAATTGCCATGACGCTTCACTCTTCGCCTCTGGATTAGTTCCATCGTCGCTCATTCCGCGTCAACGCATGCACTAATTAGCTGACACCCGACACTAACACATTTCTGCTCCCATAGGAAACTGGTGTGGGAAGAAACCAGGTGTAAAATTGTCTAGTTTTAACATATACTTACAATGTGTCTACTTTTGACTGACATGTTGAGATGCAGGAAGTGCGTTTTGTATTGTGATTTATGGTATCATAGTTTGTAGCATAAACCCATAAGCATATTGGGCTAAATATTGTTAGTTAGTGTAAGATGTACTTTGTTTATTATTAATATTTTATACATAGTTATATATCAAGATACATACATACATGCTGAATAGTGTTAAAACACTCCGTTCCCCACTTTCCACCGAATTGAGGCATTGCGTGCTGAGTGGCGGAACTTAACGATGCAGTTTGCCTTGTTACCAAACACAGGAAATGTAAAATTCCATTTCCTGGAGTGGGAATCGAACCCACAACCTGTCGCGCTTACAGGCGCACGCTTGTGCTTCTGCGCCACAACAGGCGTTATATATCAAGATACTTACAACTTATTATTATTCATCAACTTATTACTTACAACTTACTAAGTGTTATAAATTATAATGACTAAATAACCAAAACCTGATTATTTTTCTGCTATCTATTCTTTATAAATTGTAGCCTATCTGTTGTTCTCATATATAAGTTATAATATTTTCAAAGTTTCATCTATTCCGTTCATTAGTGTTGGCGTGAAAGCGTTACAAATATCCATCCATCCTCACAAGCTCTAACATTTGTTATATTAGCAGGATTTATGTAAAAACGTATTTCTTTCATGTCGGCTTATTACTTAAAGGTTTATTTTTCACAACTGAGTTACTGGAAGTAATTGAATAAGTAATATTCAAGTACCTAAATTGAATATTAGTGCAACATATTAATTTTCTTGGTATTTCACGCTTATATATCGTACAAATTAATAAATTAAAATATATGTTGAGCAGTGGCGAAGCTTCCATGTAATACGATTCCCATCGGCCTATCTTTTGTTAATTACAATTAATTAGTAAAACAAGAAGAATTTGATATTGGGATTGCAAAAAAAATGTCGACAAAAACTTAACATCCTATATCATGAAAATATGTAACACTTTCTTCCAGGTCGGACCTATACATATCGGCTTACCACTATATACCGGCATACCTATAAACGCCTGTCGTGGCGCAGAGGCCCAGGCGCGCAACTGTAAACGCGACAGTTTATGGGTTCGATTCCCACTCCAGGAAATGTAAAATTTAGTATTTTCATTTCTTGGGTTTGATAACAAGGCAAAGCGCGGCGTTGAGTACACGCAATGCCTCAACTCGGCGGAAAGTGGGAAACGGAATTGTTGAAAGAGAATGGAGTGTCTTAACAGTAAGTTCTCTGGTTCCCTCTGCCTACCCCGCTACATGCGGGATACAGCGTGAAGTTAAAAAAAAAACTCTTATATACTTATATAAAATTTAATTACCTGTATATTCCTATGTAAAATTTTCACACTTCTCCATTGATATATTCTCTATTATATGAGATATTCTCTCACGCCTAGATAACGCATAAATAAATATCTTTAGAATTGCACATTTAATTTAAAGCATACAACTATACTGGCGACCACAAACAGGTGGCAAAACTCCACTTGTTATATAGTAGCATTCAAGAACTTCCTCCTTTTGTCAACTTGCGCAATTGAATTCCCTAATTAGCGTCCATCCCTGTTATTTGCTGAGTGCAATACAAAGTTATTCGGCTAGACTGGTTGACCTAACTTCTAAAGTTGTATTAAGCTGTTACTTTCTATTCTACCTGCTCATTACAGAAGGGAAACAAAACAAATTGTTTAATTTAGATTTTATATAGATTCACGCTTTATCCCGCATGGTAAATTACTTGTTAAGCGAAAGAATTCAATGCAGCACTTTTTCTTTATAGAATGAAGAAATTTATATGAATTAATTATAACAATTTCCCTGAGTGGGCATCGAACCCATAAGCAATCGTGTTTATAGACAAAAACTACTTCATTGCGCCACGATGGTTTTAAGAAACTTATAACAAAATAATAATCATAAATTAAAAAAAAAAAGTGGGGAACGGAGTGTCTTAACACTAGGTTCCATGTGCCTACCCTGCTATATGCGGGATACAACGTGAAGCTATGTATGTGATTTTTTAAATCAGTTGTGAAATTAAGAATTTGACAATTTTTTTTATTTGAATACAGCTTCACACTTTATCCTTCAAGACACTCCGTACGCCGCTTTCCGCCCGGACTCGAGATATTACGTGTTAATGGAATTGATATTTATGAAAGATGATTAATATTAAATGATACTAATAATAGGGATTTAACCGACTGTCTTAGTAAAAGAGGTCGACATTAAATTAGAACGATTAACGGCTTAGAAAGCGACTCATGTTGCGAACATATATTTAATGCTGCTGTCTCACAATTACTTTAAATTGTTCAATTACTAGTAAACTTGTTATTACTAGGTGTAGTTAAGTAGTGTGTTCGTTGTATTCAGGTCAGTTGCAATATTTCCTAATTAATAGTCATCCAACGTTATTGAGTACAAAATGAGACATTTCTATTATAGCTTCCGTGGCCTGATATTGCATGAAAATAAGTGCATCGATGTATAACAAGTATAAATAAAATAAAGATTAAAATTGTTTTATTACTTAAATTTCAGTTTTAATAATATAAAATTAAAACGTATCAATAATATCGCTAATTTTTGTTTTTTTTGTTTAGTAAAACGATCCCCTTTTTTCTATAGCTTCACGCTGTACCCCGCATATAGAAGGGTAGGCAGAGAAAACCTAGTGTTAAGACACTCTGTGCTGTGTGTGTGTGAGTGGCAAAACTCAACGCTTAAATTTGTTACCAAACTCAATAATTATTATACTTATGTTGGTATATAACGCCTTAAACTTATAACTGATAGTGAAAACGTGTCTGTAAAACGTTATGAGGACCTATATAATTATTACATAAAATCATTTTTTGGCAAAACTATTTATTTTATTTTCATTTCTCTGCTCTGGTTCCGCCATACCACACGCAATATTTCAAATTCAGAAAGAAAGTGGAGAACGAAACTCAAATCTTGACACTCAGTTCTCTTTCACTACTCTGCTATAGTGCAAAAGGCGTAAAACTAAAAAAGTCTTTTTTTTTAACTTCACGCTGTATCCCGCATATAGCGGGGTAGGCAGAGGGAACCAGAGAACCTAGTGTTAAGACACTCCATTCTCTTTCAACATTTCCGTTCCCCACTCTCCGCCAAATTGAGGCATTGCGTGTTGAGTGAAACTAAAAAAGTATTATTAAAAATTAGTATTACATAATCTTATATTATAATAATATGTACATAAGAACTATTATTGTGTATTTCCATACACAATAATTGAATATCTCTATATTGTGCACGAATCGAGGATTCTACTTGCCAACCACTTGTGCCGGTCGGGATAATCATCTTGAGATGTCAAATTGATATACATGTCTTGATGGTTGAAGGAGCTTGTAAATTACGTGAGATGGGCCATAATATGTACAGGTATACCATATACCCACTTAGAAGAATTATGTGCATTAGGTGATTTGTTTCTATGGCTTATAAATATCTATTATTAACTGACTTCAGAAAAGGAGGAAGTAATCAGTTGATAGTATGTATTTTATGTTATGTATTATTACCATAACTTTTTATTGGCTGAACCAATTTCTATGGCTTTTTGTGTTTTATGTTCCATTTAAATTTAGCTAAGATCTAGCAAGTAGTTTTTGAGTTATTCATAATAATTGTATTTTTTTAGTGCATTTTCTGTGAAGCCTAGGTTTACTTTTTTGTAAAAATCTTATCTTAAAATGATTCCTAATTTTTTTTTTTTAATATCATTGGGACCGTGTTGCAGTGGGGCAGTATCCGATTCAAAACTCAATTCGTTATGAGTTCGATTCCCACTCGGGGGAGTGATTATATTTAATCGCATTTTTTCAAACTCGGGTGGAAATCGGAGAGCAGAATATTTTGACGCTTAATTCTCCTTGAATACCTTGAATAATAGTATGAGGGAAAAATCATTAACCTGTAAAAGAAAAACAAAGTCTTTGGTTACATATCGATTTTCTTAAATATATTACTTTCAAAATGCAATTTTCATTTCAATAAATTGGAAAACCTTTCAACTATTATTTAAGTTATAACAACTGAATTGTAATATATAATTTAAACAATTTCTTCTTAATTATATGCGCATATTCGTAGTGTACAGTGCACTCGCCTAGGCGACTCATTTGTATAATTGTTCTTAAGTACTTTTTAATTGGTGATTCAGGGACACGCAACAATTGAAACGAATGTAGGTCACTTCCCTCAGTTAATTGAATTAATGATCTTCTTCCTAGAGCTTTGTGAAAATATTTTTATTTTAAATGCTAGTGTCTGTCATATAGAAGAGATAAGATTCAAATTATTTTATGCAATTTTTTTTTTTGTAATACAATACAATTTGTATTGTATTATAAAAATGTTTAAAGTCTTTAAAATTTAAATTATGATTTTAACAGAAAAAGAAATCTGACTTCAAATGGAATAAAAAATACAATTATTACGTATAATTCAAAATAATTGGTGGTCCCATTTATCTCATTGCAAATAAAAGAATCATCAAAATTGGTTCACCTAATAAAAATTTATGCGGTAACACACATAAGAAAAATTCAGTCTTATCCCTTTGAAGGCGGTTAAAAATCAAATTCCGTATTTTTTATATTTTAAGATACCCTATCAAATACTAAAGGCACAACTGATATTAAACTATATTTAATTATAAATCACATTAATATTTTATTCGTATTTTCGATACCTAAATGCGAAAAAAAAGAATATATATAAAAAAACAAAATACATATATATTGAAGCACAAACTCTAAAGTAGAAGCAAATAGCTGGGGGCAAACGCACGTTCCCTGACAAATGATAGCTTTTATATGAACACTAAACATGGGACGTTTAGTTACGAATTGCACACAAAAGCTTTTGTACGCAAATACGCCGACTTTGCCATTTTTTCTTCGCTAATTGCCTGTCTCGACTGTCTGAGCACAGTGTACAAGCGAATCCTATTGTGAAATATTCTTGAAATATTTTATTTCATTAGATTTGTATGGAGCATAATAAAGCCTTTGAATTTTCAGATTTGGCTGGAATATAAGTATATTGTAATATTACTTTGGAACTCAATAACGAATGATTTGTCATAGAGACTTATGCTGCCAAAGCACTTTGTATATTAAGTTTGAGAACTGCTTAAGTGTCTTATATTGAAAATATTTAAAATTTAAAACAATAGATTGTGAATGATTAATAGCAGAACATATTAACACTTAAATAAAATTATTCTAAATAAGAAGTATGTAACTTTTCAAAGCTTTACGTTTTATCTCGTATAGCAAGGTAGTCGGAGAGATTCTAGCGTCAAGTTACTTCTTTTGCCGTTTACCACTTGTTAAGTGGTGAACATAACAATGCACTATGTCTTGCCAACAGAGAAATGAATATAATTTAAATATGCCCTCGAAAACAATTCCCCACAGAGAGAATCGAACCACAACCAAACGTGGTTATGGGCAAACGATTATTCTATTGGGCCACGATTTAAAAAAGTAAACTATACTTTTTTGCTTTATTTTCTGTACGTCAAGTAGTGTACCAGTTTGAAATTAACTTTTTTTTAACCTCGTTCCATAGAACGAGGATCATATATCATAATATATGATATATTTTTACAATGTAACATATTTTATAGCTGCTATAAGCAAAAAAAAAATAAAGCTGCACATAATATATACATCTATACATGTAAATAAAATTGGGGTGTCTGTTGTTGTGAGTACTACTTGCATATAAATATATCTACGGTATATATAACTAAATAATATTTTTTACAATTTTTGTCTGTATGTCCGTTTTATTCCGTCTACTCTCTAAAATTACTGTACTGGGTTTGACTGGACTTTTACTGGCAAGCAGCTGATATAATAAGGAGTAACTTAGGCTACTTTATATCCCTAATAATATTATAAATGTTTATTTGTTACACTCTAAAATTACTCAACCCGCCGCTGAAGCCGGGGGATACAGCTAGTTATACATATACTCGTACACTATATATTATAAGAAAATATTGCAGCTAAGTTATTTTCATTAAAGATTTAACTCATGGGATAAATCACAAGTAATTTCGAGATAGGTGGTCAGGTCAAAATGAAATATTTCACCAGCCGTATATTAAGTCAGTTTGCAATTTTTACGACATACTCTTTTTATTGATGTAACGAAATATGAAACCCTTTTGTGATAAAAGCCGTATCTCAATATTACAACAGGTTATAGTTCAAGCAGGCGACATAAAGAAAGCTTGAGTATCGAATGATTTAGTACCATATATGGGATTAACGGTTACCAATAAAGGTAGGGCCATTAGCTCTTTAATGTTTTGAAGTAAAAAAAAATTACCTTCAAGATATCTACTATTTTTTTTGGATATGGAAATAGAAAAGCAGCTTAACGCTTTATTCCACATAGCAGAATAGTCAGTGTGAACTTAGTGTCAAGGCACTCCGTTCGCTACTTCCCTTTCAAATTTATTCCCTGTGTGGGACGGGGTTAGAATACAATTCCCCTCCGCCACTATCATGTCAAAGACGAACCATCAAATATCTTATGATGTGTTCCGGTTCGATAGCATGTAAGCCAGATTTTCGATAGCGGACTACTACATTGTCCTCCCCTTCCATCTGTAACCTCTAGGTTGGCAACGCATCTACAACATCTCTGGTGTTATAGATCATAGGCGAAGGTAACCACTTACCATCAGGTGGTCCTTCTGCTCGTTTGCCATCCGTTATCCATAAAAAAAAAATATTGAGACGTTAGACGTCAAGTGACGGGACTCAAACATTCTATGATTTACCAGTTCAAAAAATGAGAACGAGCGGACAATATTAAGAAGAATGAGAATAAAATTAAATAATTTAAGTAACTAGGGTGGTTAACAATTTATAATTTCATTCCAAGTTTGGGATTCCCTTGCATTTATTACTACAATCTCCAAATTACTATAACCTATATACTATTATGCATGTATTATGTGGTCATCGTGTCGCAGTGGGACAGCGTCTAACTGTAGGCGTTTCTGGTTATGGGTTCGATTTTCACTCGAAGGAATGATTGAACACGGGATTGAGTACCGCCATCAAATACGCAATCTTACGAATTTGAGTGTCTTGACACTAGGCTTTCTCTGACTACCCTGCTGTGTAGAATAAAAGGTGATACTTCCCAAAATATTCAAAATGATTTCGTATCGAAAATTGAAACTTTTATTTATTGACTCTAAATATAGTGATTCCTTTATGACAAACAAAATTAATAACAAAATATTTCAACCTTCATTATATAACAAAGCGGACACACGGCCACCCATTACCCACTCCTTAATAATATAAAAAATTAGATTCATAAAACGCTTGATGACATAATGAGCTCGTAATTTTAGGTTAGTGCGAATGCCTGATCGTGTATAATCTCCGACGCTTACCCATGAATAAATAATAAAGAAACGCAATTTAGTTCGACCATTAAGTAATTATTTACTTGATATATTATAATGTTTTAAAAATGCTTTTAATTTTATATAAGCTTGTAGTTACTTGGACGCAGTGTGTTTAACGCCTGTCGTGGCGCAGAGGCACAAGCGTGCGACTGTAAACGCGACAGGTTGTGGGTTCGATTCCCACTCCAGGAAATGTAAAACTTAGTATTCTCATTTCTTGGGTTTGGTAACAAGGCAAAGCGCGGCGTTGAGTTTCGCCACTCAACACGCAAGGCCTCAATTCGGCGGAAAGTGGGGAACGGAATTGTTGAAAGAGAATGGAGTGCCTTAACACTAGGTTCTCTGGTTCCCTCTGCCTACCCTGCTATATGCGGGTTACAGCGTGAAGTTAAAAAAAAATGTTTTATAAATGCTTTTAATTTTATATTAGCTTGTATTGACTTGGACGCAGTGTTTTGGACATGCCTCTGCTAAATATCAATTTGAAGAGCAATCTTTGGCCTTAAAATCGATGTAAATATGTTCATATAATGATTTCTTAGTATCGTAAGGTGAGTAACGATGGATAATTTGCACACATTATTATCTTCTGCTAACTGGCTTTATATTTATAGTACATTGCTGATGACGAACCATATAAAAAGTTGGTCTATTTATTTTTTATGGACAGATATAATTAGGTAACATGAAGATTTTTGTTACTAGAAGTGTATAATTTTGCTTATTAAATATGATTATAATTATATAGGGAAAGAAGAGTTTATGACTCACATTTCTGAATTTTTACTATTTTACTATGACTAGGGACAACCGTTGACGCGTTAATAACGCGTTGTCTTTAGTAATGTATATGTCACTTTATATAGACATGGATGTGAAACCATGGTAGTGTGTGTAACATTTATTTAATTAATTTAACATACTTTTTATGCATAATTTTAAAGAAATGTTAGCATTCTGCACTCCTTCTCCCGTATAAACTATAAGTGTGCCACGTTTCATGCTCCTCAGTCCGCGTAATTTTCGTATAAAGGGGTACAAAGTTTTTGCTTCACGTATTTATATATAGATAAATTCAACAGAGTGGTTGAAACTATAAACTATATTAAGAAGAAAATTAGTATTGCAAAAGCCTTCAATCGTAGAAAAAGTGACTAACTATCATATTTAAAGATGCGGTAGACTAAAAATATATATAAAATAGTTAATATTTTCTATTATATTAATTTACACCTAAAGGTTTGAAAGTTTGTTTGTTTTCAGTTTCCAAGTATAAGATAAGTATAAGATCATTTTGTGTGTAATACAGCAAGTAAAAGTGCCCTAAGCGTTTCATATGAAGATAAAGGTAATCAATCTTGAAGATTCTAGGAAATCTAATACTTACAAGATTAAGCAAAAACTTACCGATAGACCTGCCGTCATTCCAGCTAAAATTGTAATCCTTTTAAGTAATGAGGAGATGCAAACCATAGAACTAGGAAATGTTCACAAATTTAAATAATTAATTGAAATTGTTTTTGTCATACAAATTGGATAAAATAATATAATTTTAACATTGCATGTTAGGTGGCGGAACTCAACGCTGTGCTTTGTCTTACCAGAGCGAAAAGATGAAAACATACTATAATAGTTAAAAGCTTAAAATACACCGATTTTTTGTAATTTCATATTACATTTACCACCTAGATTACTTGCGAGACTTGCATACGTAAAGCAAAAACTTTGTACCCCTTTTTACGAAAATTACTTGGACTGACGAGCATGAAACTTGGCACACTAATAGTTTATATAGCGAAGAAAAGCATAATGATAACATACTATCACGGTTTTACATAGGCTATAATTTATAAAAGTTTTATGTAATTTGGTCATAATATATTGATGAATATCTAGTAAATTATACAATTTAAATTAAATATTAACTCCTACGCCCTATAAATGTTTTAGTGAATTCTTCGAAGCTAACTTAAGTAAAGATGTATTTTTTCGTCGTAAATTATTTAGGAGTTTGCCAATTAAATTAAACAACTTTCCAGACAAAAAGTTTTGACATATCTCTAATGAATGTTAAATTATAATTCCATTCGTGTAATCGTTTTGTACTTGAACACTTAAAGGTATAATAATTTATGTAGAAATTTTATATACGTACTTTTTAATTAATTTGCTAATATCATAGATTGAATTGTTAGGAAATTTACCCGAGAATTGTATAATAAGTCATTTTGACTGGGGTTTTTTAAATTAATGGTTTTAATAATTTGTAATAAGTGCACTCCAGTAAAAGCTTTATAATTTAATTTACATAAATACATAATATTTTATACTGTAATCTGAAACTCGAACGTCAACCAATATCTATCAATATCGATATGGATCGTTAACAAATACTGTACTAGCATTCTGTCCAAATTATTTTTGTTTTAAAAGGCACTGTAGACTATGAAAAGCCTTTTTCCGTTATGTTAAGAATTTCAAGAAATCCTTGCACATCCTAAGGAGCCAACAACTACATGAAAACTTTCAGCTTCCTATGGCCAGTATCAGTCACTCAGTCACACAAGCGCTTTATATACACTTTAAATTCATTTGTAGTGTTAATAACAATAATTACAAATACTTGTAAATATCTAAATAAAATGGCGAACGGAGTGTTCTATCACTATGTTCTCTCTGATATACAGGTGAAGCTGCTTCTTTATCTCAAGAAAAATAAATGCATTCGTCCTTGGTCATGTCTATACGTACTACGATCTATTACAACGCAGAGGCCAGCTTATCAATCAAGATCGTGATCCTTCATTATGAAGAGTGATGATCAGAGCGGTCGCGCGCAGATTTGTCTAAACTTCACTTAACGATAGTGTATCGCATTACAGGGGAGATGTGGATTTTGTTTACTTCCATCGGTATGCAATGATTGATTGGCTGGTCGAATTAAATTATGGGAGTTTGGTCAGATATATATCACATAATATTTCACAATGGTACTGTATATATAAGAAGTGCAGTGTGGAGGTAATATTTTATATTTAAATTAAAAAAAGGCAATGGCATAGCTAATATCACAACACTCCCTTCCCCACATTCTGCCGAACAATGTAACAGGATTTAACGCTGCGATTTACCTTAGCAAAGTGGAGAAATAAAAATAATTTAAATAAGCTCATTCCCCCGGGTAGCTGTTGAATATACAATCTATCGCATTTGTAGTCCGACGCTGTCTCATTACACCTCATGGCCTCAATTTTTATATGCATACGAGATTTCTATTAAAGATCAAATTAGGGCAAAAAAGTTCTCGAGTAGAAGTCCATGCACCAAGCGACGTTCATATCGGGCCAACAATGTTCTGAAGGTCACCAGAAGCGTATGGAACCAGGACAGGACAGGAAAACGCAGGCCCGATGGTGAAAATCCTTAGGAGAATAACAATATTCATAAATAAATATTACTTTTTAACCGGCTTGTAAAATAGAAGGTTATCAATTCGATCGTTTTTTTTACTGGGTAACGTAACTTTTTACTGGGTGAACAAATTTTGATTATTCTTTTGTATGACAGCTAGTGCTTTTAATATAGTCCTATATAAATTTAGTTAAGATCTAAAGAGTAATTTTTGAAGTGTTCAAAATACAGTTATTTTTTTCTTTATTTATTCTTGATGTAGTAGGTCCTGACAATTCTCAATGTGTGCTCAATTATATCAGATATACGTATAGTTAATATATTAGTCATGTGCTTAGGGAATTCCTAATACCACACTATTAGCTAATATGTTTGCTCCGAATTTGTGGACACACGAATAGGCTGTAGTGTAGTAAGCTGTAGACATAGTCGGTCATCTATCATCTTAGTAATGATATCTCGAAGAATATATACATAATTATATTAGTAAGCGTATCCCGTATTAACGGTTAGGAAATCTTCACAGGTTGACTTCTCAATTAGTTAATTGTATTAATTCTATGAATATTTTCGTAATATTTTTTAATACCTTGTAGAAATTGTTAAAGTTTGAAATTAAATAACTTTAAAATTTTAAATACTAGAACATCACTAAGTTATGTATAGTCATTTTAAGCATAGTCTTCAAGTGGACGGATAATAAGAAATAGAGTATAAAGATCACTTTTATCATGTAACTTTGTACTATATGTCTTGATTCATTGAATATTGATATATAACTAGATAGCCTCGGCAGCCCTAAAGGCTTAAAATAAATTCCAACACAAATGAGGACAATTAAAAATAGCTTAGATGTGCAGAAAATCGCAAATACTATAGACTATAAACATATTACATGACGGAGCTGAACGCCGCGGTATATCTTAAAAGAGTGATGAATTATAAAAATGAATTAAATATAATCATTTCTTCGTGACGGAATCGTATCCACGACCATTGCGTTTTTTACAGTCAAACTTTATCCTATTGCACCACAAGAGCTCAGACCAGTCTTTGTTTTTTTAATATTATGCTTCTATTATAAAACGTATATAAATTGGGGTATTAGAATGTCTTTTTCATATAAATCATTAAAAAAAATATTTAAAATAACAAAATAATCAAAATGTTCTTACTTAGATGATAACATTAACAAATTATGTGCATTTTAACATCGTTCCGAAAAGGAATAGGTTATCGATTCGACTGTATAGTATTTGTGTAGCATCATTTTGATGAGTTTTTTTGTATGATAGCTAGTGCTTATGATAAATGAGACCACCGTTTAAATTTAGTTAAGAACTGACTAGAAATTTTTGAGTTATTCATGATAATTGTACTTTTTAGTACATTAGCTTTAAAATCGTTTTTTTTTGGGTTAAAATCTTAAGTACAACATTTCTAGATTTTTCGAAGAAACTAGATATTTAAAGTTATCATATTCTTACGAATTATAAACTATGCTAGCAGTTGTGTAAGTACGTTAGTTCACAGATGACTCTCTATGTGAAGAATCCCTTCCGAGTTGAAGCCCCTGCGGCCCTAGTTGGGGTCCCTAATGAGTCGCCAGTGCACTAGAGTTGTAGGTCGTCGTCGACGAAACTTGCTAGTCTCCCCTGCACTACAGGGTTACTTCATGCGGAAACAGCGCGGGGTTTTTCTTTGCTTTTGTTTGAAAACGTGCAAAAAGTAGGGCGGAAAAATTGGATGACGAACAACGATTTTATAGTACTTCTTAAAGAAAAAAAATCACTGTCTAGCCTATTAAAATTGTATTGCTGAGACGGAGTTTTGTACGATAGTTTGTTGAACATAGTATATTTGATAGAAGGTTTATTAGTATTTATGATTTTTTTATATGTACCATGTATATATCTAGAATGTCTTCCATAGCTACGTATTCACATTAGGTAGTTTTACAGCAAAAATATATTTTTTGCCTTCAGCTTCATGCTTTTCTACACATAGGCAAGGCTAGTCAGAGAGAACATAGCGTCAAATTACTTTGTCTGTTCCCTATTATTCGCTGCGTTTGGTCTCACTAGCACGAAAGAAAAAAGCAGAGAGCTTAAATTAAAACCCCAAAACTTAAAGATTTTTTTATAATTTATTTTTTATTCCCCCGATTTCTAGAGAATAGATATTACCTTTCTGCCACACGAAGGTCCCTTGAAAATCATGGAAAATCCCTGGAAAATCATACATATGTAAAATTTTGATAATATATACAAACATATAATTGTTGTTGTTAAATTTATATTCAAACGCTACATATTACAATTAGATGCATTTCAATATTACACGTTTCCATAAAACTTACAATACATCTAATTAGAATAACGGTATATTTAAATTAGTTTCCTATAATCTAGTGCGATTACATGTGTGGTCAAACGTACTCGTACACAGCGTATAAGAAAACCTTATAAATATTCAGCTTAACGCTATCTCGTATGGATCAGAATGCCCGCGATCAATTTATGAATGAATACGAACCCCTTTGTTTCGGCCGCCCACGACGGTTGTATAATTTACTAAGAGAAGTATGTTTTCGAAAATGGCATCGCTAAACTATTACTGATAGTGAAATTGATTATCTCAATTTAATAAAGATCACTCGGGTAGTGGTACGACAAACTTGTACTGAAAATTGAGAAATATCTTAGTGCTTGCCTATAATGAACATATATACATGGCAAATTTCAGTTCATGCCTTTATTTATGTTAGATAATATTTTTCCTAAACAACGTATATCATATTTTGTAAAACAGTGTGTTAAGTGTAAGAAGTCTATAATATATTTTAATATTACGTGGAGTTTTACTATACAATATGTTTCATGTACATCGGCGGAAAGTGGGGAACGGAATTGTTGAAAGAGAATGGAGTGTCTTAACACTAGGGTCTCTGGTTCCCTCTGTCTACCCTGCTATATGCGGGTTACAGCGTGAAGTTAAAAAATAGACTTTTGTTATAGATAACCTTTCTACTAAAACAATTACTCTGAGGAATAAGACCCTAATGAGACCTCTACTCTCAAGTTTTAAATTTATTTAGTACTCATTGTCAAGAGCACGCGATATCTTTAATATTATATAAACTAGACGCTTTATTTATTTATTAAGAAAAAATATGATTAAATATAGCAGACTATCGTATTTTTTTTAATATAACAGGATAGACAAAGAGAACGTAATGTCAAAATATTCCGTTTTCTATTTTGACGTTGGACGTATTACATATGACTTATGACGTTTATACGTCTTATGCCCTGCTTGCGCTCCGATTTCCTTCAAAATTTTCTTTAGTGTAAACTTATTTCTTTTCAAACTATTTTTATTTTAATTTAATTATTGTTATGTAGTATTTCATTGTAATACTCATAACTGAATAACGTCAAGGGCACTTGTTATCGCACTCAAAGGTAGAAATAAAACTTCGAGCAATCCTTGGAAAATATTATCATGACAAGTTATCTTGTAATTTATCCATTCCTATAATTTCTTTGTTATGAATGAAATATATTTTTTCTATTATAAAATCAAGGTCAACACAATAAAACGTCTATCCGAGTATCTGATACTGAATTATGGTATAATTAAGATTTTTAACAAAAAAAGAAAACAAATTTTAATGCACTAAAAATTGAAATTAATTTCGAATAACTTTTAAAAACTACTTGTGTGATCATATAAAAAAGAATCATAAAAATTGGTGCACCTTGTGAAATTTATGCAGTAACTTACATAAAAAAACAACTGTATTGAAAATCTCTTGTTTTTCAAAGCTTGGTTAAAAGGGAATATGTTTGCTTTCTGTTAAACAATAGGTTTTAATATAATATATTAATTGTATTATTTATCTATTTATATATTATTATTTTCCACTTATTCTTTCTCAAATTGGAAACTCAATTTAAAAATGTATTGAATGTATTGTATTGTATGAATTAAAATTATAAATCACACGCATTCAGTATGGGACTATGCAACACAATTTACAATGATTATAGATTTTTATGAGATACTTTAGGTAATTATAAACGATAGTAGGTTATTAATTTTCTCAAAATTATCAACTTATGTCATTTTTTTCGCTTCACGCTGTATCCCGTACATGGCAGGATAAGAAGAAGGAACGTGAGATCCTAGTGTTAAGACACTCCGTTCTATCAAGATTTCCGTTCTCCACTTTCTGCCGAACTGACGCATTGCATACTGAGTGGGGAAACTCAACGCCGCGGTTTGCCTTGTTACCAAAGCGACGAAAATGCTAAACATTAATTATTATAAATATTTAATATTTTCATTTCCTGGAGTGGGAATCGAACCCACAACCTGTTGGGTTTACACTCACCCAAGACTGGCCTCTATATATTATTATCTAATTTTATTTACTTCGATGAAATAAGAAACTATCCACTACTACTTATTGTTGATTGTAGATTTAACTGTGCTTATGCATTGTTCTTGATGTAGTTTTGTTTTTTTTTTCTGTATTACCTAAATACTGTATGTGTATGTGTGACGGCAACGCGATGTACATTTAATATTGTTTTCTCAGTAAGTGAATTGTAAATTCTTTATGAGAAATAAATAAATTCTGAAACCATAATTTAAAATTATCCATTATAGTTGAATAATATTTAATAACTCTATTACTCCCCCGCAGTAATCAAATAACTTGTGAAAGAATGTGCGCCCACACTGTATTGTGATAGAATTATTGAACGCAAAATGTGATTGACAATTTCTCTTGATTACAATCATCATTGTGTAAATAGATTGAATAGATATCGGCATCATTTCTAAGCATTATATTGTGTTATAGATATATTTATCAATAACTAGAATTAACGTAGGTGTATTTGTCATTTGTTGTAATAAAAATAAATTTGTTATTTACACCTGTGAATGAAAATATTAAATATTTTTAATAATTAATACTTAGCATTTTCATTTCTTCGCTCTGGTAACAAGGCAAAGAGCAGCGTTGAATTCCGCCACTCAGCACGCAATGCCTCAATTCGACAGAATTGAGGGACGAAAATCTTAATAGAGCGGAGTTTCTTGACACTAGGTTCTGAGTTTCTCTCAGGCGTTTCTGCTATATCCAGGATACAGCGTGAAGGTAAAAAAACTAATGCATTTAATGAAATTTGGTGATAACTTCAAATTCTACTTGGGAAAATATTGGGATTCAAATTTAATTTGTATACATATACATATGTGAATGTTTTCCCAGTGTGGTAAAACAAAGCTAAGGATTGTATTACGCTTCTCTTTGCCACATTCGTTTTATTTATTTTATGTTTCTGGCTGTTTTCTGTTGTTTAGTATAGTATAGTTATACGTTGTGAATTATACGATAAAGCATAACGTAATAGATAGATTGATGCCATACAAGAGAAACTAATAATCGTGATAAAAATTTCAAGATTGTCTATGATTAATCAATAGGTATATTCAAGCTACAAGGTTGTGTTTCTGCCTGTATTTAATTTACGCATATTCAATGTATGCATCACATGAAAATGTTTGACAGAATCGCACAAAACCTAGGAGAATTATTTTTAATGCCTTTGAGTATTCATAGTAGTTGTAGACTATTTTTTGCCCTGAAAAATTTAGAGAAGCCGATGTATTTTTAGGGAAGTCGGTACATATATTTAGGGAAGCTGGTAATTTAAGCCGACATATTCAGGGTGTCCGGTATAGAAAGTAAAGGTTTAGCAATACAATTCGAGCTCCACATTTTCCTGGCGAACTTTTTTTTTAAGCCTCATACTTGTGTTTTAAAAAGTTAGGCAAGCCGGTGGGAACCGTGTTGTATGGACGCTTCGCCACTGCTATACATTAATCTATATTCATTAATAATATTTCTGCTTTACAATATACATCACATAATAAATTTTAATGTATTGACTAGCTGCTAGTAAGTATGTGATAAATTTCCAATTTTAATCAAACTATTAGTTTTCAATTTAAATTACACTAAATAACAATTCATACACATAATTTAGACAGTTTCATTAACATCAACAAATAATATTTACTGTATCCACAGCAAATTGGCCAACAAAAGGCCTGGCTCACTTAAATACCATTATTCGCCAATGAGTTGCTATTCAGTCGCATGAAATCAGTTTGTACGCAGTCACTTTGGGACGTGCATTGGCATAATGTTTGGAACCCCTCTCTCCTCATCTATTTTTAGTTTAGTTTAGGTACCCAAATAATACATTTTTATGTCCGCTCGTAATCACATCCTTTCGTGTAAAATGACTCAATTATGTACGGGATGTATGAACGTGAGAGTTTTACGACTTTTAAATATGAGTGTTCTTTGATGGTCCTGGTTATTGGTGACGCTGATTACTATAGAATAAGCGGTTATATTTTAGTGCAATTATGCCCTTTGAAATACAAGCCAATGTGTATGAAAGGTGTAATAGGAGATCGTGAATGATCAAAGATCTTGTGAAACAAGTTTCTTTAATTAGCTGTGTTGGGATCTTATAACTAATTTAGTTTTATTTATATTTTTACTATTTTATTGAAAATTATTAGGGTTTTAACAAAAAATGAAACTGACATCAATTAAAATGCACTAAATGTAAAATTATTACGAATAACTCATAAAATTGCTCGTCAAATTTTATATAAATTAAATGAGACCACATCAGAAGCACTAGCTATCATTTACAAAAGAAAATCAAAATTAGTTTACCCACTAACAAGTTAGGCGGTAGCACACACAAAATACAGTGAAATTAATAATCTCCCTTTTTTGAAATAGGGTAATAAGTAACGTTTGTTGCCTGTCGTGGCGCAGAGGCACAAGCGTGCGACTGTAAACGCGACAGGCTGTGGGTTCGTTTCCCACTCCAGGAAATGTTAATATTTTCATTTCCTGGGTTTGGTAACAAGGCAAAGCGCGGCGTTGAGTGCCGCCACTCAGCACGCATTGCCTCCATTCGGCGGAAAGTGAGGAACAGAATTGTTGTAAGAGAACGGAGTGTCTTAACACTAGGTACTTCTCAGGTTCCCTCTGCCTACCCCGCTATATGCGGGATACAGTGAGAAGATAAAAAAAACTGTTGTATGTTAATTGTTATTCCAAAAAAGAAAATAAATCCATGAAATGTTAATATGAATTTTGCCTCCGAATTTATTCCTTCAACAAATAGCTCGTTCATTTTAAAAAGCACGCGTTTTCGATATAACATTCATTTTTATTATTAATAATGATTTGTTATTCATATTTTCACGCTTACTGATGGAAAATTCAGGTTATTTTTATGAACGTTCTCATAGTTGTGCTACGGCTTGGAAATGGAAATTGTAACGGTTAAGCGGATTTATAACGATGATGACATTGTATGAAATTGAAACTTTTAGAATGTTTAAATTAAAAATATATATATATTTATATGCATTTTATATATATCTCTGTTACTTTTTGTATAATAAATAATATAAACCTGATAAATGGTAAATAAAAAATTTCAAAAATCTGAAAAACTCAATCATAGGAGTTCGATTTGGTTATAGGTTCGAATCCCACTTGATGAAAAGTTTATAACCTAACCTAACTTCACGCTTTATCCCTAGCGGGGTAGTCAGAGAGAACGGAGCGCCAAACGCTACGGTCCCTGCATACCTCTTTCGCCTTGTCCACAGTCATTAACCTCTTCGTGCATGCCCTCCGGGGGGTCCTCATGCTTTTTATGAAAAGTTTATAATATTAAATTACTTTCGATTTCTCAAACTTGAACAAAGTGAGACTTCCGCCACTTAACACATAATGCTTTTACAAAATTCTTTCTGACTCTTTCGTTTAACACGGGTGGCAAAAAATATAACAAAAAAAAATAGTAACATATAAAAATTTCGTACGTAACGAATTCATTTCTAGATATTGTTAGAACAGAACAGAACACAGACGATAGTTAACAATATATAAAAGAAAAAATAAAATAGCGCTCCACCATCGAGCAAGGTTTCGACTGAAAACAAAATTTCATTTGCAACGAGTGCCGCCATATCATGCTCACTCGATATCGAGAGCTCGCTGGAGTGTATTCCACTGCCATTATTACAAGTTTTTGTAGTGTTAAACAAATGTAAATGGAAACTGAGATAGGCTTATTGTGTTATATTTTTGGTATGTGACTTTTTTGGAATATAATTCTGAGCTTGGTGACAAAGCAAAGCTCAGCACGCAATGCCTCGATTCGACGGATAATGGGGAACGGAGTGTCTTAACACTAGGTTCTCAGGCTCCCTCTGCTATATGCGGGATACAACGTGAAGCTAAAAAAAATATATTACTTCGTCGTACAATGTCTTACTCAATAAAGTTTTTTTAGGTGGTAGGAGGTTCGTCCTCCGACTGGCTCGCGACCACTATCATGTCAAAGACGAACCGCCAAATATCTAATGATGTGTTCCGGTTCGATGGCATGTAAGCCAGATTTTCCCCTTTCCCACCCATCCTTTCCCCAAAATGTGATGGTTCTGATAGTGGACTACTACATTGTCCCCCCTTCCATCAGTATCCTCTAGGTTGGCAACGCATCTACAACATCTCTGGTGTTGTAGATGTCTATGGGCGAAGGTAACCATTTACCATCAGGTGGTCCTTCTGCTCGTTTGCCGTCCGTTATCAATAAAAAAAAAAAAAAAAAAAAAAAGTTACTATATTTTGAGGCAGTGATTTAAGGAATACTTTATATGACCTTACTGCGAAAACCACTCGATTTCCTTCCTAGCAAGATTCTAAACACTCCCCCTATGAGATTTGAACCCACAATCATCATGTTAATTTCTGGCCCTTCCAAATTAGTAATAATAATAAAACATTTAGGCAAACTTTTTATTTTTGTCTAACAAATATACTTACAAGAAGATAAGGAAAGCTATTCGAATATTTAACCATTTAAATATTTAATAATGATACTTTAAAAGAACATAATGCAACAGACAAATATGTACATAGTGTACAGTAATTTATTCTCAAAGAAACATCTCAGCAGGCGATACTCGCAAATGTGCCCCTAAGTGCAGGAACGTTGTCAACACATTTACTTCGTAATAGGGGGCTATATTTAGTCTTATTTTTCAAGACGCCACGCGTTTGCTTAAACAGGGATGATCTCACACAGTATGGTATTATTGTGTAGCCTTTTTTCAGCGAATATTTTCAAATATTAACTAAAACAATATAATATAGGTATAACAATATATTTCTAAAATTCTAAAAATACTAAATTCGTTACTTGCTAAGCATAGTACAAATATAAATATATTTTATTTCTAATAAATTAAATTGAATGAGGCTGTCGTGGCTCAGTGAACGGCGTCTGACTGCAAACGCAACTGGTTGTGAGTTCGAATCCCACTTGGAGAAATGTATTTAAATTATTTGCATTTCACCGCTCCAGTAAGACAAATAGCAGCCTTGAGTTCCGCCACTGAAAGCGGAAGGCAGTGTCTTAAAACTAGGTTCTCCTTGACTATCCTTCTATCAGGGATATAGCATGAATCTGAAAAAATAAGCTACAATGACATACATACATACATACATAGCTTCACGCTGTATCCCGCATATAGTAGGGTAGGCAAAGGGAATCCAGTGTTAAGACACTCCGTTCCCCACTTTCTGCCGAATTGAGGCATTGCGTGCTAAGTGGCGGAACTCAACGCCGCTCTTTGCCTTGTTACCAAACCCAGGAAGTAACAAATTCCATTTCCTGGAGTGGGAATCGAACTCACAACCTATCGCGTTTATAGTCGCACGCTTGTGCCTCTGTGCCACGACAGGCATTACAATTAAATATATTTTTTCTTGAAAACTAGATTAATTGCCATCAACACTATTTAACCAGAATTTCTTTTATTTCTCTAACCACTAGCTGTTACACTCCAGTGTGATAGGTGACAAGTAACACTTGAAAAGGACAAAATGTTTTTATGTGTCCCCGTTCGCTACCGCCACGCGTCAGCCACGTGACAGTGTATGCAGGCCTTTATCTCGGGATGTGCATACAACTCGCCACATTTAACGAGTCCGATTGGATTACCATTGGATTTAGTCTCCCCTAATATCTTAAATGAAAAGCTCACCTCATCCCTTCAGTTAACAATGTTTGAGTAATTTATGTAAGGGTGGGTATTGGGTACTGTTTGGTAAATGTTTCTTTTGGATATTGGAAGTTTGAATAAATAAAATATTCTAGCCAGAGAGAGTATAGTGTCCAGGCATTCCGTTCTCCACTGTCCGTCTGAAATCGAGACATGAATTATATACTGGCCCATTCCAATTACTTGCTTTGTTGTCTAAGTTTTTATAACTATTCTTATATTTGTATATTGCATTAAATATATATTTTGAAATAAGTTAAGAATGTAAACTAAAAATCACTTGTCTGAATTGTAACTCAAGTACTTACAAAAGCACAAATAATAAATCTTTATTTAGTTGTTTAATTTTTAATTTATTTAGTTTGTTAATATTTAACCAACTTTTAAAAAACGGGGAGTTAATCAATTCGAATTCGACTATTTATTTTATATGCATACATACATACATAGCTTCACGCTGTATCCCACATATAGAAAGGTAGGCAGAGGGAACCTAGTGCTAAGACACTCCGTTCCCCATTTTCCGCCGAATTTAGGCATTGCATGTTGAGTGGCGGAACTTAACACCGCGATTTGTCTTGTTACCAAGCCCAGAAAATGATTAATTCCATTTCCTGGAGTGGGAATCGAACCCACAACCTGTCGCGTTCACAGTTGCACGTTTGTGCCCCTGCGCCACGACAGGCGATATTATTTTTTATGTATAACTTTTTAATAGATGAATCAATTTTGATTATTATTTTTTTACATTATAGCTAGTGCTTCTGATATTGTCGGATTTATTTAAAATTTAACGAACGAAAAAAATAAACTTAAGACCTGACGCAGTTTTTGAGCATTATGGATACTTAATAATTATACTTTTTAGGGTATTTTCTTTGAAATCGGTATTCTTTTCTTGTTAAATCTTAATTATTTAGTCAAAATGAAAACAAAAATACTCGTTTTGACTTAATTCTTACCCAAAAAATGTTCCATTCAATTCATATATATTTACATTTATTTCAAAAGACAATTGTTTATTTAAAAACATTCCTGTAAATTCTCCCTGTACCTACTGTCAAAGTCCCAAAACTTCATGTAGTAGGCGTGAGACTCTGTAGCAATTTGCATATATTCAAATGAAACTCCTTTCGGTTTGTTTCTTTGAATAAACACAATTACTTAATCTATATTAATTATACAGTTGGACGTCATGTGTAACTTTTTGTGTTCGTGATGTCTTATTTGAATGAAAAATATTATTTTAACTTTAAATACCATCTTAAGGTTACGTCAAATTCGGAAGACCTCCTACAGCTAGATATAATATAATTTTTAATATGTCAAATCAATCAAAAAGTGTAAAATATATATATTTTTTTTTAACTTCACGCTGTATCCCGCATATAGCGGGGTAGGCAGAGGAAACCAGAGAACCTAGTATTAAGATACTCCATTCTCTTTCAACATTTCCGTTCCCCACTTACCGCCAAATTGAGGCATTGCGTGTTGAGTGGCGGAACTCAACGCCGCACTTTGCCTTGTTACCAAATCCAAGAAATGAAAATACTAAATTTTACATTTCCTGGAGTGGGAATCGAACCCACAACCTGTCGCGTTACGTTCGCACGCTTGTGACTGCGCCACGACAGGCGTCGTTAAAATATAATAATATTTATCAAAGAAGTGGAAGAAAGTGACATATATCTCGATTTCGCGTCCAAAATTGATACGTTGCGCGCTGAGTGACGGAACTCAAACTCATGTCTTATCAGTGTAAGGAAATGAAAATACTTTAAATATTTTTTATTTCCTCGAGCATCGAATCCACAACTTATTAGATTTAATTACACTTTTACACTTACAATCAGCTGCTGCTTTTCAATATTTATTTTGAAATATATCTATTAATAAGTGATTATATGAACTATTTTTATTTTCTGGGTTTGGTAACAAGGCAAAGCGCGGCGTTAAGTTCCGCCACTCAACACGCAATGTCTCAATCTGGCGGAAAGTGGGGAACAGATTTGTTGAAAGAGAACGGAGTGTCTTAACACTAGGTTCCCAGGTTCCCTCTGCCTACCCTGCTATATGCGGGATACAGCGTGAAGTTAAAAAAAAGTGATTATATATACACCATTGAATAAATTCTACATTTAGAACTATCACTTGTCTTGTCTTTTTTATCCTTTTAAAAAGCACTCCATAAAATCTTTTTCTTACTTAATTTTATTATTACACGATTCAAGGCAGTCATAATATAGGTTAATGAGGAAATAGCAAATAAAGCTGGTGTTGACGTTACGTTTCGTTCTTAATTAGCGTTCAGCGTTCGAATCTTTATGTGTGATATAAATATTTACCCTGGACTTTATAGGGACTATTAAATATTTTTTATGGAGCCAACTAATTGTTAGTTTATGTGTATATTATTTGTTAGATAAAGTTCGTTTTTTTTTGAACTGATATTTCTACTACGTTTTTTTAACCGACTTGAAAAAGTAGAAGGTTATGAATTATACGTATGTTTGTGTGTGTCACCGCATTACCTTTTACTGAGAGAATCAATTTTAATGATTATTTTCTTATATAGTAGCCAATTCATTTGATGTGCTCCCATATATTATATTCTAATGTGGTCCCAATTATAAGTTTAAATTTAGTTAGGATCCCACAAGTAGTTTTGAGTTATTTGTAATAATTATACTTTTTAGTACATTCTGTTTGAAATCGGTTTCCTTTATATGTCAAAATGTTAATATTTTTAATCTTGCTTTATTTTCTAAACTTCGTTAAACAACAGTATTATTAGTCCATCGTAGCGCAGTTGGATAGTGTATGACTGTTCTATAATGCTTTAATTGACTGTAGGTTCGATCCCTCTCAGAAGAATGATATTATTTAACTATTTTAATTTTTCTGCTTTGGTAACATAAAGGTCAGTGTTGAGTTCCGTTACTCATCACGCAATATCTTGATTTTGGGATGAAAGTGGAGTCTTAATATTATTTCTCTCTGTCTACCATATTACGTAAAAAAGTGAAGCTGCAGTCTTAAACACTTCTTAACAATTAAATAAGTGAGTTAAAGTAAGAGAGCTTAGTAGTATCTTAACACTAGGTTCTCAGGTTTCCTCTGCCTACCCCGCTATATGCTGGATACAGCGTGAAGCTAAAAAAAGACCCTGCTATGCGTAAAAAAGCGTGAAGCTATAAAAAGTGTATGGTTTTACTATATTTACCAGAATTTATTACGCAACTCTATTATATAGAACACTGAAACATTAAGGTATATTGTGTCTTTTTTTTATTAGGTAGGTATTTTTTCCGTGTTGGTTTAACCCATTACAAATTTCACCGAAAACATCAAATTATTAAATTAGGTAAAGTGGAATTTTGAGAAATTTTAAATGACTTCTCACGATATAAAGGTCAACTACTTGTATACGTCATTTTGCTAGGAATATATGTGGCTGTAAAATTAACTCTGTAATACAAGCATAGCATGTCCTTGTTTTCACTATAGGATGTACTATAGATAGTGCTAAATCAATAAATACATACATAGTGAGTTCGATCCACAATCGTGTAATCAATTAAAATGACATTATTATCATTATTCCCACTTTAGTAAGACAAATATATCGCATGTCTTGGCGCAGAAGCACAAGCGTGCGACTGTAAACATGACAGGTTGTGGGTTCGATTCCCACTCCAGAAAATGGAGTTTTTCTTTTCCTGAGTTTGGTAATAAGGCAAAAAGCGCGGCGTTGTTCGCCGTAATTCGGTGAAAAGCGGGGAACGGAGTGTCTTAACACTAGGTTTCCTCTGCCTACCCTTCTATATACGGGATACAGCGTGAAGTATGTATGTATGTATGTAGTAAGACAAAGCGCGGTGTTGAGTTCCAATTTCTATTCAAATTCGAGATTTTGCGTGTATAAACAAAAAAATGGACCAAAAGTTCGTTTTACCAGTGCGAGTAAAATTATGCTATGGCAACGTATACCATTTCCCATTTCTTCAGAACACTTCTTGACGAATATTTCGTCTAAATACCACTAGATATCGTATTTAACACATACACATTTGGTCGATTATTTGTGACTTTAAGAATTAGTTATACACTACGAAATGTCAAGTAAATTTATATTTATGTATATTTATGTTATAGCCTGAAAATTTTGACAAAAATGGTAGGTAAGGAATTTAACACATTAAAAAAGAGCAACAATTATACTTAAAATAAACGATATTACTATTTTCTAACAAACTAAATTCTTAAATTTTCTTCATTTACATCACTAAAACTCTTTAATTTCCTAACAAAACGGTTATAAATATTACTTTAGTTGACGTGCCTTAATAACGCATCTATTTTTACTCGTTTTAAAAATTTTAAATCTCATATATTTTCTTAGAAAGTATAATAAATCATTTATTTTAGCATTTATGATGGTATGGATATTGTGTAAAATAAATTAGTAGGTAATTAACTGCCTCAAAACGTATGATTTATTGTTGAAAATCATAATGCTCTCATGCATTTGACTGGCTAATTTATATTCTTATTGTTTTTGCGGTTTCGCGTTCGTTTTACGGCCGTATGATAATTGTCTTCTCTTAAAACGAATCTTTTGCCAAATTTATCTCTATAATTAGTAAAAAAAAGCTTCAGGCGTCATCTTACATAGCACCCATTCGCCGCTTTCCGCCCAAATTTGAGACATTACAGGTTAAGTGACGGAATTCAACGCCGCGCTTTGTCTTGCCAGAGCGGAGAAATGGATACATTTTTTTAATTAAAATTTCCCCCTCGAATGGGAATCGAACCCACCTAATCAATCATGTCTATAATCAGACGCTGTTCCACAAGGCCACGATGGCCTCTGTATTTAGTAAGATTGTATATAAATACTTAAATTGAAAGACAGCTTTATACGTACCGAAATACTATAAATTTTCATCTCCTTTGATTACAAATCTTAAAATACTGTCATAACAATAATATAAAGTAATATATCAAAATTAATTAAAATCAATTGAGAATTATTTTTTTTTAGTATTGAGTTTTCAATGAACATTACTAGAGCTAGATTTGTTCATACTACTAAAACTAGTTATTTTATTAATTCTTATAGGGAAAAAACAAGAAATTACTATATCACAATAAAAATTACTACTATGTACTAAAAGTCATATTTGGCAGAAAAAGATTTTAGACTTTTGAAGACAAAATCGAAACCTTATAATGTAAACATAAATATATACCTAATAAGATTCGAAAGTTTAACCACCAATTTTAGCTACATTCCAATTATTTTACAATAATTTGATTTTTATTTAAGTGGGGAACGAAGTGTCTTAACACTAGGTTCCCTCTGCCTACCCTGCTATATGCGGGATACAGCGTGAAGCTAAAATAAATATTTTTAAATTTATTTTACTATACTAAGAAGAATAACTGTAAACCTACAATACTTGGAAGTTATTAAAAATATATGTATCGGTATACTCCAAAAGACATACAAAGCTCATCTCTTGTCACATAAAAATAAAATCCTATAAGATTTACGAGCGAAAACTTTGAAATATAATAAGCGAGTTCAAGTTACACATCGCAATAAATTTGTTTATAAGAAGTCCCTTGGCCAGAAGATAATTTGATATTTCAACGAAATAATTTATTACTCATAATCTTGTAAAATTAGAAAATAATATTTAGGAAATTATTAGAATGACATTTATCTATTGCTATATTTATCGTAGTCGAGACTGTCCGTAGAAATTAAGTTTAATAGTAAAATTATTACGAATCATTCAAAAACTACATACTTGTCATATTTTACCTAAATTTTAATAGGACCATATCAAAAGCAATAGCTATCATATATAAAATAATCATCAATATGGGTTCCCCAATTAAAAAGTTATGAGTAACACATTTAAAAAAGTACAATCGAAATGACAACGTCCTTTTCTTACTCGGTTTATAATTGTGTGAATGACATTATTTATCTATTGTTATGAGTGTAATGTCGTAGTATATATGGTTATAAAAATGTTTCTGTTGAATGTCTAAAATGGGCGAAATTTGTGGTTTGTCTTAACAGTATTACAAAGTTTATTGTATTTTTATTATTGTGCTTATATTAGTTAATCTCACATTTTTTCATAAAAAATATTAATTCATCAAAATGTAATTATGGTAGCGTAATGAGACACCGTCTCACCATAAACACGATTGATTGTGGATTGAAAAATATATAATTGTTCTTTTCTTCGTTCCATTGCTCTGGTATGACAAAATAGGCGCCGTTGAGTTTCGCCACTCAACACGCAGTCTTAATTCCGGACAGAAAAATGTTCTCTCAAAAGATGTGAAGCTTCAAAATGTATGGTACATACATACACAGTATAACGCTTTACCCCTAGCGGGGAACTCAGTGAAACATAATAGTGTCAAATAATAGCTGTGTTTATATTTTGTATGTGAGAACAAAAAAAATAGAGAAAGCTTGAAAATAAAAAAAGAGCGCCAGGCATCTGTTTATTTCGTACGTACGTTGTGAATGGGTCAAATTTTCGTGGACCAAACTCAATTTCGCTACGAAACGAACGACAAAAAATATACCCTACACACCGAACCGGTGATTTGTGGGGTACATTCATTGTAGTGACATGCTTGTTCACCAGTCGGCCCACACTACTCGATTTCGGGCCTTTGCATTTCCCGTCCGCCGACTCGATTGACGTTGATTGAGTTATCCATTTTGCTGTGATGTTATTTTAAATTTTTAAATACGAATGGATTTTGTTTACAGTTCGAATTGATTCGTAACTCTAAATGATATATCCAGATTGAATTTGCTAGTAGATGTTTATATGTAGCGTGTATGTTAATGAATAGGAATATAGGAATTAATTTGGGAATTTTTGCTATATTTGCTGTTCCATAATTTGTTTAAAAACGTATTAATATTGTTGATAGATAAGCACATATATCTACTGTTAATAAATACAAAAAGTAATATAAAATAAATGTACCATAATATAAGGTAATTATACATCATGATACAATTAAGAATTGTATTAATTACATACAACCTATATACAAGACTACATAATTATAATTTCATTAATCACAAAACCGCCTAATATGGCTCGAGACTGTCATTTATTTTTGGTTCTTTAGGCCGTCGGGCTTAGTTAAAAGTATAATTGGTTTCAAGTGCAGGCCTTAAGTAATACAAGAACGTTTTTTATTGCATCCTCTGTCTTTAAACAATGGTAACAAGAAAAAATTGTCGACTAAATTACCTAAGATTGTCCATGAAGGGAAGAGTGAAAGGTAATTAGTATTAAATTAAAGTTTAAAATGAACTTCGTGTTCGTTTTCCGTCTCGATAACTGTTTTATAATTAGAATACCAAGCAACGTCTGTTAACATGAACGAAATAGATAGTTATGTTTTGTTATTTTTATATAACTCCTTTTCAGAAATTAAGGAGGTCTTATTATTATGTGGATAAATAACAATACAAACAATTATTTAGACCTTTTAAACTATAAATATGCTGAAGTTCATTATAAAAATAGTAATATGCTACAATTTGAACCCCCTTCTACGTAAATATATAACTGTCATAGACTTGTAGATGACTGTATAAATTCTTATACGCTCATCTACAAGTCACAGGTTCGAATCTTATTACGTTCATAATTTTATTTTTCAAAATGGCGGAACTTAATGCCGCTTTTTTCTCTTTGCAGCAGAGAAATGTAAATAATTTATTTAAGTATAAATAACAAATATAAACATCACCCCGAGTGGGAATCGAACTCATAACACTGTTCCACAATAGCCTCTCAGTGTAAAAGTATTATATAATTATGCAATGAGTATAATAATAATCGACTTCGAACAGACAGAGATGGAGCGGTTTAAAAGAAACCTTTAAAAATTCTCACTATTTAGAATTATCTCGTCTTAAGGATTTCCGTTCTGAGCAAAAGATTCACTTATCTATGGTGCTTAAAATGTTTTAGTAGAAAGTGGTTTTTTATAGTTTTTGTAAAAACAAAAAGCCGCTAAACGTGACACCCGAATCACCCTTATGATTTCAATTAAAATACTTAAAAAAAAGGTAAAAAGTCGTGTGAAAATCATCACCACATTTAGCTACTTTCGCTTAAAAAATATTTTTTTTCTTATACCAACGTTATTCTCTGTAAGCTTCATACTTAAAGACGACCTAGTGTTAAAATACTCCGTTCTCCACTTTTCTCTCCGGGAAATGCAAATAATTTAAATATAATTATTGCTTTAACAATGATGTCCGGCGCTTTCCAACGGCGTTATGATAGCCAATACCGTTATATTCTTTCAATTACAATGTAATTTACAAGACTGCCGACTGCAATACTTTTCCTAAATACTTTTGTTGTTAAACAGATTGTTACTGCTAGTTTGGTAAAAAGGTATTTAAGATAATAAAATATTGACACCGTCGTGGCATAGTTGTAAGTATCTAACTGTACAGGCAATGATGGTGGGTTCAATCCCTATGCAACGAAATATAAGCATATTAAATAAATTAATATGCGCTTTAAAATGGACAAAAAACGTAAGAAAGATTGTAACAGATTCTCACTACTTATACCGTAAAAAAGACAATATTTAAAAGAGTTATACTTTTAAAAATGTAATTATACATCACTCATTTCAACTAAATTTTTCTCAGACATAATATATTTCTTGACATGACATAGCAAAAACAATACAACTCACTATCTCGACAAGGTCTAAGTCACCCATGATTTAGTTATATCCCATAATCTAAAGAAAACTTTCAAATATATGTATCCTGGCAGAGGGCACGTCTTAAACATCAATGTTGACTCCTAAACAGGTGGTCCCGTTTAGTATAATCCTCTAACATCTGCTAATATATTGCTTTTAAAATGCAGTTTAAAATGCGTTTCCTTCGACACATGTTATGATCCCGAAATAAAGTAAACGGCGTGACATTTTATGATAGTCTATAAAATTGGATTTGCTACTACTTGCATTCAAACTATTTCTTGGATGTTGATTTTCATATATTTCTTTTGTTTTTGTTCTCTGATCTATATATACTGAAATAGTGTTAATAAATTTATATTAGATTTACTTAATATCGTAAATTAATGAGTAATAAGCAATAATTACTAGTTTAAGGTTATCGTGGAACAGCGTCTGATATAAGCACGATGGGCTCTAGGTGCGATTTCTAATTGAAGAAATGTTAATGTTTGGATTATTTTATTTTCACCGCTGGTGTATGACTGACAAACAACGTAATAAGCAAAACTACTAGATATAGAAAACCGAAATGTGGCATGTAGTCTCCTTGGATACTGTAGGAAAGTACTTAGAGAGGATTTCTCGAAATTTCCACGAAATAATGAAATTTTAGGACTTATAGTTCACACAAACAATATTGCGGTATATAACCAGTTACATATAAGTATAATATTGTTAAACAAGCGTAGTTAAAAAATTTGAATGCGCGTTATGAAATTTTTGACTTTAACGTAACCTTAAGATTGCCGCCGACGCGGTCGTTACGCCGTGACATATGGCTGTCAGAATTAGTAAGATTAGTGATTTCACGGAGCTCGAGACGCTGTATCCAATTACACGCGCCGGAAATCAGGCTTTGGTAAAAAAAACAAACATTTGTCATCAATTTAACCATAGTTTGAATAATGTAAGATTTACAGCAAGTTTTTGAGTACGTTAATGAGAAACCAATTTAGTACGTTGTATATAAATACTGTATACTATTATATGTATTATTCTTATATGTATGTATTTAACTATATATGTAGTTTGTGCCACAAATGTATATATAGATAGGAGAGCTTTAAAGTTCACTATTTCTTATTATTTTATCTTTACCCTTTTAATAACAGAAGGACAGGCAGAAAATATCTAGTGTCACGACACTCCGTTCTCTACTCTCCATCTGAGGCTGAATTATTGTTGACCTAATACAATGCTGCGCTTTGTCTTAACAGAGCGTAGTATTAAAAAATATATATATGTAAATACATTTTTTTAAATTCTTCGCTCTGTTAACGCCTTCGTACACCTTGACCTGTGGTATCGTATTTTCCATACTGTATAATAAATGATTAATATGTAGCAGTCAAATTATAAATAAATTTATAAAATTATTATCTGTATATAAACACGTGAAGCAAAAACGTTTACGAACATTACGTGGACGGAGGAGCGTGAAATTTGGCACACTTATAGTTTTTTTATAGAGACAGACAAATCAAATTTAAAATAATGCATAAAAAGTATATTAAATTACTAAAATAAATGTTACACACACTACCATGGTTTATAAAGTGACATATACATTGCATTAATAGAAAACGCGTTGTTAACACGTCAACGGGAATTTTAGTAATTAATAATGATATAAAATAACTCGGAACTTGTAATGCCATCTAGTATCTAAAATATAAATCCAACATGTCAAATATTTTGTGGTTCAAATTATTTTCTATATTCATAATATATGTTTCTTTTTTAGAATATTTAATAAAATATATTTATTCAAATATTTTATAAATAACATATATTTATATTCGATAACGCATTCTTTATTACTTAAAATAAATGTTACTCATAAACCAATTTTAACGTAAATAAAATTAATATAACAATTTACATCACAATTTCATAGTATTAACTACAAATTGATTCAAAGAGGAATATTATTAAAAAACAAATTAAGCCTTCTTACAAACTTTAAACTCCTGCGCAGATACTAGTAGCGCCATCTACAATTCTTATGTACGTAAAATTTCAACTATTCGCCACAAGATGTCGCTACTTCGAATGAGCTCTACAAATAATAATATACTTTTAAGAAATACAATAAAGCAATTAATAATGTATCTGTCAATTATTCATTTCAATGTTCTACTAAAATGTATATCAATTTTACATAAACCCTTGTCAGGGGAGCGTTTCTCCATTCGTAGCTTAAAACTTTAATTAAAACAATTATAATTGGAAAATTATAAAATAATTTTCACCCCTAATCCGGCTGTCAGCTAAACAATTCAGTGTAGTCCATCAAAATTAATCTAATCTAATCCAATGGTGGGCCTGTCTCGAGTTTAAACAAAGATATTGCTAACTGAGTATCGAGTACTTAGGGAATAGAAGATATGGCGCTACGTTTTGTTTTCGAACGCTACGATTCTTAACCTACTTCTAAAAAATGAGGAGGTTCTCAATTCGATAGTATTTTTTTTATCTATAGCTGGGTGAACTAATTTTGATAATTTTTTTTTTTTATGAGAGCTAGTGGATCTGATGACCCATTTAGTTTAGATCTGACCAGTATTAGTTTTGAGTTTATTGTAATTACTTAACTTTGTAGTGTATTGTATTTAAAGTCGTTTTAATTTTTGATAAATTTTTAATTATATGATTTTAACCCCTAATTTTAATAAAACGCCTGAAACTATCCGCATATTTAAATAATACGTCATTTGATTATTAACAAAATGTAAAATATTTTTCATATATCATATTGAATAATATCAACTCTACCTCTCTATACTCGGTTACCATTACTCAACAAATTCACCCACACTCGATAAGATTGATTACATTATATTTACAAAAAAAACATACCATCCATACAACATTCCTATTAAATATTAAATAACAGCTTCACGCTTTATGCCGCATACCAGAAGAGTCAGAGAGAAACTAGTGTCAAGATACTCCGTTCACCGCTTCCTGTCCGTTTTTTAGACATTGCATGTTAAGTGGCGGAATTCAACACCGGGTTTTGTCTTATCAGAGTAATTATAATGTAAGTATTATGTAATTCTTTTTTTTTTTAAACGGTCACAATTTTAACCCGTATGTATACCATAAGTATTTAGATAGCTTGAGTTGCACCTAGGTTTTCAATCGTAGCGTAAACAATTTTGAAATTATCTATGGAATAACGTTTTATTTCATCGGTTTTACTTAGAAATATGATTAATTTTTTTAATATATTTTTAACACATTAAAGGGTTTTATGAGTAAAATATCATGAATGTTGTTTTACTTTTACAAGTATTAGTGCTTTTTATTCATTTTAAATACTTCTTGCACAAATTTTGCTTCCGATAAAAAAAGACCTTAGCCTACTTTTAATAGTTTTGTCTACAAAATGCGACAAAAATACTATATTTACAATTCACAATTATTATTATACTGAAAATTCTATTAAATGTCCAAAAAAATATTTAAATATGTTATAAAAATATAAAACGCCTGTCGTGGCGCAGAGGCACAAGCGTGCGACTTCAAACGTGACAGGTTGTGGGTTCGATTCCCACTCCAGAAAATGTTAGTATTTTCATTTCCTGGGTTTGGTAACAAGGCAAAGCGCGGCGTTGAGTTCCGCCACTCAGCACGCAATGCCTCAATTCGGCGGAAAGTGGGGAACGGAATTGTTGTAAGAGAACGGAGTGTCTTAACACTAGGTTCTCAGGTTCCTGCCTACCCTGCTATATGCGGGATACAGCGTGAACTTAAAAAAAAATAATATTAATCTTACTTTTCTGTTTTAAAAATAATAAGTTTTTATGTAAAATAAATTACAAATAACCCGAAAAATATATTTGAAAAAAAAAGTAGTTGTTATCTACAAAGCTATATTTCTGTGCATTGTTAGCACAAAAAAACACTATATATCTAATTTCAACAAGAATACCAATAATTCGGCGTTCGGTCAAACCGAGCTCATTATTTTTAACGAGCACCGACACAATGGGTGTGTCAAAAATCTGCCCAATATATCGGAAAAAAATAAAATTGCTAAGTGATTACGGAGTATTGTCCACGCCAATATCGCCCTGAGATAGGGTAACCAGATTAAGCAGAAACAAAAATAGATGAGAGATTAAAGTAAATGTTTTATCGTATATTATTCGGTATGTATTGTTATTATGATATTCTACGTATAAATGACGATAACCTAATTTAAATATCTTCAAAGTATATAATACTTTGGTATAATACCAATAATTGGGTACAAAAAAGGAATTTAACTACTTCAGAATTTGTGTTAGAATTCTATTTACATATGATAAGCTTAACATAGCATTTACTCTGTTCTTTATCCATCTATACATAGATTATTTTTAAAACTTCATATTTCAATATATACAAACACATTATGTATTTTTTAAAACGCAATGCCTCAATTCGGCGGAAAGTGGGGAGCGTAATTGTTGAAAGAGAATGGAGTGTCTTAACACTAGGTTCTCTGGTTCCCTCTGCCTACCCTGCTATATGCGGGAAACAGCGTGAAGTTAAAAAAAAGTATATGTATTTTTACTTTATTAGTTATTATTTATCAGTAATGTATACAAGTTATTAATGCAACGGGAATATTGATATTTCGAAGTGAACAAAATATTTATAAGATTAAAATAAACAATTGAACTGACAGAGATTTCGGATTTCAAGTTATTTCGGAATATTTGAAAAGCAACAAAAAAAATAGTGACCCTATCTATTGTATGTTTTATACAAAGGCCATTATTTCACAATAACCAATCAGTGCCATACATGTCACTTGTTTGACGTTCCCTGCCAAGCGGCAATTTTTTTACTACAGTTAACGACAGTAGATTCAATACAAACATTTAAAAAAAATGACAAAATTACTTTTGTACTACGATATGAGATATATATTTTTTTTTAAACTTCACTTTTTTTCAAACATAGGGGGGTTAGTTAGAAAGAACATAGTACCCAGATACACCTTTTTCCATTTACAGTTCACATTGGTAGACCGCAATGCTCCGCTTTGTCTTATTAGAGCGAATAAATCAAAATATTTAAATAAAATAATTCCACCAAATGAGCATTGACGCTACAACTAATAGTCTTTAAAGCTTGACGCTGTCTCACTGAGATATGTTTTTGTTATTTTACAACATAATATATTTATAGTTTTTAATTACATAAAATGACGCCTGTCGTGGCGCAGAGGCACAAGTGTGTGACTGTAAATGCGACAGGTTCTGTAGTATTTTCATTTCCTGAGCTTGGTGACAAGGCAAAGCGCGGCGTTAAGTTCCGCCACTTAGCACGCAATGCCTCAATTCGGCGGATAGTGGGGAACGGAGTGTCTTAATACTAGGTTCTCAGGTTCCCTCTGCCTACTTTGCTATATGCGGGATACAGCGTGAAGCAAAAAAAAAAGATAATTACAAAAATTATGAAATATTTACTTGATAATAGTATTTCAATCTTTAACAGATATATTTCATAATATACAAAAATAATTTGTAAAAAAAAATTTATAAGTATAGAATACAATGACCACCACTAGAAAAGTGGGTAACCGATGTGAGCTATAAAAAAACTGTGACATTTTAAGTAATTTTAGGGGCTGAAAACGATTTTGCTGGTGAAATATTAAAATGCGTTTTGTTGTTTTATTGTAAAGCACTTACAGCAAAGCTATATGTAGGTATTTTAAATAAAATGACAAACACTGATTATAGATAGTATAATAACTGGAGTAGAATTTTAGTATTAGGATAGAACTATAAATTCTGCATAGCTCTTATATATATTTTGTAGTTTCACGCTGTATCCCGCATATAGCATGGTAGGCAGAGAGAACCTGAGAACCTAGTGTTAAGACACTCTGTTCTTTTTCATCATTTCCGTTTCCCACTTTCCATCGGGTAGTTGTAAATAGTATGAAAAGAACATGTACATATTCTTATTATACTGAATAGGGATACAAAATAAATTATTCATATTATTATGTACTATACCTAAATAGTAAAAAGCCTTGATGTCGATAATTCTTATTTCCTTTTGGATTTTTAATCTTGATTCTACATTGAGCCAATAGCTGTATGAAACCGAAATTTAAAGTTGTAACTGATATTTTTGAAATTACTTAATGAAAATAGATCAAATTATGTTAAGTTTTACTGTAGATACTTTTAGTGAACCAAAGTGTTTCTTACTTTACTCGTGTTACTTTGTCTAAGAGAGACAATGCATGTTGAGGGGTGGACCTTAACGCCGCGCTTTGTCTTACCACAGCGGATGAAAAAAATTATAATCTAATTGTCGATCAATTTCCGACTAGGGATTGAACCTACAACCAACCACGTTTACAGTTCGCCGCTTTCCTATACTGTCCCACAATTATCTCACGATGGAAAACATTCTAATAAATATTTAAGATATACAATTTACAAAACAAACGGAAACCTCAAGAAAACAACCAGCATATAAGGCCTCCTTTTATTTATTTAACTAATACAAATCCATATTGTATTTACCCATCTCAAGCCACCGAAACTAAATCATTTTCGTATCGGAAACGTTACGGAAAATTGGAATTTGTCGCCCTTTATAAAACTGATTTCCTCAACCTCTGCTCCATCTTTGATTGGTAACAGAATATCCTAAGGTTATCGTTTTCTTTTTATTTCAAATGAATACCCTGCTATAAGGTTTCTGGTGTGCTTATTTGATTTACTTTTGTTTTTTCAGCAAAAGGATAAAGGTGAACCGAATATGGCTAATAGAATTTAATAATAGAAAAGGTTTTTTGAAGAATCGTTGTAATATTGCTTTGTATGTTTGTAAAAAATAATATTTTTGATGAATAATATACTTACTACCTATTATGTATCGCACAGTACATTTTTTAAGTTCTTTAATATATTAAAAAACTATCATGTGCCTGAATGAAAACAACAGTTGTTGGTTCTAATTTAACGTTATAATATATATATTTTTTAATTTTGTTAAGTAATACTTTACCACCCTGCAGGCGCTGCAGGACCCGCTACAGGCAGCAGTATATCAAAATAAGTTGTAAGTGGAAAATAAATAAAAAACATAACAATTTATGTTAATTTGAATATTTTCGAAACATATAAGAATTTGAATGTCGTAGGATTGGAACCCGCACCACTTGGAATCTACTGTTACTATCTCTGTAAGGAGATCAACACAATTTCTACATTCGTTAACCAAAGATTATTTTTAAAAATATTTTTTTGGCAAGAGAAAATGCTATTAGTTAAATATTTTTAATAGTTTTAGAGTACTATTCAAACACTTGGATTAATAAAAATATTTTAGAAATGTAAAAATTTCTACTCTAAATTTCGTCTAAAATTTGAAAGAGTCAAATATAATACTTAACTTTTAAGAGGTAAAAAGCACAATATCCGCTTAAATGAATAAAGCACTACAATATCTAGACAGGTTAAAAATTAAGCAAAGCTTTCAACAGTTGCGCTCTATTAAAAATTCCATTACTTGGTGAGATTGTTCGAAGAACTCTTGTTTTAACATTAAACAAACAACAACAAGTATATAATATTTTAATTGAAAACCGATAAACCTCAAATTTTGAAGCTTGTATAATACTTTTCCTAGAATAATATACATGTTATTAATAACTAAGATTTTTACAAAAAAAAAACTGATTTCAAATAAAATACACTAAAATGTTGTTACAAGTAACTCAAAAACTCTACTCATCAGATTTGATTTTAACTAAATTTAAATAGAATTACATCAAAATCACTAGCAATCATCAAAATTGGTTCACCTAGCAAAAAGTTATTTAACACACAGAAACATTCAGTCAAACTGAGAACCTCTTTTTTTGGAAGTCGGTTAAAAATTCGAATAAATGACATAGCCGTTAATTACTTTTGCGTAAGTCATCGGACATCCATAAATTAATGTGAAATATTTAAGTTTCACACAACCATGACGCAACCAAAAGTGCCTACCCATGTCTATTTCTACGAAATCTAAGGCATAATATAAATAATTTATGTTACATTTCAACCGCAAGGTCATAGGGTAAAAATTAGTCACGCTTATATTATGATTACATTTTTTTAGTTTTACGCATCTGTTACAAATAGCAGGGTTGTAATAAAGAACCATAAAATTTTAATAATACGCCAAAAAGTTTGTTTAACGTGTAAGCTTAAAGCTTAAACTTATGACGCCATACTACATATCTGCAGATTCATGCTTTATCAGAGTAGAACTCAGTGTAATAACACTCCTTTCTTTATTTTTTCCTCGAAATCGAAGAAATATTGCTTGTTGTGTGGAGGAACTCAACGCTCGTTGAGTGTCGTCGTTCGTCTTACTAGAGCGGAAAAAAGAAAATAATTTAAATATAACTACTTCCCCGAGGTATCGAAAACACAACCAATAACGCCTACAGTCAGACGCTCTCCTGTGCCGAAGGCCTAGTATTAAGACAATCTATCTTTCACATTAATTTATTTCTAATAAAACATATACTGAAAGAGCATCCAAAGCCCGGACTATAAAAATCTATAAATACCTATCTATACGACTATCTATGCTTCTATTACGATAAATTGTCATAAGAGAACATGGGAATAGCCCTGAGTATATTAATTTTCAACAAGTCTTAACAGTATGTATCGATGTCGCAAATGTAGGAAATTGGTTCCGTCGAGTGAGCAAACTTCATGTCTTCGCAAAGTACGTTATGCGAGAAGTTTGCAGACATTTCTCAGTACTCTACTGATTCATATGAACGATGCTTGGATATAATGTATTATAGATCATTTATATTTCATATGTTATCATGAGATATATATATATATTTCGTAATATTATATTATATAATTCTTTATATATTTTATTTTTATGCGTTTTAGGCACTTTAAAGCGGGATATAGCAGGGTACCTAAGGAGAACCCAGTGTTAAGACACTCCGTTGCCGCTTTTTGCCCGAATTTTTCATATTGTGTGCTATGTGGTGGAACTTAACGCCGTGCGTCGTCTTACCAGAGAAGAGAAATGAAAATAACTTAAATATACATTCATTCCTCCGTATGAGGTTCGAACCCAAAACTGATAGCCTTTGCCAGATGCTATCCCACTGCGCCATAATGGCTTCAAGCTACATTTAAAAATAATAAAAAAATAAAAACATTCTTGCTAAATAGTTTGAAATTTTAAATGATGAGTACCGCCAGTTAACACGCAATATATAGAATTCGTCTGTAAATCAGTGATCAGAGTATCTTGACACTAGTTTTTGTCTGACTACCCTTCTGTTGGGGATAAAGCTTGAAGCTACTATAATATAAAAATAAAAATAAACGCTTTATTTAATTTATCAAAGTGAAACTTGTAAATTTGTCTCATCGATTTTATTGACTTTGGAGAAAAGGAGTTCTCAAGTGTCACGAGGCATGTGAGATCAAAAGTTTGTAGACAGATCATGTTACAGTGTCATTTTATATTAAAGGACGAATAACAAAACTAGACATGTAGACACTTTAATCAATAGTTTAGTTAATTTACTAATCATTCAATCAATATTTAGTAATTTATTAAATTTTAAGAGGCCTGTCGTGGCGCAGAGGTACAAGCGTGTGACTATAAACGTGACAGATTGTGGGTTCGATTCCCACTTCAGGAAATGAAAATATTTAATAATATTTAAAATTTTTGCTCTTTTTCGAACAGGGTAAAGTGCGGCGTTGAATTCCGCCACTCAGCAAGGAATGCCTCAATTCGGCGAAAAGTGGGAATCAGAAATGTCAAAATGTAACAACGTACGGTTAAGAACCTTATTATATTATTAATATTAATATTATAACTTTATTATAAAACAAAGTGCCGCGTTAAGTTACGTCACTAAACACGCAATGTCTTAATTTCAAAAGTGCAGAACAAAGTGACTGGACACTATATTCTCTTTAATCACCTTACGATGCGATAAAAAACTAAAACTGTATAACATATGTTTAGATCTTATACAATAAATCAAAACAGCTGAATATATTTGGAAAATAAAATATTTTAACAAAAAAGCATACATATTTTTTATTTCTCTCTGGATTTAGATTATAACGACAAAACCAGGTCATGAGTAAAAATTAGCATTAGCTAAATGAATTAATTAGGCCACTGTGCCGCAGCGGGACAGATTTTAACTGTAAGCGCGATGGTTGTAGCTTCGATTTCTACTTAGAGCAATAATTATATTTCTTGACATTTGTTCAGTCTAATAAAACAAAACGCGGCGTTGAGTTCCGTCACGCAATATCTTGAAGCAGTCTTGAAATAGGTCGGAAAGCGAATGGCGAGGGGTGAAAATTTTAGTTAGGCAAGCCGAAAAGTTAAGGGAAGCCGATATATATTTAGGGAAGCCGGTATACATATTTAGGGAAGCCAATGTATATTTAGGGAAGCCAGTATATATATTTAGGGAAGCCGGTAATTTTTAGAGAAGCCTATATATTTAGGGAAAGTGGTATAGGATGTCAAGGTATTTAGTAATTTCACTGTCGAATTTTGTCCATGACCTTTTTTTTTAGGTCTAAAAGATGTCAGAGCTGGTTTTTTGCACTTTTATGACCTTTTTTTTAGCTTTCACATCTTGTTTAACTTTGTTTTTTGGAGGCTTGACCCTAGGTTCTCTCTGCGTGAAGCTAAAAAATATATGCCTTATAAAACTCTTATCCATTTTACATTTAACATAACAAAATACAAGTCTACATCGGTTAGTCTAGTTGTTTTTATTTTATACACATAAATTATACATCAATTGTACAAAAAGTTAATGAAACAGTACTGGACGTTGAATGACGAGAGCCCCGCCTCTAGCGCACTGCAATTTATTTAGTACACTTCTACCCGTCCTTTTGCATGCTTCTGTATTTAGATCGACTTTGTTAATCGAATAGGCGAGTGTGGAAGTTTAAAGCAAGGAATAATACGTAATTTTGTTTTTACTTTTGATGTAAAGTTTATTTTTCTTTTTTTGTCGCATTTAAATTTAGTTTTAAATCTGAAAAGTAGTTTTTGAGTTATTCGTAATAATTTTATTTTGTAGTGCGCTTTATTATAAGTCGATTTTCTTTTTTTTAATAAAATCTTATTTATTTAAATAACCACATTTGAAAGATATTGTACTTCTACTTTTAATATTATAAATTCAATAAATATATTTTGAATATGGTGTTAAGCATATAATTAACATATAAATTTCAATGAAGAAATGTGATAGTAGAGATAAAGAGTATTGACTAGAATATGACACTTATTTGACCTACGAGTATTACGAAACAAATACTAGCTTCAGGCTGTATCCCGCACATAGCAGGATAGGCAGAGGGAACCTGAGAACCTAGTGTTTAGACACTCCGTTCTCTTCAAACATTTCCGTTCCCCACCAAATAAGTACTAATAACCATGAAACTATATATACGATCGTGACATAAGCTTCTCTATCAAAATTTTCTAAGAATAAGCTTTATAAAGATTTTAATACTATTAAGTAAATTTAATTAATACCTGTAACACAACGCATAAGTTCAATATTGTAATTGTTCCTCAATTATTTCCTTTGATCTTTGAAACTTGCTTAATTATCTTAAAAGCAAACTTAATTTTGTGAAACTTTGCCAATATATCAATTTCCTGTAGCAAATAATTTTGAAGTATTATGAGTATTAGGAGACTAAGGAATTATAATTTGGGTGTTTATAAATACTTTCAGTCATTTATATTATTTTTTATTATTATTTTTTATTACGACAAAAGATGGAAGAGGTACTAAGTACGACTGTATATTTTTATGTGTGCTAGTGAGTAACTTTTTACTGTGTAAATCAATTTTTACTATTTAGTGCATTTTATATGAGGTCGTTTTCTTTTTTGTTAAAAATTCATTTACTTTACTAAAACATAACAAAAATAATATGTTTGTTCCATATAAAACTTTGTCATATTTCATTTTTCGAAAGATATTGAAAAAATATTACGAGAGATTGCCGGTTGTAACATTTTAAGTCGCTGGGGAACATGGGACTATCTATGAGACTACTTTCGAAGATTGCCTTGTCGCTTCAGAATTGTCTTCGCTTTGAAAAATTACACAACCAACTGTAAATTAGATAGATGTTAAAATACAGTAAAATATATGTTTAATATATTTTTTATGTATATATTTAATAGTACGTTAACTTGGATTTTTTTGAGTAGCATAAGTGAAGAAAAAAAATACTGCCAACAATGAAAATGTACTAAGAGACAGTTCCTATAGAGAATCAGGTGTAATCGTAATATAAACAAAGTCTATTTACATGATTTTAGTTCACTCTTAGCCAAGGATTTTTGACTAAAATAAATAAGTTGTCTTTCCCGATCTTGTAGAAATTTTGGGAAATTCTTCCTTAGTGTGCCACTATGTTACACAAAGTCTAGCAGTATCGCGCATTACAGGCTAGTCAGTTTGAATCTAATGTAAATAAATACACTCTGTTCACCGTTTTCCGTCCAATTTCGAGACATTGCGAATTGAGTAGTGGATTTCAACGCCGCGCTATGTCTGCGCTACTAGAGCGAAGAAATTAAAATGTTTCAAATCATTCCCCTGAGTGACAATCGAACCCAACAACCAACAACCAATCGCGTCTATAGTTAGACGATGTTCTTCTACGCCGCGATGTTACCTGCGTTGTCTATCAACCACTGAATGAATGATCAAAGATTTTTTATGTATTATTAAATTACTTAAACAAATTCAAATTTGTTATATGTTTGCTTTACAGTTATTTTTACATAACATTCATAAAAGTGCAGGTTGACCAATGCAAGCCGCATGGGATTTTAACTTCTTTATAAAACTACGAGTACTTTCATAGATTGCCTGTCGCCTTGAAATCATGTTACAAAAATTTGATTTATCGGATATTTCCTTTTGCATTCTATGTATCAAAAAGATTTTATGTCAATATTTATGCTTATTTATTTAACAATCGGTTACTTTTATATTTTTTTATAAATTACTAGTAAGTAAAGGAACGGCGAAAGGAGTGTTTTGACACTAAGTACTCTCTGACTAATTTGCTAAGCGGGATAAAACGTGAAGCTGCTAGATACCTCGAATTCAATTCCCACTCCAGGGAATAGAATTTTTCATTTCCTGGGTTTGGTAACAAGACAAAGCGCGGCGTTGAGTTCTGCCACTCAGTACACAATACCTCAATTTGGCGAAATGTAAGGAACGGAGTGTCTTAACACTAGGTTCCCTCTGCCTACCCTGTTATATGCGGGATACAGTGTGAAGCTATGTATGTATGTATGTACTATTAAAACCAATATAAAATTAACAGAAATAAAATAAATATTAATTACATAAATAACTACAAAAGAATATTAATACAGGCAACTATTAATTACATTTCAGTAAACATACAGCTGTAATGACAATAATCCGATTCAATTAACGTTGTTTGTGCCGAAAATGGCCACCGATTTCATTATGCGATTCAAAGTGCATTTGTATTGATGTGAAAATTCAGGGTGCTATCTACTGCCATTCAGTGATTGAAAACGACGACCCACTTTGCCAATGGCGTGTTTAGTCAATAGTAAATAGCTACATTGTGTAGACTTCGACCTAAATAAGTGGCAATCTAAATAATGAAAATATATTTAAATTAAATTATCAGAAACATAAGTGTGGTGGTGGCGTGTTTCGCATTACCGATAGGAATGTTGGGAGTAAATTCATATTCTGTTAAAGAAAATATTTATTGCAATACAAATGTTTGGCAGAAAAATAGAAGTTTCACTCTTTATCCCGCATAGCAGGGTAGCCAGAGAGAACCAAGTGCCAAGATACTCCGTTCGCCGCTTACCGCCTAAATTCAAGACATTACGTGTTAAGTGACGTAACTCAACGCCGTGCTTTGTCTTACCATAGCGGAGAAATGAAAATAATGCTATATATTCTCTTTTCTCATGTCGAAATGTAACCCACAACCAATTGTTTACAGTCGAATGCTGTCTCACTGCGCTACGATGACCTCTGAGAAACAATAAGAATAAATTCAAATTATGTATTAAAAAACAATAAATATATTTCAGTATAAATATTTGTCCAATTTTGTATAAACAAAATTCAATTCTATATTTTTTAGCTTTACGCTGTAGCCCGCACATAGCAGGGTAAGCAGAGGGAACCAGAGACCCTAGTGTTAAGACACTCCGTAGTCGTATAACGTTTTCATTCACCACTTTTACTTTAAAATTTCGCCACAATTTTCAAAAACGACAGTATAGCAACAAAGTTATAAATTTTATAGTTCTTAAAATTAATTAGACGTGAAACCTTAAATATAAGCACAATATTAAAGAGGTCACAAAAAACATCTTATTAATAACTCATACTTATGACACTGAAAATTAATTAACTTAATGCGTTCATATGAAACGATACGACATAATATATTTGAACGTATGGCGACAATATGAATAATACAAACATCATTTGCAATTCGCGAATAAATCACAGAGAATTTATCGTGGAATTATTTAGTGTCGAAATAGGCTCATTGTTTTAATTACAACTTGCCAATTAAATACGTAATATTCGGTTATAATGATAATAAAACTATAGCGAATTTGTGTCTACTCGTCAAGTTCAAGTTTTCTGTCGTATACAAAAATAGCTAGAAATAACCAAGTCTTAAGACACTCCGTTCTCCACTTTTCGCCCTACATTGGGTCATTATGTATTGAGCGGAATTCAACGTTGCCTTTTATTTTAACAGAGTGGATAAATAAAAGTTATTGAAAACATATTTTTTCTTTCGCGTGGCAATAAAGCCCAAAATGAGTCGTGTGTACAGTTACAACCTGTCTTACTATGCCACGATGGCCTCACACATCTGTTTTGTGTCTTAAAGTATATATATAGTTATGCATTGTCAGCTCAGTTCCGTCTTTTGAATGATTGAATTAGACGATTTTAGTAACCAATTATTTGCATTCACCTGAACTATTCTAGAAATAGGCATAGATCATCACAATACATTTCAAATATAAATTAAGGAATAATTTAGTGACTACTTTCACAGATTAAGCTTTACTGTAAAAATAAATAGATCTAAAAAGAATTTGTATGGACTGCCATCGAAAGTATGAAACCGATCGATTTAAAATAACTACAAAAACTATGTACAATTTATTTCTAGACATAGTTATAATGTAATTGTTAACAAAGCAAGCTTTTTACAAAGGTTCTTTTAATTCAGCACCTCTACAGCTAAACATACAAAGGCTCAAAGAACTATTCTTCCATTTTGGTTCGACGTAGGGATGTGATTATGCGGGCGCCGCCGGCATAGTTTTATGTAAGCGAGGGATATTATAAAAATGACATTAAAGTAGAGTCCAATCATGTTCAAATAGACGATTTATTTTAAAATATTTTTATTATATTTCCAATCTATGGAAGTCTCTATTTTATGAAAGTAAATTTGTATATTGTTTAGTAGATATGAGTAGTAAATATTATATATGACATACTGTTTCTTCATAACAGGTTAGTCAGAGAGATCATATAGTAAAGATACCCCGTCCTCCACTTTTCATCCAAACTCGAGATATTGTGTTTTGGGTAACAGAACTAAAAGCCGCTCCAACGTATGATAAGTAAACTATTCCTTAACTTCTTATACGTCTTACGAAAAGCGGGGATAGAAAAATGATTTAAATATAACTCTCTAAATGACCATCATACCCATAACCAATGATGTTTACAGTCAGAAACTGTACCACTACACCACGATGGTCTCTTCTCATTTAATAAAATATTAACAATAAAATATTTCCAATGTAATAAACAGTGTCGAATTCATTCACCATTCAAATAGATACGATTTCAAATAAAATTCAAATTCAATAATAAATCGAGGAAAAAAAGTCAATCCTATATCTAAAATACAAAGCAAATCATATTCAAAAGCTTTTCAACATTGGCATAAGCCTCTCGATAACTTTTTTCAAAAGGTTATACAAAATTTGACGTTATCAGGTTTATGAAAAAGGACTTGTAACAAAATATGAATGACATCCTTATCAAGTTCCCGCTCCAGTGATAGGGGTGTCCATAAAAGTTTAATAGCTTTAATCTTTTAAAGCTCTTATAATTTAGGTAGCTGATACAACATTTACGATTCTCGTAAACTTTGTTTGGAAGTCGACATTGTATGAAATTTGCTATGAAGCACGTTTGGGAAGTGCGGTTGTAAGTATTTCTGACAGCTTTATATACCTATCAAGTAAATATAAGTGTCATATTAACTTGTAATAGGTTTTGAATATTTTTACTTACATTGTGAACAGTTTCTTGCCTTAACATTGCAACATTTTTACATAGCAACAATATTATTAAATATAAAAATAAATAAAAATTATCATATACGTACGTAAATGAATTATTAATTCAGGGACCGTAGCGTTTGGCGCTCCATTCTCTGTGACTACCCTGCTATGGATAAAACGTGAAATTAAATATGTAAGTATATACGTAGTCCATAAATTTTAATAAAGTTATCAAGTATTTCTGAGTTATTACATTACGCATTAGGATGATTAATCATAAACTGAAGGTGTAACTTAGTTATATATCTAATTCTAAACTTTGGAAATCAAAGCAGTATTGTACAGCTGTGTTCGTGTAATAAAATTAGCGATACGATTAAGCGTAATAATCGACACATTTGCGAGCTCGTTTCCAACCGCGATCAAAAGAGGCCAATACTCTCAAACAATTGCAATAATTGCTATTTTAAACTCTATTTCAATCGTTATAATGTTTAAAATTGAATAAGATTATTCTGTCCATATATCTTGCGTGTTTACGAAGCATAAAGCATCGCTTAGTAAAGAAAGCTTATTGTTTTATATCGCCGCCCGCCCTGTAATGTGACAGTGGGCGGAATCGGCAATACTCTACGGTTTAGTGACACTGAGTGTAGTTGAAGAAATCTATTGAATTTTAATTAAGAATTTAATGTTTAAGCTATATAATTGATATTTATAAAGTTTCAATAAAAAATTCCAAGTAACAGATTGTCAACTTCTTATGTATGAAACTTGCTCGTATTGAAGAAATGCCACTTTAATTTGAAAAGTATTATAGCATGATCTTTCTATTTTCACTTACCTATAACGTATAAGAAAATATTCTATTTAATTTCACCTATTCTGTTTTTCTCAAATATGAACATATTCGAAAAGACTCGAAAATCAGTTTAGTTTTTGTATTGCATTTAACGTCGCATTTCAAATAATCTTCGTCAATAGTATTTAGAGTTACGACGCTATCCCATTACGGCCTCCTTGTGGCTATTTTAATTATTGGTATTTATCATTTTGAATATATCATTAATGAATTTTAAAATTACTGTCAAAACTATTTTTTTAATCAACTTCAAAAAGAAGGTATTATCAATTCAACTTTTTGTTATGTTTGTTATCGCATTACTTGTTACTAGGCAAACTAATTTTGACGATTCTTTTTTTATATGATAGCTAGTACTTTTGATATGGACCCAGTTAAATTTAGTTAATATCTAACAAGTTGAGTTTTTGAGTTATTCGTAATAATTATATTTAAAGTATTTTCTTTGAAGTCGGCTTACTTTTTATATTAAAACCTTAATTATAATTATACGTAAAAATAATTATTACAAACATTTCCTAGAAAAGCTTAGTTTAATCAATACAGCGTGGTAATAGCAAGAGGATTATAGTCGTAATGTAGCTATTCCACAGTTAATTAATAATTATGAGTGCTATTGTTTATGGTCACGACAGTTAAGAATTTTATTATATTTACACATATTTCAGGGCGGAAGTAACTTTTATTATAACCTCAAGAATTTTCATATACATTCTGTAATAATAGCCTGGTATTAATATACTCTATATTGTTTTCCATGAATTTATGGGTTGGGAAGGTACTCATAGTACCTTTGCATTGATTATGTTATTTTTAGTTTTTTGAGTATTCGATATTCCATTAAGTATCTATATAATTTGGGACTACAAAATATTATATTTTTTTTGTACTGTATATATTATTTATATAACGTATTTCGATCTTTAACTAGTTAAGTTGCAACACTGGTTTTCTTTGCGTATCAATAAAAAAATCAGAAGATAATCAATATTTATACTCTGTAGCAATATCTACAGTATGACTATATACTCGTATGTACGCAAATGTATGCATCTATGGTTATAAAGTATTTATATTCAAAAGTATTTTTAAAACGCATCTTCCTTTGTTTTAAAAATAGTATGAAAAACGTGATATCATAGAAAATATTATACAAATTTGAAAGTTTGGATCTAAGAGATTATTTTTTTTTTATTTTTACGCTTTTTCTCACGTAGCAAGATAGTCAGAGAGAATCTAGTACCACTTTACTTTCTGCCCGCATCGAGATTTACGTGTTGGGTGGCAGAACGCCACGCTTTGTCGTTTCAGAGCAGGTAAGCAAAATAATTTAAAATAAATTGGGAATCGAACACATAACCATTGCGAGAAAAATTAAGAAATAAAAATTACAGCATAAAAATATTTAACAAAACTGAGACGTGAACCCAAACATCGCGTGATATATTGATAGTTAGGCACACCCTAATACTCAACAACGGTCTAATATACCAGTACATAAGTACCTTAAACACGTTATTTCTTATATATGTATGAGTAAAAACAATAAACAATTAAAAATGACCCCGCATTCCAAAGTGTTAGCTATTTACGATTAGAGTACTCTCACCCGAAATATATGCTTATGCGTTATTAAATATTCACACTGACGACGGTTGAAACGCGGCGTTTTTTTTAAATATAAAGCAGTTTCACGGTTCATTCCACATAAAAAGATAGTCTGAGGAAAGTCAGAGTCTACTACGTTTGCCGCCCGAAAACGCCCGAATACGTAAAATGATGTGATAAGTAGTGGAATTCATTGCTGTGGTTTATGTAACCAGAACGAAAAAGTCAGTTAGATACATTAAATAATTTAAATTATTCCCCCGAGCGAGAATCGAACCCACAACCTATCGTGTTTACAGTCAGATACAGACACGCTGCACCATGATAGCCTCTCTTTTGTTATATTTGTTAGATTTACTATATGTAATATGTAATATTTAGTTTTATAAAAATATTTAAATAAAAATAAAAAGTGTTACTAGCAGTTTAAATTTACGTATGATAGGGTTCTTAAAACGACGTGTCAACGAACCATTTAGCCCCTTTTTAGTTTCGGCAGGCAAGCCAATTAATTACAGAAGTGTTTTATAGATCAACATTATAATATATTAATATATTTAGGATAGATTAACGTTTTCGAAATATATTTTAATTATAGTTATAAAATATAATATGAAAAGCGTGATGTTATAAAAAAATAAAACTTCACACTGTATCCCGCATATAGCAGGGTAGGCAGAGGGAACCAGAGAACCTAGTGTTAAAACACTGCTGATTGCGTATTGCGTATTGCGTATTAACTTGCCTTGTTACCAAACCCAAGAAATGAAAATACTAAATTTTACATTTCCTGGAGTGGGAATCTAACCCACAACCCGTCGTAAAAATAACATAACAGTAATAATATTGTTGTAAGAATAGAGAATAAAAAGCTTAAATTCTCTTCTACAATTTCACTCTTTTTCTTCCTTAACGGGATAGTCAGAGAGAAGCTAGAAACTCAAGACATTCTTTCCGAAATCGAGACATAGTGTGTTGAGTGGCGAAATTCAACTCCATGCATTGTCTTACCAATGCTAAAAAACAAAATAATTCAGGCATAATCATTCCCATCATAACCTCTAAAAAGCTTTTCGCAAACTTAAACTGTAAAATTTTTATAATATTAAATAATTTCCTCTTTTAAATTCATTAGCACACTATAAAACACGTCAGCGACATACGTGTAAAGTACATTTGCATGCCACTGCTACCATGAAGAATGTTGCGTGCTATCTCTGTCTACGCTGACTTATTATGGCGGCATTTTCATTAGATAAGAAAGCGTTTATTTAAAAATAAACTGCCCTATTGACATACACTACCCTTACCCATTTACAAGCTAAAACATTCATTAGTCTACAATTGTTTCCATTGCTTGTTTAAACTAAGTAGAAAATTTATTTTACCTTTAAAACCGTTGATGAACAGTGTTTTGAAGTTAGTTACAAATTAAAAATATAGTTTTTTTTTTGTATATAACTAGCAGGGAGGGTTGTCGCGTGTTCAATTTGCGTGATTTCTGCAGTTTGGTATCGCGCGTGACGTCGTTCAGGAAACTCCTCTGAGGGGATCCAACTCCCCTGCATACCACCGTACAGTATGTCCGACTCCGACCCCATTTCACTGTGAAACGACAGTTTTATTTGCTTTTCGTGTGGAAGTCAAATGCTTTGTTCATATTTAGTCGACATTAAACTTTTGGTTAGGAGGCTGTATGTTTTTAGTGGTGCTCTAGCTTTTATTTCCGGTAACAAAATGGTTTTATAATGTTAAGTGATGAAATTTGTAATTTTTTTATGTTCACGTATATTTCAAATTATGTGAGGTCGAATAATGAAGTCTTTCCACTTTTTCTTCATCAGATTACTGATTGATTGATCGCGGCGTTAAGTTCCGCAACTTAGCACGCAATGCCTCAATTCGGGGGAAAGTGGGGAACGGAAACGTTAAAAGAACAGAGTGTCTTAACATTAGGTTCTCAGTTTTCCTCTGCTTGCCCTTTTACCCTTACGATTAATGAAATTAAAGATTTTTTTTTACAAAATGAATCTGTTATTGTTTATGTTTATTTTTTTTAATTGAAATGTTTTTCTATGTATAATAGTCTGTCGTTGAATTAAATTAAGAAATGACATATGTCGTTTTTTTTTTTTTGAAAAGCCAGCAAAATTAATGAGAAACTCAAATGAATAATTTTCCTCTACCAGTGCGTTACATAGCGAGTTCTGAAAAACGGTTGATTATCGTAAAACGAGTTTCATAAAGGAAAAGCGTTAGAGTTACAGAATTAAAAAGGCTTATGTCTAGAAATGTCATGTTTTTAAATAAAATATTGTCAATTTTTTTTTTTATTTCTAAGTATGTTCATATTTCTAAGTAGGATATTCTCTTAATAACTATACTCGTAGAGCGTGAAGACATTTATTAAACTAAATTATCACCAATTAACATTGAATCAATGATTGATGATTCATATTCGTTTATCAGAAAAGCATTTTGTGTTATGTATTTAGTTTTTGTGTCTTTGGATGCTTTTTACTTATACTATTTTTGAGCTCCAAGCGTCTACACGACTCATTGTCTCCTCAACATCATCATCATTCATATAATAAAAATATATAAGGAAGAGGTTAAAGTTTTCATATTTAGTATTTAAATAATTAATAAAATAAACAAAAAAAACATATTTATAAAATGTTAAAGTCAAACAACAGTATTCCAAAATAATCTAAAGTGAAACGATAAATTATACTTCAAATGTCAAACAACGTAGGCCTTATTATTCAGTATTTGTACATCTATGTTACATAAAAGGCGTTCACAGAAGTAAAAGCAAAAAGGAATGAATATTACAAATGATTCAATTTGAAGCGACATTATTTTTTGTTACTCCTACTAGCGCAATTTTTGGGCCAAATCACTGTCTCTTTGTTGACGGCTGGTATTCTGTGGTATAATAATAACCCATTCTATTGTAAATAGAGTCCTATAATATACTGAAACAGTTAACAAAAGCGACTATCGTGTTTTATCATCGTGTATTTTGGTACAGAAATGATGTTATTACATATACTTAGATAGGTAAAGAGAACTTACGGTTGAGACTATGCGTCTCCGATTATATAGCGCTTAAGCAATCAATTGTAGATCACTCTAGCATGTAAAAAAGTAGCACTATGTTTTCTTAAAGGTTTAACTCTCATAAAAAAATATATTAATTAGCGTTGTGCTTGGTTTTAGACGAAGAAACAACTGGAAGATTTTTTTGGATATTTATCCACAGGAAGAAATATTCATATTTAACTATCATTTTTACCCCATACATTGACATATTGGTCTAGTCTAACACATTGTATCTTAGCCACGTAGTGCATTTTTTCAGTGAAGTAAAAGCAAGTCTCTAGTATGGTGTACTGAATTTAAAACCTCGAGCTATCAATCTTTTCCCTAGCTCTAACTTTTCGATATAAAATCGTATCCTTATTGGATTTATTACGTAGTTTCTAGCTTTAGAAATCATGAGACATGTACACTGGAAAATAGCCAAGTTCCGTTAGTACTTTTTATTTAATGCCTCTGATGTAGGAGACTTCAACTTACAGCGCTGTAAGGATTAATACTGTTTATTTTGCTAAGAGGTTTAGCTGAAATTGCCTCAAGGGAGGAGTGATGGATCTTTGCACTCAAGAAAATAAAATTTAAAATGATTGCTCAACTTTTTATTCCTTGTGTATGAAATTTTATTAAGTACAAAAATATAAGGCATATTTTTTTGTGTTCATTGCTGTAAAATTTACTTTGCGCTACGCAGCTAGGCTACATTTTAACAGAATAAAGACTGTACGGTATTTTTTTTTAAATATTTATTATAATTATTTTTATTATTTTGCGAAGTTTCAGTTCTATCTTCGGAATATAACTAAAAAAAAAATAATACAATAGGATTACAAACACACTTAAATATTTAATACAGTTCTACAAAAAATTAGCATTTTACTATCAAAAACGAACTTCACGATCTCTGATCGACTTTTACATTAACAATTTTCTACAGCTTCATCAAATTACATTAGATTTTATGTTCTTTTTATGATCATAATATGTCAGTGCAAATAACATTTTCGTATAACACATTGAGAGGAAGTTTTTATTACGTCTGTCGTTTTTCACTGTACGAGTAGATGGAGGTACGCGTTAATTTGACAAGGGATCTGTGGCACACTGACCTACTTGCTCTGTGAGATTACTTTGTATCTCGTCGAGATCCGCAAGATTAAACTCTACACAGTTAGTCTAATTACGATTTCCACATTTTACTATACGTACGTTAGCATAGGTAGATAATTTAAGCCACTTGAAACCGTAAAGTTTGCATGTTGCTGTTTCTATTTCTATGTGTTGCTTTTTTCTCTTAAGTGCAAGCGTTGTTGATATAAAATAAAAGTTAACGAAGTTGTATATAGAACTAAGAATTCATATTTTGATAAAGCACTGCATTTTAAAATAATTTATTAGTCCAATGGATTTTTTGAATTATTTAGGTAGTTTTGAAACAGACGTATAAACTAATTTTCTATTTGAAACACAAGCAAATAAATACAAAACAATGAAATAATTGTATATTTTACTACAAAATCCTATAAACAAGTATAAAAACAATACCATTTCAAAAAATTCAAACCAAGCTATGTTCGTATAATCAAATAAGAGAAAAAGCCAACACATTGCAAGTCAAAAATGGCATCGCCTAACCCAAACCGACGTTGAGGGCTCTCAAGAATAAAACCAAATTAGTGAGACACTCGATCCTCCCTCGGACCTTGCACCTAATCGCCATGTGCCTAAGAGCGCGGACGGTAGAGAGGTCCAGTTATATCAGTCGGGGAGTGCGATTTTATGATCCGTGAATATCGCACAGGCATTCTAGATGTTCAGATCGCGTTTTTATTGTTATGTAAATGTGAGTTTCCTGTTAGTTGGGATTTCAAAAGGGACGATTAGGACGTCTGGTTTCGAAGGTTATATAGAATTTCCCCGTTATTTGTAAGACGCTTTGACTGCGGGAGCTCAAAATTCTTAGCCCCCTCGTCTTGAAAGTGACTTTTAAAGTTTGCGGGTATTGAATTATGATTTACTCGGCCGATTGGTTCCTGCTGCAGTGGAAAGCGTAGGCGTAGGAGTTGGTACGTCATATTTTTATGGAATATAGAAATATTCAAACGCTTGAAAGTTGGTCTGGGGTGATTCTTTCATATATGTATTATATTATTTATTAAAATACTGTATGCGTGCCTGTTGTATAGCTTATATTACGTAGAAACATGAATACACGCAGATTAACAGGTAAAGCTAAGTTAGAGTTTTCTAGGACTAAGAAGACAGGGAGCTATATAGTATATATCAGACGTTTCAGATACTTTTAATAATATAAATCATTGAGATAACCTTTAACGTCGATTAAAAAATGAGCTATTTTCCATTTTGTTTCACTTACCAAAATCCTAACAAGATTGAAAATTTATTTTTAATCAGACATGTAGACGTTTCTTTCAGTACACAAAGGTTCAATAATCCCAAAGTCCACATAAAAAATGCATGCAACGAAAGAAGAAACTAACTTCTTAATGCAAAAACATCATGACATACTCGTATATGCTTTTGACGAAATTTCAAGCTAGTCAAGCACCTAGAAACTTGGCTGACTCTTGAAAATTTCTTAGAAATAAAATTTTCGCCATTATAAAATATTCAGTGTACGTGCAATGTGAACAAACTAGCAGCTTTATGTATACGTAATGAGAGTCGTGCTTAAGTTGCTATTTCATCAGTATAGTATAGATATACTATAGTATGTAGGGACTTGGGAAGTATCGTGTTTAACGGTGAACTGTGAAATACGGAACATCTACGTGTAATTCCCATTTAATTAGAAGCTGCTGAAAACGTGTTTAATGTTAGAGTGGAACGGAGTAAAGTGAATATGTAAGTCACTCATTAAAATAATTTATCAACGTTTCATTCATTACATATGGTTTTATTTGTATGTTATTTAGGTTATAAAAATAATTGTTAAAATCAGACACCACTTTGATACAATTGAAGTGGTCGTGGGTTCAATTCTCATTTTGAAAATGATCATAATTATATTATTTTCATTTCCTGTCTCTGGCAAGACAAAATGTGACGTTCCTTTACCCTATACGCAATCTATTGAATTCTAATACAAAACGGAAGGACCAACTGATTGTCTATGTCTTCTTCTTCGTTCTTCAAGAATGTTCTTTTCATTGCAGAGATTTTTAAGTTTAGGTTTCATCTGTAAAATATGTTTTATATTATGCAAATATGTTTTATCTGAAAGTATTCGAGTTATATGATTTTTTCACTTGTCATTTATTTACCATAGAAATAAATAAATTCTAATGCTTATTAATAATTATTTAAAGAAATGTATATAGGAGTCGACTTAGAATTCTATTATCAACTACTATAAATATATACTTCTACCTACCTATATTACAAACTTCTTCGTCATACGATATATAATTCTTAATCTGTTTCAAGTTTCCCAGAACGTCATACTCTAGAATCTTCCAGGTTAAAGTTTCCTAGGAAAATCACCCAACATAATCCCTTATCAAAGACCCACAAGATCTGAATGAAAGGTCTTGACTTACAATTTAATATGCTTGCTACATTAAGCTATAAACATATATATCAACTAAGTAATATGACAGTACGTAAAATTCTCTTAAGATATCCTATTTTGAGTACAAAGGGTTAGATGATCTCACTTCTAAGAACTTGACAATACAAAGGATTACATTACTTGTTTCCTGAAGGCATAATAACAACAGCAATTACTCGGGTGTAACCTCATAATGACCCATTTATATGGAAATTAAACTATATAAGATAATTTGGAACAACGTATGTCTATTTTTTTTATATATTTTTTTATTAAAATAAAATTAAAAATGAAAAAATTATTGATTTAGTAATTTTAACGAAACAAATTCAATTACTATTTTCTTTGGGATGGTAAAAAATTACACACCTTATAATTTTATGAAAATAGCAAACCGACTTGAAATAAAGGGCACCAAAAAGTAAAATTAACTTCACGCTGTATCCCGCATATAGCAGGGTAGGCAGAGGGAATCTGAGAACCTAGTGTTAAGACACTCCGTTCTCTTTCAACAAATCCGTTCCCCACTTTCCGCCAGATTGAGGCATTGCGTGCTGAAAGGCTGAACTCAACGCCGCGCTTTGCCTTGATACCAAACCCAGGAAATGAAAAATTCCATTTCCTGGAGTGGGAATCGAACCCACAACCTGTCGCGTTTACAGTCGCACGCTTGTGCCTCTGCGCCACGACAGGCGTTAAAGTAAAATTATTACGAATAACTTAAACTACTCGTCAGTTTTTAACTTCATTTATATATGCCCACTTTAGAAGAGTACTTTTGATAGCTCATCAAAATTGTTCACTCAATAAAATGTTACACGGTAACACATAAGACAGGAAGTCCTTTTTTTAATTAAAAATGTCTCAAACTACGAATTATGTCACTTATTTAATGTACTTGTAAAACTATAATATTTGTAATACTATATACGTTTCGTGAAAATAGATTTTTTGTTTATATTTAAAGGGCGTCAAAATGCCACTCCTTGCAATGAGTTGATGCGCTATAAGGAGTGTCATTTGTCTATCATAAATTCTAACGTTTAAATTATTATTATGTATTTTAAAAATGTGAAAGTGTTATTTACACACTTAATATGAGAAAATATTTAAGGAACACTCTAAAACTTTGAAAGTAGCAGAATTCAAACACGTGCCCCTAGGTATCCTTCCTAGCATTTTAGCCAATTAAGCTGTAAATATATTCTTATAGCGCTATGTCGAAATAATTAAATTCTTGTTACAAAGCTAACAACAAAAAGAATTGTTATTTAGGCATTTTTTTCTTATTAAATTTATTTTACGCATTTTATAGGAAAAGACCTACTTAATTAACCCTTCAGTTTCTTTTAAATACAACAAGATCTTTTCAAATAGCTTGTTTAAATGTTCTTTCTATGTGTATTACTTAAGTTATTAATTTCTTGCTCGTCTGATATCGAGTAGGCTATTTAAAGATTTTTATATAAAATTTATATTAAATTAAATTACATTTTATTCTACCACACAATACGTGGGCTTGCTAGTGGGCGAATGAATATACATCGTTGATTTTACGTTCATCAATACAGTCTATATATTTATTTTGTAGTCCAAGCCTACGGCCATAATGGCGCAGTGTGTTCTATTCACTTTCCTGCTCTAGCAAGACAAGGCACTGCGTTGAGTTCCGCAATATATAGAATACAAAACTACGAAAAGAATTTGAAATATTTTGTTCTTTTAATCTAGAATTTTCTAGAAAATTATATTTTCTCATCGCATCATTTCCAAGTGGACACAATGCTTCCACAAAAATAATCTCGACTGATCTCAGTCCAGCCAAAGAAGTACTAGGCAAGAAACAATACACTTTGGACATGTTTTAATACCAATTTCTAGAAATAGAGTCGATAATGGAGCGTTTGTATCAGTTCACTACCATTGATTTTGTTTAACCTAATTTTGATAGAAAATATACGTATCTTGAAACATTTTTTTTATGTTATTCTAATGTTTTGTATCATCATATATGCTAAATATATATAAATTACATTTATGTATTTAGCTTTAAATGTATGTTTAATGCCTTTTAAATATTTGTTTGTATATTGGATCATTTTCTAGCTTCACGCTATATCCTGCACATAGCAGGGTAGGCAGAGGGAACCAACCAGAGATACTCCGTTTTTTTTAAATATTTCCGTTCTCCGCGTTCCGCCGAACTGAGGCATTGCGTGCTCAGTGGCGGAACTTAACGCCGCACTTTGCTTTATTAACAGAGCGAGGAAATGAACATACTAAATATTATTTAATATTTTCATTTCCTAGCGTAGGAATCGAACCCACAACCTGTCACGTTTACACTCGCTTGTGCCTCTGCGCCACGACAGGCCTCGTTGGACAAAATGTTTCCACAGAAATAATCTCGACCGACCGATCTCGGTCCAGTCAAAGAAGTAATTACCGTGGCAAATGCATGAGATGCGGGCGTAAAAATTCATTAATGTCAAACTGACACCATTCATCAAACTGTTGGGTGATTGATGACATATTAAAACTTGTTTAGCTTAGCTTATTGTTTGTTGAACATTTAGCTTTTATCGGAGTTGTATTATCTTAACGACGCATAAAATATGAGATGGATCTCTTTTTGATTCAATTTTTGGTACTTGTATGTGTATAGGCAATAGGCATATAATTTGAATGTTATTTAAGGTCATTGTGGCACGATTAACACGATTGGTTATGGGTTCGATTCCCAAGTGAGGAATTCATCACTTATAGGAGGAGGGATTACTTTCACTTTATTATCTTACTCTGGCAAAGTGCAGTATTGAGTTCCGCCACTAAATAGGCAATATCCCGAATAGAAAGCGTGAAGCTATAAAAAATGTAATTCAAGAGGTGACCTAGTTAGTAAATATTTATTCTAAATATATAAAATATGACGAAATAGAAAATTGCTATAATAATCGCACAAATATCATTAAAAATTATCACACTCAGTTCATAAAGTAAAAAGTTAACCAAACAGTCGAATCGATAACCCCCTCCTTTACGAAATCGGATAAAATCCATTGAAAATTAATTACCTGTTTACTAATATGTATTGCAAAAATAAAATACAATACTTCAAATACTACTACCATTGTAAAAAGCTTTATTATTAGCAATCGTGAGTATAACTTTTGTATGAGGAAGTCACTTCTAATAACACATAATGCCGCATAATTGTGAAATAATACACAATTACCATGTTTTAATACGTACTACTAGAAATAGAGTTGATAATGGAGCTTTTGTATCAGTTGACTACCATTGATTTTGTTTGACCTAATTTTGATATAAATATACATATCTTGAATTACTTTTTTGCTATTGTAATGCTATATATCCTAAATATAAGTTACATTTATTAAACACAATCATCAGTGGGATACCTCCAACTTTAAACTTGGTGGGTTGTGGGTTCGATTCCCACTCGGAGAAACGTTTATATTAAAATTATTATCAATTCTGCACTCTGGTAAGACAAAGCAAGGCGTTGAGTTTCGTCACCAAAAATGATATGTCTTGTACACGGGTGGAAATCAGCATACAGAGTGCTCTGACACTAGGTTCTTCCTGACTGCCCTGTTATGCGGAATAAAGCGTGAACTATATGTATAATGCCCTTTAAATATTGTTTATAAATTTGTTATACTGAAATATTATTTATTTAGTTGAATATACCACTAAAGCTTAAATAAAGCTTTACTTGCAGTAAGTTTATTTTATATTTTTATTTAATTTTTAAACTATAATCATAGAAAAATCTCCAACGATTTCATTAAAATTATTTTCGTTTCCCCGCACTGGTAAGATAAAGCGGGGCAATGAGTTCCATCACTCTACATGTAATATCGCGAATTCAGCTGAAAAATAGAGAACGGAGAGTATTGATACTAGGTTCTCTCTGACTACTCCTCTATGTGGGAGTGAGTTATACACTGCAGAAAAATATTAAAACAACAAGGGCACTTCCGTGAATTTAAAGCGTAAAGGTAACTTACTTGTCACAAAAACAATAGAATGTTATAAAAAGATAATTATGGGCCTTGCTTGCTTTCATATAATATTCCTCATGTACAAAATGTGCTTAGCATTTAACTTAAAGAAAAAATTCTAAATACTGAAATATCTTTTCTTTCTTAATCATTATCCACAAAGACGACCTGACGTACGTTTTTTTACAATTCAACTTTGAAATTCTTTTCATAATTCGCAGATCACTAGGACGCTTAAATACCTTCGTTTACATTTAAGAACTGCCTTTCTGAGATAAAGAAGAAAAAATCGAACGAAGTATATTTTTGGATGAATCTGTTTGAATAATTTACACCTAAAGACATCGAAAAGACGATTATTTTTAATAATATGCTAGAATCGGTAAAATTTTTGATAAGCCTTATGCTTATAATATTATGGATCATTTTTAAGTGGTTTTTGGATTACTAAGTGATAAGTATGTTGGTTGCCAGTTCAGCCATCACGAGCTGTCAAGGCGCGTTCTTTTATACGTCTCATGTCTCGGTGTCAGTTTTGAGTCGTTTTGATATGCGTTACAAATTAAATACTTTTAATTTGTCTTATCAAGAAATCCACTTTGGATTCCTTTAGCTAAATGCGTGTGAAATGCTATGAAGGATATTGTATTAAATATTTATAAAGAAATATTGTGGCCGTCGTGGTGCAAGGAGATGGCGTGTGACTGTAGGTTAGCGCGGTGGTTGTAGGTTCGATTTACTCGAGGGAATGGTTATATTTAAATAATTTTAATTTCCCCACTCTAGTTATACAAAATGTGGCGTTGAGTTACGGCACTCAATATCTCGAATTCGACCGGAAATAGAAAAACGGACAGTCTTTATAAAAAAATAGCACTTACAATGATTGTAGGTTCGATACCATCAAGTAGAGTTTTTTTAAATAAAAACTTTTGATAAAAATTATTCAGTAACGTGAAAAAACTAAGAAAAACTATATGGTTATCAAAAATAAATATCATTTTAAAGTTCGATTTCCCTTTAAAGTTTATAACAGAACATATTAAAGATGTAAGAACATACAATATCAAGATCATTGCCGTAGATGGTCAAAGTGTGAACGGACACGGAGGCACGGTCGCCGCGAGCGCATTGTAAATAAGTCGGCGAATAGCTTCGTGAGACCACAGAATATATATTTAAGAATAACCGCATGAAAAAAAAACAATATACCTATATTAATTATTTTCTGAACCTCTACATTTTGTATGTTACACCTACATTTATTGTACTAACAAAACAACTTTAACAAAACCGTTGAGTTTTTATGTGTAATTATTGCTTAAATGATTAACAATACGTCTTGCAATACAAATTCTTGAGGTAATAAATAATACTCCATTGACGTGTAAAATACATGTTTCCCTAGAAACATTTATGTTACTTTATTCAAAATTTTATATCTAAGTAATATCTAGTGTGAGTAACATTTATTTTATTAATTTAATTAATGCATTTCTGATACACTATTGTAAAAAATATTAGAGTTCTGCACTTATTCTTTATGTATGTCAATTCTGCATGCCATTCTATATGTATGCTAATTTTTATACTCCTCTGTCCACATATTTTTCAAAAAAAAAGAGATTCATTTTGAATTTTAAAAGTTACAGGAATTACTGTATTTTATACTCTATGTACATACCACCTTCTAGTGCTTTTCTGGAACAGTAACATTTGACACGCTTAGCTTCAAGGGGTCCTAGATGTCACGTCTAGGTTATCCTCATTAGATGGAATTTGTTACGATTTCATTTAGCCTTAGATCTTAAATATAAGATTACTAGAGAGCAGAAAATATAAAAATTCAAGATCAAATAATTAATTTTGCCTTTTAAACCTAAAAAATATTGTATAATTTATTTTAAGCACTGCTTAGTTAATGACGTAACAGCGTCTAAGCGAGTGTTAGTAGGTTCGATTCTCACTGAAGAGGATGATTATATTTAAATTGTTTTCTTTTCTCTCCTCTGGTAAAAAAGTGAAGTCACTCCAAGTCATTATAAAAAAATATTAATAAATTTATTATGAATTGTATTTTTCGTGAAAAAATTATACAAAATTTACTACCAAATAATTTATCCATATTACCGTTACACCTGTGAGACATATTACACATTCAACATATATACTACTTCCTGTCACATTTTTATTTTTTTATACTTTTACGTTTATATAGCGGGTCAGACAGGAAGACTTCTGTATTAAAAAGTTCAAGTTTTGTTTCACCATAAAGGCAAAATAAAAAAATCTAAATATAATATTTCGTGTAGTTGAGAATCGAACTCATAACCTTCATCAATTCAAATCAAGCCAGTGCTCCACTCTGCCATGACAACAAAACACTGCTTAAGCTTTCGATATAAACCTCAACATTACGTTCCTATAAAAGTAGGTAGTAACTTCACTCCTAACACTAAAATGATTCAAAGTATGTCGTAGAATGACTTTTAAGGAAAACATAAAACGTTCACCATTTCTGTAGTTGCTCACCAGGCGTGTAGTACACAGCGGGAGGTCGGATGAATGCACGGCATAAAGGTTGGCTATGTGATACGTTTCCTTTTCTTTATACACGACTTGTACGTGCTACTGTCCCACCCTGAATTATGTGTTAAAAAGGGTTGATAGCTAATATTTTGTATAGGCAGTGCCTCTCGATATCTTGTTCGTAATGTTAAAAGTAATTTATTTATATTTTTAACACTTGACGATGATAGGCAATTTTTTAGCTTATTTTCTTAAATACTGCTAGATTATCATATATTTTAAAGAAACGTAATCATATCTTTTTTCAATTTAGTATCTTACTAGTAAAAACCTAGTGACATGTGTGAAACTTATATTTCTTTATATATTTTCTTTAAATTAACGTTTTTTTCCGTAAAGCAAGGTAGGCAAAGAAGCTAGTGTCAAGATACTCCGCTCTCTACTTTCCACCTAAATTCAGGACATTACGAGTTGAGTGACAAATTATTAAAGTATCCGTATGTTTACAGTGAAAGCTGCGTCACATTTCCAAATCAATTTCGCTATTTATACTCATAAAGCTTATAAAGAGGAGAATAAAACAATTCTTCATGGCGTTATGTGTGAATATTATCCTTGAACGTAATATTTCTATCAAAAAATCCAATTTCGCATCCGTCTATAACACGTGACGCGCAAAAAGCCAAGCCTGACAAAGCCGTCATAAAGTTCCCAAGTAATTCATAAACTGGGAAAATGCCATTCCACTTATACCCTCCGATTCGTCGCGGACGACAGACACCTATTAATTTTTACGATCCATTTAGTTCTTTAACGTGGTAGAATCGATTTATAACCGATTATCAGTGGTGGGGCATCAAGATGCGCTGTAAAGCTTCTGTCGGTATCTCGCGTCCCAATTGCACCGCACTCTGTTGAATGCAACCGGTGAGCCTTACTAATTGGATTTCCTACTTTATTCAACGAAAAGACGACTTTATGGTTCATTTGGTTGCGGAATCACATTTAAGGAGCTTGCGTTTTAATGACGTCGCAAATACAATTTGCGCTGAAAATACGCTTTTGCTAACAATACACTTATTTGTTTATTCTTGATGTTTTCCAGGTCACAATTTTTCGCTTCCGTGAGAAAATTTGCGAGGCGCATATGAAATTACACAAAAAATATTTATTACACAATAAATAATTGAGTTTGTTTAGCTTAGAGCTATTAAAACTAATATAATAATGAATACGCTATAAATGAAATATGGGAAACCACATTAAATGCTATTATAGCACATTATGGTAAACCATATTTAATTTACATCAATATTAACTCCTAAATCAATTTCACTACTCAATCTTCATGTAATCTAAATAAGCAACCGGGAATAACAAAACGAAGCAAGCTATTAACTCCTGATTACAGCAAATTGAACAGACCGCCCATACAAAACGAATCGTCGGCATGAGCGCAGTTCGCCAATGCGTGCGTTTTACTCATAAATCAAAGCTACATCGCTTTGCATTGGTTATTAGCACAGACCACTGCTATACTCGTACTGCTGTTTAAACTCGCTAAACCGACAAAAACTTTGCTGCGGTTTCATTTGTTTACGATAAAAACTATATTTTATGGTTATTATTTTTAAAATTTGTAGTTTTAGATTTCTTTATTAAATATTGCTGTAGTATTCTGTTACAATTTACATGTATAGTCAGGTACTGGTATTGTGTTATGTCATAACATGAAATTCTTAGAATATAATAATAAAATGAAATTATGTTATAAACAATATGAATCTATCGCAGCGCAGAGGCAAAAGCGTGCGACTATAAACGAAACAAGTTATGGGTTCGATTCCCATTTGGTAAAAAGACAAAGCCCAGTGTTTAGTTCCGCCACTCAGCACGCAATACCACGCAATTCGGAAAATACCACGCAATTTGGGAACGAAAATTTTATTAGAAAGGAGTATCTTAAGATTATATTCTCAAGTTTCCCTCCCTACCCTGCTATGTGCGAGATAGAGCGTAAAACACAAAAAAGGTGTTATAAAAAATATACGTAAATACGTTTTAAGTAAAGGTTAACCTTAAACAAATAAAAAGAGTAATTTTAATTATTATCCTACCTGAATCCTTTAACCACTAAAAACCACTGGAAATTTCGCTAAAAGGATCATACATTTTGCATTATTGCTGAATAATTTACTCACAAACTTTATATTTTATCCAAAGTATGTCAAATTTATTTTAATCTAACAAACCTTTTTAGTAACTTTCATGAGGAATGCCTAAAACTTTCATCTTTCATCACCTAGAATGTTTTTCATGACAAAGTTTCGTAACAAAATAAAAGCATATAATATTTTAATATAATTTTATGTATTATACATATTTTGATTCACATACGGAAAAATAAAATATAATTCGACATTAATACATCACTACATTTTCTTTTTTTTTATATAGACAGAAGTACAGGTATCGTTTTATGAGTGGTGTTTTATCTGTGGTTATTATCTGTGGGTCTAATTAAATCTAGGAAAAGCTTTTTTTTAGCTTTACACTTTTTTCCCGTACAGGAGGGTAGTCGAAGAAAATCTAGTGTCAAGACACTCCGTTGTCCAGTTTCCGCGCTGCTGCGCTTTGCTTTTGCGCGCCAGAGCGGACAAACGCAAATAATTTTAATATAATCTTTTCTTTGGGTGGAAATCGAACCACCAAAAGATCGGGATAACAGTGAGACATGGCACTACTGCGCCATAATGGCATATGACAAAACACTATATTTTATATATAAATTTTCCTCCGAAAATTTGAACACACATTCACTGCAAGCACTCCAATGTATTGTTAATATTCTTTATTTATTTTGTTTCAAAATTTTTTTTTCTGTTAAGGCAAAAGTATCTATCTATTTAACTCCTATAAATAGTTATAGAGAGAAGATAGATACAAAAATTTTCCTAGACAGTCCAAATGCAGTATTGAAGTAAAAAACTAAGCTCTTATTATATCATCTTCTTTTACAGTGCCGTCAAAAGAAATTCAATACCAAAATACTACCTAAATAAGATATTCATTCGTTACCTCCCAGTCTATCACTCTATTAGAAGACCCGCCGACGTTTAAAGATATTAATATTTCATAAAAGCTCCATAGGAAAAGTACCTAAGCGTAAAATCACTTATACGGTAGCGCATGTGGAAATCAAATGTGGTGGAAACAGCGGGTTTACACTGCATGCATCGGAATCATAAATCAATTGGATAGCCATTAGCGATGCTTCTATAAGCAGAGTGCCCCCACCGTTACCAGTACACTAGGCGTTTTAACGTACCCTTACAAATACCTTACTTAATGCTAAATAATTATTTAGAAATTTAGGGAAGCTTATTTTTTTAGATTTAGGCATCTGCGTAATATAGGGGAATAGGCAAAGAAAACCTAGTGACACTCAATTTTGTTCGCTGCAGTATTTCGTAAATTCAGAACATAAATTGGTATTATATTTTTACTTAACATCTATATATAAATACGTAAAACAAAACTTTAGATCCTTTTTTACGAAAATAACGCGGACGGAGGAGCATGAAACTTAGAACACTTATAATTTATATAGAGAAATAGATATAGAGATATAATGCAAAAAAAGTATATTAAATTAATAAAATAAATGTTACACACACTACCATGGTTTGACATGCATGTTTATATAAAGTGACATATACTATATAATACATTGATAGACAACGCGTTGTTAACGCGTCAACGGGAACTCTAATTACCATTATTTAAAACGTATTATATATATTCAATTTTCTGTTAACTTAGATACTGTGTTTTAGAAAATTGTTTATAATATGTATATATTTTAATACCAATAGTCTCAATCATGATAATAAAAAGTTCAAATGTTTTAAGAAGTTTACAACAAGTACTGTAGCTAAGGTAGTATACACTTTATAACTAAAATATTAATGTTAAATAAATAAGTTATGGCATCTTTTATTTCTTGGGTTTGGTAACAAGGGAAAGCGCGGCGTTGAGTTCCGCCACTCAGCACGCAATGCCTCAATTTAGCGAAAAGTGGGGAACGGAGTGTCTTAACACTAGGTTCCCTCTGCCTACCCTGCTATATGCGGGATACAGCGAGAAGTTATGTATGTATGTAATCTATTTTCATGTCACTTTAAATATTTCAATTAATTTTTGTTACAATTCCAGATTATATGTCAATACTCAATCATACAATGTCACTTAATAATAAAAACAACAGCAATTTTAATATGTTCGTATTCGATTGGCGTTGATTGAATATTGAGTAACCCTCACGGAATAGCTTTCCTAGTAATCATGTAATAGATATGGGCAGCAATTTCAAAGGAATAATCGACTTAAATAATGCCTGCTTGTACTGGATAATCAATTATGCAGAATTTAATATCGGAGTTTAATTTCTAATTATGAGTAAATTTATAATAAGTCAGGTTAGTTCAGTTATTAATCTCTTTCAAGTCTACACTCATCCTCATTATTATTGTAGGTGGGTTAGAGATACTAGTATGTATAAGCGAAACTTCTTTGTCTCATTGCCAAACAAGTTAGGTGGTGTGATCTATGTTACGTCACACTCTATTTATCCATACAGTAAAATCTTTACGTATTTAACTGATAGAAATTAAAATCTACAATCATTTAATTTAATGTTAGATATGCATGGATTTGTAACATTTTTTTTTTAACTACACGCTGTATCCCGCATATAGCAGGGTAGGCAGAGGGAACTTGAGAACCTAGTGTTAAGACACTCCGTTCTCTTACAACAATTCCGCAATTACATAATGTATATTTAAATAATTTAAGATAGATGATGCTGTAAATTTATAAATTTTACTCATTTAGGTTATAGCTTAAAATTTATTTTAATGATCATTTTATCTTCGTTTAGCTATTCTTCCTTAGTCTAGTTAAGTAGCAAAGCAAATTGGTGACGACACTTGTCTTTCTGTGAGTGAAATATCAAGAAATATTATTTCACAAAGTTTTAAATATTTTTTATTTCTAATCATAAACACACGAAATTCATGAAGGCAACAAGATACGAATATAAATAATATAACAAAGAATAAACAAGATTCATGTAGGTGTGACTTCACCACGCCTATAACATGCATCGTTTCAAAACAATATGAAAAATCAAAATATCGTGCACAAAAGCGTTCATTGCTATGACTGATGACTGTAAATCAATTCGGCTGACGTCTCTCTCCCTCGCTGAGCTGGCTGTTTTTCACCTTCGTTACACACGTCAAAATAACGGCGAATCCGTCAAGTTTTGGGGGTAGGGTTCTTTACAATATTTCTACTTTGATGTCTGCATATTATGATTCAAAGGATTTAAATGTCATTTTGGGTAACTTTAATATGTAGGCTAGAGGAATGCTTACATACAGTTTTATTAATACTGTTATTTCATATGGGTAATGGAATTGTAAAATGATTCTCCTAGTAACAGAGTACGTGTTTACTTTGCATTGTTTTTTTTTTATAGCTTCACGCTGTATCCCGCACATAGCAGGGTAGGCAGAGAGAATTAGAGACCCTAGTGTTAAGACACAAAAGCTAAGTATTATGTATTTGTTTTTGTTTTTTTTACAAGGGAACCCAAAAAACAGGAAGTGCACCATGAAAGATCACTTACGAGGAAATCATATAATGTGCATTTAAATATGCTCTATAGGGTTGCTTAATATGCGTGAGTCATGGCGTTGCGATCAAATCTCTGAGGGAAATTTATTCAGTAGAAAGAGGGTAGAACCGTTTGCTTAATAACCCGAAAATATGGCACAAAGTTTTAATTGTCAAGCGTTTATCGCTTTCATAAGTTATTTCAGTACTTCATTGTGAAGGGATAGTGAGTATTGAATAACACTGTGTATAATCGTTCTTAAGTCTTATAATTGTATTGTTTCGTAATAGAAAGCTGATTATTGCGTGATTGAAAATTTATACCCGAAGGCTTTCGTTAGTCTATAAAATGTTTATAGCCAATTTTCTGTACTTATGACTTTTTCTGTGGAGCTTTGCCGCAAAGGCGGGGAATGTTTTTATTTAATCAACAACCAGCAGTAAATTCTTAACAAGGCATATTGAAATAATAATAGATTAAAATATTAATACTGTAAAAGACTATAGTCGAATCTGCATATTTTGAAGATTACAGCAAAAGATAGAAACAGATAGATTATGATAAAATATATGGAATTTATAATATATGTAAATTCTCAATAATTATTGTTTAAGCTTAATATACCTCCTCCTTAATGCGGGTATGTGTACCTACACATAACTTAATGTCAAGATATTCCGTTCTGTACTGAGATCCGATCAATTTCAACATCGCGTGTTGAATGACGGACCCCATGTTTTGTCTTAATATAATTATTCCCTCGAGTATTGATTGAACCCACAAATATCGCATATAAAATCAGATACTATCCACTGCGCCACGATAGCATCAAAATAAAAATACCGATAAATTGAAAGAATGACAAAGAACGCCAGATGGTGTCACCCCGTAGTCTATATTAGACACTCATCGCATCCAAGAACTCTCATAATTTACTTCTTATAAAATAACTTGGGGCAAAGTTCAATACTTTTAACAACACCATTTCATACTGGACGCGGCCCTTTGTTTGCAAGTTTCACAACAAACTTGTACGGAGTAAAAAAATAAATATCGCCGCACCCTTGTTGGCGAAATCACGCGTCTGCGTGCTACACGAAGACGGATCATCGGTACGAGTTGACCGCGCACACTTGCTGTTTTAATTACATCTAAATATGGAGGGCCAAAGAAAACTAATGAATTTTAGTTTTTTTTTATAATAAATAATAATGTAAACATGCCTTAACATTTAAGAATAGTAAAGATTTTAACAAAAATAAGCCGACAAAGAAAACACACTAAAATTATTATACAATATTCAATGTCTACCCTACACTTTAAATTTTTAGCATAATATTAAATACATGTTCTTCTTTAGTGTAATGTGGGTACATTACACTAAAGAAGAACATGTATTAACGAATTATATTAAGTGTAAAATGTTATTTTTCTTATATAAGTGATTTTTTTCTTTCTTCTATTCTTATAGGAAATAAATAATCTTAACCTCAATTATTACAAGTAACTCAAAAAGAAATTATCAGACCTTCACTAAATTTAAATAGGATTACATCAAGTACATCACTATCTACCATATAAAAAATAATCATCAAAATAAGTTCACCTTGTAAAAAGTTTTGCGGTAACATACAAATAAATGATCACGTTTTCGTACTTTTGTACGCCTTAGTACTATTTTAGTTGCCAATTCAATCGATAAATCGATAATCGATATATCGATCGATAATCGATAGCTTCACGCTGTATCCTGCATATAGCAGGGTAGGCAGAGTGAACCGAGTGTTAATACACTCCGTTCCCCACTTTTCGCCGTATTGAGGCATTGCGTGCTCAGTGGCGGAACTCAACGCTGCGCTTTACCATGTTACCAAACCCAGAGCTAAGAAAATCTTTAAAAATATATATTTACATATTTCAAAATATAAATTATAAATTGTATACACGCCCGTCTACGTTCACCTTGTTCCCTTAAAGATGGATCATCGAGACGACGAGAGACGCAGATCGTTCGATAAAACGTCATGATATGGAAAACTCGGCACTCGACAAATGCTTTCTACGCTTACAAGCCTGTACAAATATGGGACGTGAGTCAGCCCTTGCAATTATAGTGTCAAGGGTTGAAATGTATAGAAAATGGTCTACACTTTTAGTTTTAATAAAAATAGGGGTTGTTTCTTTACTTTTTTAATTTACACTTGGCAATTTGAACTGAGTGACGTCAATCACTTCAGGGATTTTCTTTGTTTTACAACTAATTACGATATATGTATATTGTATAGGATTAAAATTTTGAAGCTTAGTCAATTTTATGTAGCTACATACTTTTTTCCGCGTAACAAGGTCATAGAGAGCCTAGTGATCAGACACTCCGATGTCTGCCCAAAATAATATATTTTTTACGTTTTGAGTGGCGGAATTCAACGCCGTGCTTTGTCTTACCAGACCGAAAAAATTAAAATAGTTTCAAAATGGTATTTCCATTGAGGAGGAATTTAACACTCAACGAATCCGAGTGTCTTGACACTATGTTCTCTCTGACTACCAGTACCAAAATAAAACCACCGATTATTTACTATTCCGAATACAACATAAACATTATGCCTTCGAGAACCACACGTCAAAACCATGTACATCGCCTATCCAACCTGCCATCTTCAAACATAGGCTTAAAAATATTGACATTTACTTACACATTCCCCTGCGTAACAAACGAGCAAAGTTTCAGAATTGAAGTACCAGGAGAACATACACTTAAAAGAGCATTATCTTCTTATTTTTATATTAAACTTGAACCGAGAGGGAATCTTGTAATCGCCTTAAGCTTTTCATCATTCAGAAACATCTGTTGCAGTACACTGAGTCCCAAATAAGTAGAAAGTTTTAGGGCGCTGCAGAAATGACAAATCGAAGTCGAATAAAAAAATTAAGATTGTTTTTAAATAACAAAGTGCTATTTATGCTTATAAAGTCCGGTGTCGATTTTGGATTTTTTTCCTATATTGTTTTGTTCGTTAATGAGAGTAATAAAATTAAGTGTCCTAAAATTTGCGAATATATGTAAACCCAATGTATGGATGAGTTACTCACGAAACTACGACTAGATGCAAAAAGTTGGCCATAACATGAATAAATTCATTGTTAACACCAATATATATATACCTACATATTTATTAAAAAATATTTGACACTGTTTTCACAGTTGCACTGATGATATGTATATCGACTGTATAAGTACGTGTGTGTTTGTTGTAAGGTGAGTGACCTCGACCCCTACCTTCTAAAATTAAAAAAAATGTTAAATCCTATACTAAAAATAATCTGCAATATTGATTAACCACTCTGAAATCTCTGAAGTAGCGGAAAACAGAAGTAAGTAACTTATTATCAAGCTTTCTTTACCTAATCCGCAAAGTACGGAAAATGCTTCAAAAGAAGATGAAAACAAAAAAATTCCCGTTTCTAATATTACCATAGATATTTCCAATCATAATATGAAATTGTAATAAGATATACAATCGCCATGACTATATCCTGTTACATATTTTAACAGACAAAGGGATCGACCCCATTCCAATTGTAACTATTGGTACACTGGAACCCTTTCACCATAATCGAATATCGCTTTCATTTTGATAAAATTGAACATAGCTATAATGTAATAATAACGACACTTCACAAGGTAAAGATATTGAAATTCGGTAAAAATATATACCTAGCCTATAACGCCTGTCGTGGCGCAGAGGCATAAGCGTGCGACTGTAAAAGCGACAGGTTGTGGGTTCGACTCCCACTCCAGGAAATGTTAGTCTTTTCATTTCCTGGGTTTGATAACAGGGCAAAGTGCGGCGTTGAGTTCCGCCACTCAGCACGCAATGCCTCAATTCGGCGGAAAGTGGGGAACAGAATTGTTGCAAGAGAACGGAGTGTCTTAACACTAGGTTCTCAGGTTCCCTCTGTATACCCTGCTATATGCGGGATACAGCGTGAAGTTAAAAAAATATATGTTTACCTAGCAGGACTATAACTTACGTCTTATTGATATCATCCACGTCACTTCACACACGTTCTCAATTCGCCACTAAAAATGTAATGCGGTTGTAACAAGTGTTTGTTACTACCTAAACATAGTTTCATGTTTTTCCTCACATAACAGAGTAGACAGAAAAAAGTTAATATAGAAACACTCCGTTCTCTATTTTCCGCCCAGATTCAAGATATTAATATTATCAGCGCCAAAGTTTGTTTTATTAAAACGGGACATTAAAATAATTTATAATAATAAAATAATATGGTCATTCCCTAGAATAGGAATCGAACATGCTACAACCAATCGTGTCTAATTTTGTCTCTAACGTTGTCCCAGAGAGGATTCCTTCTCTAACAGGTATTGAATGACGTTGAGTTCCTCTTACTTAAATCGCGATACATCGATTTCGTTGAATGAAGTGTTTTAACTTTTGACCTTAGGTTTTCTGTGACTACCCGGCATGCTTAAAACTTGAATCTGTTTTTTTAACATATACTGATCTTAAATATTGCCTATTTAAAAGTAGAGTCAATGACTCTTTTTAGCTCCATCTACTGAGATCTTCGAAAAGTAACTTGTTTATTTACGGTATTACGGATCGATACATTTTTGTATTTACACGTTAGATGGCACTTTAGAGTACACACTTTATAGTGTAGAAATGTTAAAAAAAATCAAATAATTTAATTTCACTTAATACAGCCAAGTCAAATTCTAAGCTTTGATTTATTAATAAAAAAATATCTGAATTAGCTACAAAACTCGGCATTCGTTAGTCTTTTAAGTTTTTTGTTGGCAAAATGAAAAAGATAACCATAGATATTCTTAATATTGAACTTATCCTTAACTTCACATTTACTAGTATAATTGTGATAGAATAAAACCTTTTTCATATCTAAGTAAATTATATACACTGTTGAGACTACTGGCCATAAGAAGCTAAATTAGGCATGTAGGTTTCATAGGGAGTGGAAGTACTAAGAGAGAATTACTCAAAATTCTTAAACGATTTTTTTTAATATTATAGCAAAAAAGAACTTCACCGAAAATGCACTAAAAGATACAATTACTACAAATAACTTGAAAATTACTCATCAGATATAAAAACACAGATAATCGAAGTGATAACCTCCTCTTTTTGTAAAAGTCGGTTAAAAGACGGGATTATACGTTTTATAGTTCATACAAGTTTTGATAAACTAATTATGATGGGCAAAGTAGATGGAAAAAGATCTAGGGGCCGAACACCTGCCGAATGGTCTAATACCGTTAGAGACATCTTAGGCATCCCGGTGACCGAAGCTCTAAGGAAAGCGACAAAGAGAGTGGCATGGAAACAGCTTGTTAAAATGGCCACGACCGCATATCAGAACGGGCACGACCTTTATGAATGAAGAAACCGACCAAGTAGAAGAAGAAGAAGTTCATACAAACGTAGTTACGGCCAAAATTCGTCATAGTAGATACATACATATGTTTATAGGTAGATACTTTAATTTTTCTATTTAGTCAACGATATGCTACTTTCATAACAAAATGTTTCATATTGTCTTTCATTATTCTAAAAGCGTTGTAATTTGCTACCTACAGCCGGCAGTAAACATTTTATGTGTATGAATAATATATGTAAGCACATCCGACCGTAATTTAAACTTAATATCGCTGTTTAAACCTAAGTTTGTATATCACAATGTTAAATAACCTCCATTGTAGGTATATAATTTAGAAATTTAATTTCGAAATACTACATAACAAAGAAGCTAATTTAACAAGACTGATCTAACATTGCGATAGGAATAGGTTTCATGGTAAATTAATAAAAGATATGCTATAAGGCTATATTTTATCAATAGAAGTATTTAGAATCATATAATTAAATTTTTATCGAAAAAGAAAACCGATTTTAAATATTACATAAATCAATAATGTGTAAAATTATAACGAATAACTTAAAAACTTCTCGTAGACCTAATCTAAATTTAAATAAGAAAACATTAGGAGCTCTGGCTATCATATAAAAAGATTCATCAAAATTGATTCACCCATTAAAAGATTATGCGATAGCTCATTTAAAAAAATACAGTCAAATTGAGGAACTTTTTCTTTGAAATGAGCTAATTAATAAATTAGAATTCTCATTTGCTATCGCTTTAAAAAAACTACACAGTATTTTTTTAGTTTCAATTATAAATTAAATATTTAAGTCGTATTATTCTTTCCAATTTTTGATAGGTTTCCAAGATTTTACACAAAAAAAGTCCTATAACTTATTCTAAATTAATATCAAACTTCATTCTATATCAGAAAAGTATTGGAAAACTAAGCAAAAAAAAAATTAAAATGGAGAAACTTTAAAATAACCAAAGCATAAAATGAAACAAGAATTAAATTTTAGTATAAAACTTTGTATCGACTCTATTAAATTACCGACGGCGACCACGAACCAAAGTTTTCGTATTATAACCACGCACAACTGCGCTTTGCAACTAGCCACTAAGCATTATATTATCGATGCATGTATTTTTAACCGACTTCAAAAAAGGAAAAGGTTATTTTTTTTAGCTTCACGCTGTTCCCCGCATATGGCAGGGTAGGCAGAGGGAACTTGAGAATCTAGTGTTAAGACACTCCGTTCCCCACTTTCCGCCGAATTGAGGCATTGCGTGCTGAGTGGCGGATCTCAACGCCGCGATTTGCCTTGTTACCAAATCCAGGAAATGAAAATATTATTATTTTTCACATTTCCTGGAGTGGGTATCGAACCCACAACCTGTCACGTATACAGTCGCGCGCTTGTGCCTCTCACGACAGGCGATTAATGAAGGTTATTAAGTCGGCCATTTTACTGGATGAACTAATTTTGATGATTCTTTTTTATATAAGCTAGCTTAAGCTTCGGATGTGATCCTTTTTAAATTTAGTTAACATCTAACGTTTAGTTTTTGATTTACTAGTAATAATTTTATATTTAACACATTTTATTGTAAATTTGTTTTCTTTTTAGTTATAATCTTAATTATATTGCTAGCATATTTGAAAACTATAAATAATAATTTATATAAGCCAAGAATCCTTTGACAAATAGGAAAATAATTGGTCGTTTGAGGCCATTGTGGCACAGTAGGACAGTGTCTGTCTGCAAATGTGATTGGCTGTGACTTCTATTCCCGCTCAGGGAATGTGTAAACTATATTTATTTCTCTACTCTGGCAAGATAAAGGGCTGCATTATGTTGGCCCCTCATCACGCAATGTTTGGAATTTGGGCAAAAAGCGGAATACGGTGGAATCTCTCTGACTACACCTAAAAAAAAAGCTGAAGCTGAAACATATACGTTTGATATAAGTCAACTGAGCTACTGCATACTGCATTTGTTAGTACATTACAGATATTAAGGCTATCTAAAGGACAAATTGTTTAACAAGTAAGTCCATTAACCCTAAGGTGGGCCAAAAGATATTTCATTTTTAATTTTTTAAATAATTTAAATTTTAAATATATATTCATAATTTTAAATATAAGAGTAATTTAAAAAAATCACGGTTATTTTTTTAATTATTTTTGCTTATTCTGAAACAGTAGACAGAAAAGATGCTGGAACAATAGGTGCGTTAAACTAACTTCAGGTATTTGTATTGACAATATCAATAATTTATTGCAGTATAAATCGGCATTATTGATAGCTCTTTAGCTTATTCTCGCATATCAGGGTAGGCAGAAGAAATTTAGCGTCAAAACAAACCATTCTTTGTTTTCCACCCTAATACAAGACATTGGGTCTAGAGGTGTTACTCTAGTTTGAGTACACTTTGAGTTCCGTCGATCTCAAAGTCGCACTAATAAGACATACAAGAGAGACAAAATGAAAATAATTTAAATATTTTCATTAAGCATGGATAAGTAAAGATCGATCGATCTTTATTGTGTTTCCAGTCATTCGCTAGATAAATACGCTAAAATAGCTTGCGCAAAAGATTTTATTCAACAAAATTAATGTACTTTACATTGACTACGTAGGCGCTATAGCGCCTAGTAATCAATTTCTTATAACAAGAAATAATTACTAAATTACTTACTTATTCATAGCGTGCCTTAAAAAATCCAATCAAACAATTTTAATAAAATTCCGCCGAATATATACTATTTCTTTCGCTACTCCACTTTAGTCTTTTATCGCAGTCAGTAATAAAGTTTCAAAGTACGGTGGTCCTAAATGGATAGAAATCAATTGCGCAATTATGCACCTTATTTATAATGGAATAAAGCCTTTTTTGTCATAAATATATTCAATGGGTTATGAATAGTAGGCTTTAGCGGAATTCGTGAACTTAATATCAGTGACATCGGTGACACAACATTAAGAATTATGCTTCTTGTTCTTTTTCAAATCTCCAATTTCTTCTTTGATAAATTGTCCGAGATAATTAAATCTTATTACCCACTGCATACTTATATAAAAATGTGTAAATCCGTTAAACTTTATGGTATTAAAATTAAATGCGGAATATGTATCTTGGAATATTAATAAATAAACTTTTTAATTTAATAGGTTATATTGTATAAGGAGGTCATCATTGCGCAGTGAAAAAGTGTTTGACCCTTTCATGCGTTGTTTGTGGGTTCAATCTCCACTTGTGAAAATAATTGTATGTTAATTTACAAATTTTTCGTTTCTCTGCTCCGTTAAGACACACAACGGCGTTGACTTCCACCACTCAGTGCGCAGTTCCTGTCATGCAGGACTTGCTCTATAATTTATAAACATGTAAGTCAATTTCATTAAAATTGATAAATAAGCTTGGATAAGCAAACATAACTCGGATTCAAAATGTATGCTTTGATTCGGGTAATGTCATACTGTCTAAAAGATATTTTTATCCATTTATGTATGTTTCAATAGACAATAGTAGTACATATATAAAATATGTGCCAAGCCATCGGTAACAGACAAACAACTTTTATAAACATATTTACAAAAGCTGGGTTCAAATTTTTATACTTCTTAGAAATATGTTTTACGTTTCCTAAGTATGTAATTAATATTTTAAAAAAAACTTTATAAACTTTTCTATAAGCTCTTCGCATTTCTAAACCTTACAATATCCCTCCGAAAACAACGCAAAATACTCTTATCTCCACTAAGAAATGCTACTTCATATTCCGTAGATAATAAATCTTGGGAAGGGGACACATCTGTCAAAAGTGTAAAATATGTATTTCTTGTAACACCCCATCCTGTCTTTTCAGATTTAAGTGAATAAGATACATGTCCGCCGCCGTCAGGTGGAAAGAAGGTCCAAGACATTTTTTAACTTTATTCGAATTGTCGCTACAAATGCTCTTTGTCTTAAATTGAATTATGTAGCGGCTGTATGGCATTTTATATATTTTAAATTTGTATTTTTTTAAGCTTCACGCTTTACTCTGCGTAGCAATAGCACAGAACCTAGCGTAAATACACTCCGTCCTCTACTTTCCACATGTATTCGATGTATTGCTAAGTAGCGGAACTCAACACCACACTTTGTTTTACCAGAGTAAGGATATTACAAGAATTTAAATATAATTATTCCTTTAGTAGAATTGAACCCACGATCAGTTCCCGTTTTAGTCAGATATATCTCACTGCGCCACGATGGCCTCAAAGTTAATCATATATGAAATATATTTGAAAGTCTTTACGTACATATGAACATGAATTTCATTATATTATTTAAATATTTATACGTACCGAGCATATAACTTGGAACTTAGCCACGTTCTTGTTGTGGAGAGGCCAAGATGCTGCATAATTTATACATTTTGACTATTACGAATAATACCTACTGTATGCTATCCGATTGGGTAATTGTTATGGAATTACGAATTTTAAATGTATTTGCCAGAATAGACAACGATCTTTACGTTTGACGTTTTTTTTGACGTTTTATTATATGTATAAGATTAGCATTTTTTTCCAGTTTCACTGTTTCATTTTTTTTCTAGATAGTCAGAGAGTAAATATCATGTGTCAAGACACTCCACTCTCTTCTTACTACCCAAATTCGAGACATTACGTGTTGAGTAGCCAAGCCCACAAACGCCACGCTTTATATTAACAAAGCAAAGAAACGTAAATAATTTAAATTAATCACTCCATTAAATATAATTCAAGTGGGCAACGGAATTGTAGACAGAGAACGAAGTGTTTTAACACTAGGTTCTCAGCTTCCCTCTGCCTACCCTGCTATGTGCGGGATACAGCGTAAAGCTAAAAAAAGCCTGTACTCCAAGTGGAAATCGAACACACAATCACTTGCATTTACAGTCAGTCGTTGTCCCATTACACTACGATGACCTCAACTTCACTATCTAACTTTAAAGTTTACTTAAATATATTATAAATAATTTAATAGAATAAAGTCTAGCATATACAAACTACATAAGTAAAGAAAAGTGACCTGTAAACCGTCGATATGGGTCATAGTTCGGTATTCGCTTTGATCAGTGGCATCCGCAAACGGTTATGAAGGATAGCGGCGTACTCATGCAGAAGTTATCGCTTATTGAAATCGATCCAGTTGACCCGGGATCGGAATATTTTTCACGTCACTACGGTATAGGTGGGTTGTATTTTAAATTTTAGTACTGTAATATGTGCTTATAGATATCGGTATGCTCGTGATATATTGGAACTGTTGTGAGTTCGATTCCCACTCGGGGTAATGATTGTATTTAAATTATTTTCGTTTCTCTTCTCTATTCAAAAAAAACGTGTCGTTAATTACCATCACATAACATGCAATGCTTCAAATTTCAGTGGAAAATGGCAAATGGAGTGTTTAGGCACTAGTTTCTCTATGATTATCCTACTATATCGAATAAAGTGAAGCTAAAGATTCCTGTATAAATATATAAGGATAAAAAGAGCTATGGAGACTTCAGTTATGACATTATTTTTTATCTATTCTTATATAACATACTTATATTAAAATCAATAGTTAAGATATTAAACAAGAATTAAATATCTAAAAAGATTAAAAGTGTGAAACGAAAATGAAGTGAAGTAAAATTGAGATGCAACTTCACACTCCGACTTTAACTAGTCGTTATCGCCTTTTCAATTTAGCATCAAAGGAGCCATGTCCTAATTAGCAGATTCTCGTTTCGTACCAGTTCGTGTGGAAGTTATTGTTTATTGGCAATAGGTATGCCTCCAACGGCGCCGTTCGTACGGAAAATTAAGGCAAAATCAAACTAGGTTGTACCCTGTTTTTCAATATTTAAAAAATCTTATTCTGATGTTTCACAAAAGTATTTTTATTAACAGAAGGGACTTTTATTATGGATAACTATTTTAATAATCATAAAGTATAGTAGTAACTTTTATACATAAAGCGTATTAGAAGTTCCAAACTCCTTTAAACTAACTTCGAGTTTTGAATATTTGAAAAATACCCCAGTTTTCTTGAAGACTTCGACTATCGAATACACAACAGAAGGCATACTTGAACACAGGTGTACAGATAAGTTATTAAATAAATATTCATATTCTGAAGAGTATGCTTTTAGAATAGCTTCCTGTGTTGTTCATAAAACTTTTACCATTATGTTTTCCCACGATACGTCATTACTTTTATTTACGATCTAGCGACTTTCCCGACTTTGCACGAGTACTCTTTTAGGATGCATTCTTTTTTAATGTGGAAATAGTATATATAACAATTATTACACAAAAAATTGTGACAATCTGCTGAGTAGTGCCCATCAGTAGTTGACTATATGTAATGCATTGAAATTCTATCGAATTATTTTTACGTTTTTACAGCTTTTTAAAATACAACATATAACATAAGTATGTCCATAAATATATGTGCATAAGTAAATACTATTTCCAATAAAGTTTTCTAGGAATTGTCAATACATTCTCAACAGAAGATCTTTGCTCTACATTTCAACCAATAGACTAATTCATGAGTCATGTTCGCATTTACGAAGTGAAGGAACGCTATAAAGCTGCTGTAAAGATTCTTCGAAATCGCATATAAATAATGTTATAAATAAATTAGCATAAGCCATGTATTAATTTTTAAATATAAAGTTTTTTTAAAATATTAATTATGCAGATTAATTTTAGATAATACAAATAAATACAATAATCGCAAAAACAACATTTTATCTTTAAAAGAAATAAATGTTCAATATGTAGCTATGTCAAGTTTTTTCTAACTTAATAATATATACAAGAGAAATTTAAAATTCTTAACATTGCTTCCCTTGGAACAGTGCAACGAAATTTAGGAATACTCAAGTTTAGGCGAGATAAGGAATGCGAAGAATTTCCTAGGTAGGGAGTAGATCATACTGAAACAGGTCCAAGCCTTTATACAGTACATTTGGGCAGTATTGATCGAGCGGCTAGACGATCCGACACGGGGGACCATAGTCTTCAATTATTCAGCCTACTTCCGCGGCAGAGCCCGTTCGTTACATCTCGCCCTGAGTGTATTGCTACTCTTTTATGGCGTGGCACTCACGTACATCGCTAGATTGCAATAAAATAAAAATTCATAGTTCTTTAAATATCTGGTTATTGTATGGGGAAACAGCGACATGAGAATCTACTTACTTGATGAATTAATCATCAAGAGTATAGCGTGACTAATAATAATAATGGAAATTAAGATTGTGTGTATAAAACTGACAATTTCGCGTAAATAAAATTAATGACTTTGTAATTCTAATCATAAAATTATTTTTAAAGCTTGAATTTTTAGGTTTGAAATTTTACATATATTCTCGTTATACAACTAAATAAGAGATACAAAACATTTTTTTTTAAATCCTTTATACTATACATTGATATGGATTAAAACGAATTTCAAAAACACATAACAATAAAAACATCTAAAACTTTCTTTAAATAACGCCAGATTTTTTAATATATTAAAGAACACACAACGACCAAGTTTGTTATAACACGATAAAATGCTTTTACACTTATCATTATCTTCAACATGATATGCAATAATATCAAACATCAATACAGATTGTAACATTTTATTAAATGAAGCAAATATATTTATGTCAAAAAGATTAATTTAAAATAAAATACTGATTATCTAACATAGTATCAGTATTATCTATAAGAATTAAGATAGTATTATTCAGTGCTCTATAACACATTAAACATGTCGTACTTTGCACTTATAACTTTAGTAATTCTATGTTTTAATGGAATATCAGCAGAACCATTGCAAACCGTGAATGGAAAAATCAATTTATTACTTGGAACAACATCGGGATGTCCTTTTGCCGCAAATTTCGTTAATAACCAAATAGTGCCAACATATGCAAAATATAAGGAGTTCCTAAATATACAATTTGTGCCATGGGGAAGAACAATAAGAGATACTAATGGCAGCCTCATATGTCAATTTGGAGAAGGTGATTGTTTTGCTAATCGCCTCAAAAGGTGTGTTATAAGTCTACTACCAGATAACCTTGATGCTCAGGTACAATATATGTCATGTGAATTCACTACGTTTTCTGCTCTGCGAGAAAGAAGTCTATTTTGTGCTCAATCTATTGGTCTTAACTTGGTTGAAGTAGACTATTGTGTATCAACAACTGGAGATGCGCTTGAAGGTCCAGCACAAATACTTTCTACACCAGGCATACAAACCATCAATTCTATTCCTTTTCTTATCTTCAATAATAACATCGATGTTGCTCAACACAGGCAAGGTTTTCTCAGACTAGAAAGCACCATTTGCTTTGCATTGGCCGCAGACAATAGTACAGGAATTACCCATTGCAAACTTTAAGCTTACATTAAAATAATGCCAGCAAAATATATTCTTAAAATTCATAAATTTTGTTAGACGAAATGACAGCGACGGAGTTCAGTGAAGTGCAGCTATTTTTTTATAACCTTACCTTTTATCTGACGAACTAATTTGTGTAACAGAAAATATACTTATTATATGATAAAATAATTGTCTAATTTTCTTTTTCTTTCACAGATTATACAAACACACATATATCCAATTATATGATATTATTATTTATTAATAGGTATATACATAAATACATACATAGCTTCACCCTGTATCCCGCATATAGCAGGGTAGGCAGAGGGAACCTAGTGTTAAGACACTCCGTTCCCCACTTTCCGCCGCATTGAGGCATTGCATGCCGAGTGGCGGAACTCAACGCCGCTTTGCGTTGTTACCAAACCCAGAAAATGAAAAATTCCATTTCTTGGATTGGGAATCGAACCCACAACCTGTCGCTTTTACAGTCGCACGCTTGTGCCTCTGCGCCATGACAGGCGTTATATAATACGAGTATATAGGTAATAGATAATATGCATTAATTTATTAACAGTAGCAAATGAGCTTAATTCGTAAATTTCAATATGTTTTTTTGCATTTATACTATACGACCTTCTACTCATGGCTACAACCGCGCAGCGTATGGATAAAAAGAAGCCTATATATTTTTATAAGTTACTTTTGTTTACATAATTTATTGAAGAGGATTGTACTCTAATATATCTCTTAGAGGGCATATTTTTCCGATATACTTGAGATCTATTGTTGTACTTCATGTCATTCTGATGTACAATCCATAATACTGTAAGTTTTATTTAAAACAGTTCAGTAGTTTTTGCGTGAAAGAATAACAAACATCCATACATCCGTCACAAATCTTCAGATTAATAAGGCATATATACATACCTATACTCGTATAGGAATAACATCGTGATCATTATTTTCAATTGGACCTATATATCCAGTTAAATACATTAGCCAAAGCCTAGTCAGTAATAGGTAGCTGCAATACCATGTTACGTATGTTATAGCTACGTAACAAGACCATAATAGTAACTGTGATTCTACCATTTACATAATTGGCTTTAGTATCTGGAGCATTATATTGTATGAATATTATATCGTTATTGTAACAATGCAGGTTTATTTATTGCAAATAAATATTTATTCATAATGAATATGTTAAAAAAATCAAATTATAATTATTTAGACTAAGTGTCAGTAATAATAACTCTTAGCTAATTATTGAGTTATGAGTGAAAAGTGAAAAATGGAGTGACCTATAAACTAATCAGTTCGGTTAGTTAGTTAGACGATGTTAGTTTGAGCTAATTAAATAAATGAAATAAATTATATCATGTCGCTTGTCGTGGCGCAGAGGCACAAGAGTGCGACTGTAAACGCGACATGTTGTGGGTTCGATTCCCACCTCAGGAAATGGAATTTTTCATTTCCTGGATTTGGTAACGCGGCATTGAGTTCCGCCACTCAGCATGCAATGCCTCAATTCGACAGAAAGTGGGGAATGGAGTATCTTAACACTAGGTTCCTTCTGCCTACCCTGCTATATGCGGGATACAGGGTGAAGCTATGTATGTATGTAAATTTAACAGATATGTTGAAGCGTTATAAAGCAATCATATGTGGTAAACAAATGTCAAATATGTCAAGAAAAATGATAAAGAGAGGCGGAATGTCTCATCCATACTTTAGTAGCTGATTTGACCTTCTTGGAGGGTCCATAGCTACTAAGTAAACCGGTGATGGCAGGGAGCCGGCCTACTTCCCAGCCAACAGATATGTTGAAGCGTTATAAAAATAAATTATAATGAAAATCCTTATATTAAAACTGAAATATGATAGATAAAGCTAAAATATTTAACCTTAACACTATAGAAATTCAAGGACGCAAGGTATTTGCTATTTCTTATAGTCCTCTAAAAATTTTGTTTTAACTATCACTATATCATCACGCACGTCCTATATAAGATATCCCGATATTTTGTTACAGTAATTTAAATGCTGAACTAAAACTTTGACTATACACAAATGTAAAACAAGATAGAAAATAACAACTGCCTTGACAATAATACTTTTATGAAAATACCAAAAGAAGTTCTTAACTAAAATTTTCCCAATTGCATCTGATTAAGAATATTCCCGCTGTATACATGCTGATACTCCGGCTAAAATAATGAAGCTTCCCCACCGTACCGTTATACAGTACAGTTTTTATAAACTTCTCGAACAAAAACAACTCTAAAACAATTTTCATTCTACACCCTCTCCCCTTTAAAAGTATTTCAAGGTAATCTCCTAAGACTATGCGAAAACTCAAAACTCTTTAAGTCCCCATATTTTCTTTATGGAAAAATGTTTTTGTTCTTATCTTAATTTGTATATAATTCTTTAAAAAAATGTAGATGTCTTTATTAGATACCGTGTATTCAGTTGCAGCTGTTACCTTAGTGTATTTAATTTTCAATTAACTGTCACTGTAAGAACTTTTGTCTTGTCTTAATTTAAATTTGTTTAGAAGAACGCTTAGGGACGAATGGGGTACATTTTAATTTCTTTAAAGTTAGAAGTTAGGACCCTTCCCGTATCACAGAATTTAGATCGATATCGTGAATACGATTTCGATTGTGTAAAAATTTAATATAAAATAATATATATTGAAATTATTTAAAACTCTTTTTAAAGTATACCGACTAATAAAATGTCACACGTCTACATCATTTTACTCGGTTCGGTATCACTGAGGGGCCGTTTCTACTGTTCAAGTTAAACCTACTAATTAATTGATTAGTATTTAAAATAAAAATAGTTCGCTTAGGTTTAGTTAGACTTCCATTATATTACCCTTCCATCATACTTTAAAAAACGCACCACACTAACATTTGTGAATATTGAAAAATTGAATGGTTTTACGGTTAATTAAATTACAACACTGTATAGATTTCCTGCTTTATTATTTAAGAAAAATAAAAAATGAGGCAGAGGAAACTTAGTATCAAAACACTCTGTTCTCTACTTTCCGTTCAAAGCATTCAAGATATTGTGTATTGAGTAGAACATAAAGTCTCATTATACTTACCAGAGCAGAGAAATAAAAAAATATATAATCATGGTCGTAAAAGGAAATCGAACCTATAATCAATTGCATTTATAGACACTATTCCACTGTGATTTACTATTTTATTTCCTTAACTTTAAAATCGAGGAATTCTTTATTACAATTCAGTCACGACTCAAGCCGTTGGCTAGAAAAAACAAGCGTAATAAGGAACAGACACCTTAATCTTAATTCATTGCACAAATAGTATGTACTCCATTGTGGCGGATATATTTAAAAATGTACGAGCTCCCCTTCCGAGGTGGAACAGCGACCGCAGTATTAATGAAATTGACTTCCCCTGGGACACTACCCGGAGTTCTAGGTTGCTTGGCATTTTAGGTAAGTGTGGTTTCTTTGTTCTATGAAGTATTGACAGTATATTAATTTTTGAGTGATGGTTTCTTCTTAATAAATTAATATACTTATATAAGAAGTCTTTTAAAAGACATTATAAGGGAATTGGTATTGAATTTGGTAATAAATGATAAAATAATTTAGAGTGATATGACAAAAGTTTGAAATATTGTTAATTTTATCTCATAAGAACAATCAACAGGACAGTATCCAAAAAAAATTATAAAATTTTAAATTGTGTAATAATTATAAAGATATTATAATGTAATTAATGAATAATCATTAATTACATTATTTATATTATAATAAGAAATTATGACGCCAACAGCTTACTACAACCATAAAATTATGAGCTCAACGAAATCCTTCACAAATGACTGGTGAAACGTAACGACACCATATATCCTCATTTGTTGGTTAAGAGGGTTATAAAATTAATACCTCACCTGTAAATCGTCTGGTAACCTCCCTAGATGGTAACTTCTCTTAAATATTTAAGTTTTTTGGCCCCCTCCATCCAAAACAAGATTCAATTTCACGCCCCAAATAGGGGCCCATTTCAGAGCATTCTCGCTTCCTTCAAATGTCAGGAGACAACTAAAAGCATCCAATAACTCTAGAACTTCACCCGTTCATTTGTCACTCTCAAATATTCAGCGGCTGAATAACAATTGTGAGAACGGGGAAGATCATTTTATGCTGGTATTCAAACAACCCATTATGGTTGCATTCTAAATGGAAATGGCATGAACTCGATTTAAATCAATCTTGTGTCAAATTGAAGAAGGTGAAGGGCGCGTTTAAGTTCGTTGGTTAGTCAATAAAATTCTTCGTAATAGTTTTACAAGGGTAAAAGCTTGTAAAATTTCTGATAGAATAAAAATCTGGTATTATATGAATGTGATAAAATGTTTTAGTAAGTAATAATTAATACATTTTAAGTAGGTAAGCTACATCTTAACTTATATTACTTATACGTGACGGAGTACCTCGCTGTACTTTATTCATCATTCGTCAGCCGGAAGACGTCCACTTCTGGACATAGGCTTCCCCCATAGAATGCCATGTAGCACTGTACTTAATATTATAAAAATATAAAGATCACTACTGTATAATTAAAAGATTTCGTATTTTTATCATACAAATGAATCTTCCAATTTTCGTAAGGGGCGAAAATATAAAATTTCTATAAACATGATAAAAATAACTGACACCTATGTGCGAGAACCTTTAGTCAAATATACTAAAATAATACTATATGTAGATCTAGAAAATCATTTTACACATTATTACTTTTTTAGCTTCACACTGTATCCTGCACGTATGGTAGGCAGAAGGAACCAGAGTACCTAGTGTTAAGACACTCCGTTCTCCTTCTCTTTTAACATTTCCGTTTCTAAAAAATCCTATATGAATTATATACATAACTTTATAGCAATTCCTTAACTATAGCTCATCAATATTAATACATAGACTTAATCAAAGTTTATGTTGAATAACTTAACATAAAATCGTAGATGATATGTGGATGTTACCTGAACGCCTAAGATATATCTAATGAAGTGAAGTCACGTAACAGCCGTGACCTCTTAAATTAAACTCTACGTTATCAAAGCTCGTAATTAATTTACTTACGTGCTGAGATTTGAGAATTACCTTAGACAGTAGACTAAGAAATTGTAAGACTTATAAGAACTTTCTTATAAATAATTTAACTTTTTACAAAAAAGGAAACTGATTTCAAGTAACATACACTAAAAATACAATTATTACGAATAACTCAAAAACTTCTCGTCCGAACTTAATTAAATTTAAATCAAACCATATCAAAAGCACTATAGCTATCATGCAAAAAAGAATTATATGCGGTCGAACCGGTACACATAGAAAGAGTCAAATTGAGCGCTTCTTAAAATCGGTTAAATAAAATAGAAAAAAAGTGCTAGTTGTGATTTTTATTAAACCTTTGTTATTAAATACTAGCAGCTCCATTACGAGTTGCCTAATGCCTCAAATACGAGTTGCCTTGGAAACGTGAACGTTACTTCATGTAAAAAAGAGTAAATATGCCAAAAATTTGGGGCCACCAAATCATTCGCATTTATTTTATTAATTAACATTTACCATATTTCTAACACATTATTATGATTGATTATGTGCTTCCCATCCTCTCCATATAAACTTTTAAATAAGGCATGATATTTTTATACTTCTTCATCGGAGTAAATGGAGTCGAATTTTCTTCCTTCGCACATTAATGTTATGGATAGACCAAAGAAAATTTTTAACTTTTTTTAAAGCAAAGATTACAACTACACAAATAATTTTATATTTTCATTATTTAGCAGCGATATAAAATATGTAGCCATATAATAATTATCAAAATTCCTACGTAATCGATGTACTAGCTGATTAGTCTTATCTCAATTTTAAAGTCTGATAAATATAACACTGTCTCAATTAAAAATTATTAAAAGAAATAAAAACATATATCATATAAAAATCATGATTATGAAATAAATATTGTACAATTTGTTTGTAGGTCGAAACTCTGGTCGATAAATATATTATTTTATGTAATAGATAAATAATAAAGTTCGTGGCCATTGTGGCACTGTGGATGGCTTGTTACTAGAGATACGATGGTTACAAGTTTGTATCCCACAGGGGGGTATAATTATATATTTTTTTTTTTAATGACGAATGGTAGTCTCAATACCTATGTTCGCCCTGTGTACACTGTTGTGTGAGATAAACTGTGAAGCTAAATAAATAAAAAATAAAATAATATTTACTTTTACTTCTTCAGATATTCATGGTTTTTAATATTAAAGTAGTGTCATATATTACAGATTTTCACATTAATTATTACAAGATAGCAAACCAATTTAGTATAGTAAAGATCCTTAGACAGGGATCTATGCAGAACCATGTTTAATAGCCAATAGTTGAAATTACAGAGTACCCTGAAGTAACGGCGCTTGTAATTACATGAACCTTTGTCAAATTAAAGAGAACGTTAATTTTCACGTTGAAAATAGAATTTGTTATATAAAATTATTTTAAATTTATATATCCATTAAAAACCACGCAACTCAGCACGCAATGCTTCAATTCGGCGGAAAGTTGGGAACGGAGTGTCTTAACACTAGGTTCCCTCTGCCTACCCTGCTATATGCGGGATACCGCGTGAAGCTATGTATGTACGTATGCATTAAAAGTAATGTCTCATAGTCTTAATTATATTGCAAATTCTTTGGAAATGAAATTTTTATATAAAAATTAAGTAATCAATTTGGTTTTTATGGTCAATGTACTATTTTTGTTTTGTATTTTATGTTTTTTTTCTGCACAGCAGGGTAGTCAGAGAAAATCAGAACCTAGTGTCAAATGATTCCTTCTCTACTTTCCACCAGAATTCGAGATATAGTGACTTCAATGTCGCGGTATGTCTTACCGTTATGTCTTTCCCTGAGCGGGGATCAAGCTCACAACCAATTGCGTTTGCAGTCTGATAGTACGCCACGATGGTCTCAATTTAATTTATGTACGTCTATAAATAGTATTACTTAAATTTTTATGCTTTACAATTGTACCAAATTTAAGCAATCCAAAAATAAAATTATAGAGAAGAGTAAGAGAGTGACTTTTTTACTTAGAAAACTAAGTAAAAAATCACTACCTTATCTATCATCAGTCATACTACGTTTTGCAAGGTAACAATCTTACAATATTTATCAAACCATGGCTGACAATGTAAGCTGCAGCAAAGGCCACAGGAGTCTAGGCGAGCTCACATGATCCTGAAGTGAAGCTTTAATGGCGAACTATTAGCCAGGGCTAGACGGCCAAAGCAGTTAAGCCACCATAATCTAGCCTGGAAAAACTTCAACCTATTTTAAGTAAAAGTAAAGAGAAAATTTCGTGCTAACTGTGCCAATGACGTGGGAAGTAATTGTTAGATCTGCGAGTGTGATTCTAATCTTGTTATATCTGTAGATATTAACGTAGGTATTTTTAACCGACTTCCAAAAAAAAAGATTTCAATTCAACTGTATTTTTTTATGTGTGTTTACTGGGTGATTCAATTTTAGTGATCCTTTTCTTTGTATGATAGCTAGTGCTTCTGATGTGTTCCCATTTAAATTTTATCACATTAAGATCTATCATTATTTAGATCTGGTGAGTGGTTTTTGAGTTATTCGTAATTTTGTTTATTCTTAAATGTGAGGATTATTTACATTTTAAGCAAAATTTATCGTTCATGCTTTTAGAGATTTTTGTTTGTTTTAAAAATATAATACACTAAATTATTTAGAAATACAATGAAGAAAATAAAGTAATACTGTCTAACTAAATTAAGGATTATAAGTTAATTTTTTTATCAAAACTTTACAACTTTACAACTTTTTTACTTTACTTTTATCAACCTTAACTATTATTCCAATCATTATTTATAAAAAAATACAATAATATTATTGTATTTTTAATTGTACACAAAAATTGTAATAAAAAAAGAAAATAGAATTTAAAAACACCTTAACATATAGTATATTTAAAAAAAGTAAAATAAAAAATTTCTCATTTAAAAACAGCCTGACAAATTAATCGCATGAGAAGGTCTCACAAGAATCGACGCTAGCTCGCATGATCCTGAACTGAAGCCTATTAACCTAAACTGGGCGGCCGAGCTAGCTAAGCTACCTTAATCTAGCTTGGGAAGATTCCAACTTGCTCTCAAGAGAACTTGTAAGTTAAAATCGTTGTAAAAACCAATTGCTATCCACGGAGGATCTAAATTGTGACGTGTTGGAAAAATTAAAGTGAGGATTGTACCTAGGGTACAATATTTAAATTATTTATTTGAGTTCTTAGTATTTCGTGACCATCGAGGCGTGGTGGCATGGATTATACAAATACAAGTTCGATTCTATTCGGAGTATTATTTTCTCCGGATGTGAAGGTTCTTCATCCTTGCAGCGTTGAGTTCCACTGCTCGACACGCAAATTCGTGCGGCAGGTGGAAAACGGAGTGTCTTAACACTTGGTTCTGTTTGACTTTACTGAAAAAAGCGTACGTGCAAGCAAGCATGCGTACAAACAAGCAAACTTTAGTAAGACACACACATCAAAACGGAAAGTGGAAAAAGAAGTGTCCAAATATATTATACGAAAGATGCGTCATCCTATAAAAATCTTATAAGTCAATCTTATATGTAATTATAAATATTGTTATACAGTTTCTACACTAATCTTTTATTTACTCCAGCCTAGTGCGCTTGTTCTAGAAACTTCTACATAAATATCTTATACAATCACTATACATAAATCGATGTGTGATTCTAGATTTTATATTTAAATAGAACGTACCTGTCAATGTATGCCATTACGCCATGTTTGTCGTTTCGGTCCCAGTCGGAAGAATGTTTATATTTAAATTATTTTCATATACTCGTTCTAGCGGTGAAATACGTGAAAAATAGAGTACTGCAAAAAGTAGTAAAATATCTATAAATTCTATTGATACTGCAGATTTTTCTTAACTTCACGCTGTTTCCCGCATATAGCAGGTTAGGCAGAGGGAACCTGAAAACCTAGTGTTAAGGCACTCCGTCCTCTTGCCGTTCCCCACTTTCTGCCAAATTTGAGGCATTGCGTGTTAAGTGGCGGAACTCAACGCCGCACTTTGCCTTGTTGCCAAACCCAAAATAAAAAAAATGAAACCATCAATGAAAAAGTATTTTCATTTCCTGGAGTGGGAATCGAACCCACAACCTGTCGCGTTTACAGTCGCACGCTTGTGCATCTGCGCCACGACAGGCGTACAGCAGAAATATAAATCGAAATAATCAATTTACCAAAAATGTTTATCAAAAACTGACATTGTTAACAGACAAACAGGCAAATTGATTATGAGAATTGCAAAGTTCGACTTTTTTACATCATATCTGGTGCTTCTAATGTGGTCCCATTTGAATTTAGTTAAAATCTAACTGGTTCTAGTTAGATCTGAGTTGTTTTTGAGTTTTTCGTAATAATTTTAATCATAGGTGCATTTTATTGAAGTCGGTTTTCTTTCAGTTTGATTCCCACTCCAGGAAATAGATTTTTTCATTTATTGGATTCGGTAGCAAGGCAAAGCGCGGCGTTGAGTTCCGCCACTCAGCACGTAATGCCTCAATTCGGCGGAAGATGGGGAACGGAGTGTCTTGACTCTAGGTTCCCTCTGCCTACCCTACCTACCCTGGTATATACGGGATACAACGTGAAGTTATGTTTGTATGGTTTTATCTTAATTATCTTCCTTCCATTTTCTACTCACGTTTATACTTTTATACCTACTACTTATAATACAGTGTTCTTTAAGTTGTTATTCTTTATAGCAATCGCGCTGGGCGGCGTTCTCCGTAACCCACTTCCAAACGGCGCAGCGTATATTAAATTAAAATACACTTGCTATGCGAATAAACATAACCAAGCGAACAAATGAAAAATGGCACAGTTAAATCTATAGCGTCGAAATATTATAGAATTACGAATTTATATAATTACTAGCTGTTACTCGCGACTTCGCTCACGTGGTCAATGGCAGTCTATACCACATATTATACTGTGTATGCGTTATTTTGAAAGGTTTGAAGTAGCTAGATTTTAAATTTTTTTAAAGAAAATGATTTTCAATGTTTTTTAATGTGTCCAAAGTTTCATAATAATCGGTTAAGTAATTTTGGTGTGAAAACGTAACAAACAAACTTACATTATATTATAATATTAGTAAGATATCAAATATTTAACATTACTAGTGGCCCCGGTGACGCGTTAACAACGCGTTGTCTTTGGGAATATATGAATATGTCACTTTATATAAATGTAAATGTCAAACCATGGTACTGTGTGGAAAATTTTTTTATTAATTAAAAAAACTTTTTATGCATTATTTTAAAAAAAAATAGCATTCTACACACCTTCTCTATGTAAGCTATAAGTGTGCTAAGTTTCATGCTCCTCCGTTCGCTTAATTTTCGTAGAAAGGAGTACAAAGATTTTGCTTCACGTATTTATAAATAGATAAATTCAACAGAGTGGTTGAAACTATAAATTATATTAATGTAAGATAAAACATTGGTAACGAATGCGATATCTTTCAACTAGACTTTCCTGTCATCATGTTATATGTGCAGAGACTAGTCATGTGTTGTTATCGATTAATTTTTTCTCCACTTTCCGTCTACTTTAGACAAATTATGTTTGAGATCTCAGAAAACTCATAATCATTGCGACAGATATTGCCAACTACTCTACGATAACTTATGACATACATATTTTTATTATTTAACAGAATACTTAATGAATCCTATAATAGAATTTACGTTTAGTATTTTCATTTCCTTTGGTAACAAGTTACTTTGGTAATTTAACAGGTTACTTTGGTAACAAGGCAAAGCGCGGCGTTAAGTTCAACAACTCAGCACGCAAAGCCTCAATTCGACGAAAAGTGGGAAATGGAGTGTCTTAACACTAGATTCTCAGATTTCCTATGCCTACCCTGCTATATGCGGGACGTTACCTTATTTTTGTCTCTTTTTGCTTATTTTTTATGATTTAAAAAACAAGTTTTTTTATTGCTAAAACAAACTTTTTATTTACGTTTGCTTAGATAGAACAAAAGTTCTTTCGTTGTACCAATTTAATAAATTCCACCACTTTTATTAAACTGTCCTGAAATATTTACGGGTGACAGCAGCTCCTTTCCTCTTTGCGGCTGGTCCGTCGGGAGACCAAGTATTGTCGGTTTCTTACGCGGCGCCGTGCGAGTAAACACTTTCAAGAAACTCCACGAAATATTGAAAGAGAAAAATAGTTACATTTACATAATCTTATTCACGTTCACGTGGTGACATTTTATATGTGGAATATTTTTACAATCGTCGATTATGTGGTTATCATATGGGTTGATGGAAGAATGATAAATACCATGTAAAAAATGTCATTATATTAATAAGTGAAAAATTGGATCGCTATTTAGGAAAACTAGCAGATGGAAGAGTATGAAATTTGGCATAATTAAAGTTGACATAAAGAAAGTGCTGAAAGCCAATATTTTTTATAAAATAGCTATCACACATACTACAGTATGACTGACACATATATGAAGTTGTATACGTTGCTATAGCAACGAGTACTTTACTCGCAACTAGTTATAAATAATATCTAATAGATATATAGATAAGATGTAGGTTTTACATTCTTAAAAGCATTTAAATATAAATAATAATACCTATAGTACAATGATCCAGAGGGTGTCCTGTCAAGTATCTGTCCGATACTTGGTTAAGGTCATACGGGTACGCGACCCCGGATCCTCGAGCCACCACTATCATACTCCTATCATCCAATCCATGAAAATGGTGTCCTTTCATTCCGCACCCCCATGTCCTTATCTCCTGCTGTCTTTTCCTTTCTTGACTTATCCTCTCCCTTGGTTTTACTCATAATGGGTTTTGGAGGTCAGATGGCAGTCGCTCCAATAAAACCAATCTTCGCCAATCAAATGGATAGATCAAGTAAAATGCTGGGTATGGCTAGGGCGTCGCCGTCAAACGACGCGCAGGCACATCGCCCTACACCTGCGATAAGTGGGCAAGGGCTACCGTGTCAAGTACGGGCACGGCTAAAGACGCAAGTACCCAGAAAGAAACTCCGCTTTGCAACATGGAATATTGGCTCTCTAACCGGACGATGCAGAGAACTCGCAGATGTACTCGTGAGACGTCGGGTTCAGTGTGTCTTCCTACAGGAAACACGCTGGAAAGGCAATAAGTCCCGTAACATCGGACAGGGTTACCAGCTTATATACACTGGGTCGCCCTCGGGTAAGACCGGTGTGGCGGTAGTGCTCTCTGAAGAGCTTCAGAGTGGTCTCCTCGAAGTCGACCGTCGCTGCGATCGCTTGATGCGGGTGAAGGTACTGATTGAGGGTGTCATCACCAACTTGATCAGCGCCTATGCCCCTCAGGCGGGTTGTAGTGGCGCCGAAAAGGAGTCATTCTGGGAACAGTTTGAAGGGGTGCTACGCGCCATACCATCTGCCGAGGTAATCATAGTTGGGGGGGACTTAAACGGCCACGTGGGTAGGGCTGGGGACACGTATGAGCGTGTTCACGGTGGTTTTGGTTATGGTCGTCGCAATGCAGAGGGAGAAAATACTCTGAGAACCTGTATTGCGTCTGACTTGGCCATCGTGAACACGTTCTTCCAAAAGAATTCCCAGCACCTTATCACGTATAAGAGCGGGTCCCACTCAACTCAAATAGATTATCTGCTGACCAGACGGTGTCATATAGGCAAGGTCACTAACTGTAAGGTCATTCCTGGTGAAAGCCTAACGGCCCAACATCGTCTTCTTGTCATGGACTATGTCGTTACTCCGAAAAAGAAAGTTGCCGAGAAACGTGACCCTAGGATCAAGTGGTGGTTGTTGGATGGGCCGATGCAGACCGACTTTCTGGCAGAGGTTAAAAGTCAAAATCTACCGACTGACACCCAAACTGCCCAGGAAGCTTGGGATCGTGCCCAGTCAGCAATTATTACTGCAGGTAAACGAGTTCTTGGCATTTCTAGGGGAGGACGAGTCATCGACAGGGAGACATGGTGGTGGAATGACAAGGTGCAGGAAGCGATTCGGAAAAAGAAGGCTGCTTTTAAGGAGTGGCAGAATTCCAACTCCCCTGAAGACAGAGTGGATTACATTGCGGCGAAACGTGCCAGCAAAACAGCTGTAGCCAGAGCCCGCAGTGAGAGTTTATCACCACTTTACGATAAACTTGAAACTGCGGAGGGGCAGAAGCTCATATATAAACTGGCACGTGCTCGGGATAAAGCGACACAAGACATTTCCAAATGTCTCTGTGTCAAGGACTCCCGAGGTACGCTGCTTTGTGATCAGGGCTCTGTGAAGGAGAGATGGAGGGGCTACTTCAAGGAGCTGCTGAACACTCAGCATCCGTGTAGTCTTCCTTCCGAACCGCTCCCAAACCTCGGACTTGTTGCCCCAATAACCCTTGACGAAACTCTAAATTGTCTTCGACGTATGAAGAACCGGAAAGCGGTGGGGCCTGACGACATTCCGATCGAGGCGTGGAAATCGTTGGGCTCTCTTGGTGTGCTCATGCTCACTGATCTCTTCAACCGCATCTTGAGCACTGGTACGATGCCACAACAGTGGCGGTACAGTTTCATTACCCCTATTTACAAGGGAAGGGGCAGTGTTCAAGATTGTGGTAATTATAGAGGGATCAAGATCATGAGTCACACCATGAAGCTCTTCGAGCGCATAATCGATCTCAGGCTTCGCCGAGAGTGTACTGTCTCTGGATGTCAGTATGGATTTCAGTCAGGATCCGGTACCATGGACGCCATTTTTGCCCTCAGAACTTTGATGGAGGCATACAGGGAAAAAAGGAGAGCTCTGCATGTGGCATTTTTAGATCTGCAGAAGGCCTTTGACTGTGTGCCTCGTCAATGTATCTGGTGGGCATTGCGATCCAAGGGAATCCCTGAGATCTATATTGACATTATTAGAGACATGTACCGTGATTCCGCTTCAAGGGTTAGGACTGCTGTTGGCGACACCAAACCCTTTCCGATTACGGTAGGGGTTCACCAAGGCTCGGCGCTTAGTCCGTTTTTGTTCAATGTAGTCTTAGATACTGTCTCGGCTTACATTCAGGACCAACCTCCATGGTTGATGATGTATGCCGATGACATAGCGCTCATTGACGAGGACCGGATGAGGCTGGAGCAGAAAGTGAACCTCTGGAAGGGTACGCTTGAGAACGGCGGTCTTAAACTAAATGTGTCGAAGACCGAGTACATGGCATGCGGGAGCCCGGGCTCTGGCACTATCCATATAGGTCCTGAACCAGCCGTTAAGTCGGAAAAGTTCAGGTACCTTGGATCCGTTTTGCACGAGTCCGGAGGCATCGACCACGATGTCCAAGCCCGGATATGCGCTGCTTGGGCCAAATGGCGTGAGGTCACTGGTGTGGTCTGCGACCGCAGAATACCGCCCAAGCTCAAGGGACAGATATATAAGTGCATAATCCGACCTGTTCTTCTATACGGTAGCGAATGTTGGCCGGCGCTGTCTCGGCACACTCAGGAGCTTCGCGTCACGGAGATGAGGATGCTGAGATGGATGTGTGGCGTTACGCGGGCCGACCGCATACGTAACACATTCATTCGAGGTTGTCTTCGGGTCCGTGACGTAGCGGACAAGCTCCAAGAGCGTCGCTTGAGATGGTACGGCCACGTTGCGCGCCGTCCCGAACACTATGTCGGAAGAAAATGCCTGGATATATCTGTTCCTGGAGTTAGACCCCCCGGACGCCCAAGGAAGCGATGGCTGGATGTCGTAAAGCAGGATATGAGAGCCAATGGACTAACCACCCGTGATGCAGAAGATCGTGCAAAGTGGAGTAGGTTGAGTAGGAAAGCAGACCCTGGCTAGCCGGGATAAATGCTAGGAAGAAGAAGAAGAAGAAGAATACCTATAGTACAAATAATAAGCGTATTTATATGCCTCCGTTGACGCGTTAACAACGCGGTACGCCATGGTAGTGTGTGTAATATTTAATTTCTTAATTTAATATACTTTTATGCATTATTTTAAAAAAATGTTAGCATTCTGCACTTCTTCTCTACATAAACTATAAGTATGCCAAATTTCTCTGTTCGCTTAATTTTCGTAAAAAGAGATCCAAAGCTTTTGCTTTACGTATTTATACTCGTATATAGATATATAATAGTAACTATAGTGCAACTAAAAAACCTATTCATATGTTATTAATGTGAAACATAATCCTTTGTCAACTATTTCTAAATATTCAACATAAAAACCGACAATCGAAACAAAAAAATAACCAAAGCATTATTAAACGCTTAATTATTTCGTATTTCATAACCGAGCGCTTAGTGCAATGAAAACAAATATTGTTACTGCTCTTTTGTTTGTATATCGCGTCTCCCACAAACAACGGATTAGTACTGTACAGCAAGTTTTACCTGTCCCATCTACAAACAAAATAGCTACTGACAAAGATATATGTATGGGATATATAGTATTTCCCGATGAATACGCCGAGTGGCTGAGTAGCAATTAGATACCGCAAACATGGATCCACTCATGCGATACAATATGAGAAAAGGGGCAGCAAACAAAAGCCTACGCTAAAATACTCAAAAGCTTGTATTGCGGCGTATAATCGGCTGAAAATTTAATATGTGCCCTGTGTCAAAATTGCTTATGAAACGAGGAAACGGCTGACGGGAACGTGATTTTGTGAAGTGTTTGATGTTTTGTTTATCTTTTCATATTTATTTTCTTTTGGTCCTTTGAAAATTGAATTCGGAAATTATTTATGGATTCCTAAAAATATTATGGTAATTCAAGTTATTTTTAAAATAGAAAATTGATTTATATAAAAATTTAAATGATATTCCTACCACATTCATCTAATATCTCACTATAAGTACAGTATGTGGGTTCGATCCAAACTCGTACATACATACGAGTACATACATAGCTTCACGCTGTATCCCGCATATAGCAGGGTAGACAGAGGGAACCTAGTGTTAAGACACTCCGCTCCCCACTTTCGGCCGAATTGAATTGTATTGCGTGTTGAGTGGCGGAACTCAAAGTCGGCGATATATAATATAATTATAGTTAAATTATTTTCATTTCTTTGTTTCACTAAGACCAAGACAGACAGACAGGCCATTGTATCGGAGTGGAACAGCGTCTAACTGTTAACGTGATTGCATGTAGGTTCGATTTCCACTTAGGGGAATGATTTTATATTAAGTTATTTTCATTGCTCCATACTGGCGAGACAAAGAGCGGCGTCGAGTTCTGCCTCAAACGCAATGTCTCGAATTCGGGCAGAAAGGGGTGAACAGAGTGTCTTAACACTAGATTTTCTCTGCTATATGAGAAAAGTGAAGCGGAAAAAAAACATAAACAGCCAAGTAAATAAAATAAACAGGTTATTATTTACAATAAAGTTATCTAATAATTGTAGCGCAAGGAAGTTTGTCACGTGCCACTGTCGCAACACTTGCTAATAACATCTTGTTAACCGTCCAGAACTTGCTGAGACATTTCCTTATTATCACAAATAATCCCAGTGGATTAGTTAATTTATACTAAAAATAGATACTATTTTAATTTATATATACATATGCGGTCGTGGCGTAGAGACACAAGGGTGCGATAACACGACTGGTTGTGGGCTCCATTCCCACTCCAGGAAATTAAAATATTACATAATATTTAAGGTATTCATTTCCCCGCTCTGGTAACAAAGCAAAACGCAGCGTTGAGTACCGCAACTCAGCACGCGATGCCTCAATTCGGCGGAAAGTGGGGAACGGAAATGTTAATAGAACGAATTGTTTTAACACTAGGTTCTCAGGTTTCCTCTGTCTATCCTGCTATGTACGGGATACATCGCGAAGCTTAAAAAAATAATATAATAATAATTTAAAAAATATATAGTAAAACCCTTGCACATTATATTAATATGAAAATTTAGAAAGAAATATGATATTGAATGGCGTATTTTTTGGTACATTTACCTACCTATCTACCTAACTTCACGCTTTATTCCTAGCGGGGTAGTCAGGGAGGTACACTTAACTGCTCGCTAGTCACATTAGTTCAAATCTGACTGTATTTAAGCAATACATCATATACAACAGTTCCATGTCTATCAGTAATTCACTGAGTGACTGATAGGCAAGGTATAGCCGAAATTACTGGGAATAGAAAGCTGAATTTGGCATGTTCCTGGGGGAGTATTAAGAGATAATTTTCCTGTTTTAATAGGTTTTTACGTTTAGTAGTCGGAACTCAAACAAAATGGAAATAATATGGGCAAAAGTCAAAACAAATAACAGTAAATAAAAATTAAAAGGAGTAAGAACTATACTTTATTTTATGAAAATACCATTCTTTAAAGTTTAACTTATAAATAAAACAAACATTTTTAACAACAAGTGCAAGCCATCTTCACCGTAAATAAATCGCGCGCTTAATTATATTTCTAATATTATCAAAATTGTATTAAAGCAAAGAAAGACTTACAAATCACGTACAACAGTCCTGTGGTTGAAACTGTAACAATGAGAGCAACTGCTACTGAAAGGAATAGAATGCAAGACAAACCCGCTTTTGATGCTTCATGTAATACGTTCTATGACAAATTGGAATTTCAAGTCGTCGAGACAGGGGTGCTATTCTGAGGAACATTCGATAATTGGTCCAGAATCCTTTGTGGTAGTACGTTTTTTCTTCTTTTCAGTACCTCCGCCAACTGTAAGAACGTTTGAGAAATCTTTTATCACGCTGAAAGGAAACCTTATCGCTTGTTGATTGCTGCTGTATAGTTTTTTCTTTTGCACGTGAACAATTTTGTATTTATAAATTATGTTTAACAATTTGAATTGACGCCTTTTTTAATACTTTTAATACTTCACTTGGTAAATTTGTTTGATTTTTAATTATATTTTGATTTGACTTGGTACAACGTCTGGCTGTCAATCGAATAGGTTTTATTCCCACTCGTGGGAAGACAAAGCACGACGTGGAGTTCCGCTACTCAATACGCAATGTTTTGTTTTTAAACCAGACACTTAGAACATTTTTCAGAAATTCATAACGGATAGACTGCTACAAAATATTTAAATGTTTAAAAAAAAGTAAATATATAAAATTTACAATTTTCCAATACTGGTTACATTTTCTTCTATATAAATCCTAAGACTTAGCAATCCTAAGCTTCGTTTTCTAAACAACAAACAACACATTAAAGTAACAATGTAATATTATTACACACTAATCTCTATACCGTTCGCGTTCGCAGTCGACCGTCAGCGAGCAGACGCGCTTCTTGCCGCCTGTCAGACGCCTCTGTTTAATCAAAATGCAAATTAAAATGCTTTCGCATCAGCTTGACGTGACAAAACACCGCTTCCCGGTTGTTGATGTGTATTTTATAGCAGCCTCCGGCGCTCACTTGCGTGTCACAAACTACTGTTTGTCGTTTTTGTCTGAATTACACTATTGTGAAGAATTTCATATGTTTTTTCTATGCTTCTATCAAAATTATATATATATATTATTTTTTTAGCTTGACGCTGTATCCCGCATATAGCAGCGTAGATAGTGGGAACCTGAGAATCTAGTGTTAAGACACTCCGTTCCCCACTTTCCGCCGAATTGAGGCATTGCGTGCTGAGTGGCGGAACTCAACGCCGCGCTTTGCCTTGGCTCTGCGCTACGACAGGCATACATAATTTTTTGTATATAAATTTAAGAATAAGAGTTATTGTAGTAGCACTTATAAATATTAGTAGAGAAGCCTAAGAAATGTATATTCATTGTATTTTAAATGTGTGTAATAAAGAAATGCTGTCCATGAACTTAACGTAGTTTGTTAAATACTCGTATAATAACTTACTTAGGCTATGAATGTTAAAAGAATCGTTTTCTATGTAAATGAATGAATCACTATTTTACTGGGTTAATAGTTTTTAAAGAATACAATATTTGACAGTAGTTAACAATACATAGAGGGTGATGACTAATAAAATTAATAGTGATACACATTAAAACGTATGTCATCATGGCGCAGCGAAACAGTGACCGATTCTCAATACGATAGTTAGTTAGATCTCTATTAGGTGAGCGAACACCACCTTTGCCATCTTGCTTCCTTGCCAGGGTTTTAGCGCTTTTGATCACTTACCTCGTAATTCTCAAAGCGGTTCGCATGCTAGGAGTATGAACGCTGGTTACGAAATCTTACGTTAACGGCTGTGACTGGCTACACATTTTTGGATTTAGATTTTGCTGTAAGGAGTGACCGCATTCGTCCACATGGACACACTGTGTTGTACCATGTCTTAGCGCACCAACGTGATACTGTCTTATGAACAAGGAGAATTCGGCTCTTTGGAAATCAGCAGTAGTCTGCCCAGTGGCAAGTGCCTGTGCGGTATATATAAGATATCTCTTGTATCTATTTTAATATTTTTAGAAATTGTTTTTTTTTGGAACTTATTTATTTACACATCACAATATATCTCTATGCGTCTTATTAATCCAAATTATTTTATTAACAAAATTCTAAAAAAAGTAAAACAGATTTTACCAAAAAGTTGTAGTGGGTACAAAAATAACTAGATATTTAAAGCAACTCTTTTATCGCCTTTAGTAGTGACAGGAGAGCTGACTCGTTTTTCGCGCAAAGAATCAGCATTGCAATTCAGCTGCAACCAAGCGTGTGTTCTCAGCACGATTCAACATACATAAAGTACCTATGTAAGATAAAATAAGGCAATTTTATTTTAACATATGTTTATGTTCATTGTAATTTATAAATCGATATACGTTATATATAAAGTTTGTAACTAAAATTTATAAATGTTTCTATGATATTTTAAATTGTACTGAATACAAAACGGACTCACATAAATTAAGTCTCCTCGTTCCCTTCGTGCTTTTAATAGTCATTTCTTTTTATTTGCCTAATAAAATACGCATTGTTTTATCTATATATAAATACGTGAAGGAAAAACGTTGGATCCCTTTTTACGAAAATCACGTGGACGGAGGAGCATGACACTTGGCACATTTACAGTGAAGGAGTGCACAATGATTATATTTTCTAAAAATAATGCATAAAAATATATTATTTTAATAAAATCAATGTTACACACACTACTATGATTTGACATCCATATTTATTATTGTGACATATACGTCACTACGCAATGCGTTATTAACGCATTTGCGGGGACACTAGTTTAAATAAATGATCAGATAAAAAATTCTTTTCCACGAGATTGACGTCGAAGCATAGTACCTAGTCTACAATAATAGCTTTAACAAAACTTTATTAAAGTCGAACCTTTTTTATGAGTAAAACATAATATAAATTAGATGTGGTCATAAGACAATCACAAAGAAAACAACCCGCAAAAGGTTAACATCTTAAAGCTATAATACAATTGAAAAATCTGTTTTGTACTATACTATAAAATTATATATACATACAAATACACATATTCCTCAAAACACTTCAACCAATCGCTTTTTGTCGGTTTTATGTGAAGTTTCGTGAGCGTTTCCATTGCTATGGGTTATTTCACATATTCTGACGTTTCTTTTTCCTCATTTAACACTTCTGAATTTCTTCGGAATGGGCAGAATATAAACTAACTACATAGGTAATAAAAATATTCAACTTAGAGATTTTTTTTTAAATAAAATTATTGACCAAGATCTCATTTTAAGACAAATTTAATTTTTTCTTCCAGTTTCATGTATTTTCGTGTAAGAAAAAGAGAAAAATAATGATAAATCTCATATATAACCATCGCATTTACAGTCGTTTGAGTCGTTTGACTACCTCTTTTTCACTAACATAATATTTTTGTTAAGAAAAATCCATATAAGTTTTTAAATTGCAACGTTATAACAATTAACAATGGAAACTTGCATGAAGCACATATCGATAAGTGCGGAGGCCAGCAACGGTTTCTGTTACATCTCCGACGAAATCTAATTTACTCTTAAAACTTTTGCAGCACGGTGTACGGTGTCTAGACGTGGGCATCTAACTTTTATCTATATAAGTTTTATTTCGATCGCCACTTTTAAATTTATCAAAGTAGCCCTTGCAACAAAACAAACTAATCTGCGGTAACTTTGAGACAAAAACTGAGAATTAAATTTTAATTTTTAAATGTGTGCATAATTTAAATGTAAACAATATATTGTCATTTTGGAATCGATATTACAATAATCACGATATAGTCAGTTTTTTTATTAACATAAATTATTTGAGTATGTTCCTTTCAGACAGCTACCAGCAACAGATTACAAAAACGCGGTTTATGAATGGTCATAAACACCACAGTCGCGTGTATAAAAAAAAATATTATAATATTTTTCTATTTGATCTATTAGTAAAATCTTAAATGGTTAAATATATTATTAATTTTACTGTTAATTATAAAAAAATACACAGAACTTATTAACATTAGTTATTAACGACGCCCTGCATCACGATGGAAAGACGATCGGACGAAAGTGGCTCGTTGTTAATGGATGTGCATGCTGCCTAAGATCGAGATAGTTGGCGTTCTATGAGGGAGGGCATATGTTCGGCAGTATTGTAATAACAATATTGTTATTATTATTTTTTTTTTAACTTCACGCTCTATCCCGCATATAGCGGGGTAGGCAGAGGGAACCAGAGAACTTAGTGTTAAGACACTCCATTCTCTTTCAACATTTCCGTTCCCCACTTTCCGCCAAATTGAGGCATTGTATGTTGAGTGGCGGAACTCAACGCTGCGCATTGCCTTGTTACCAAACCCAAGAATTGAAAATACTAAATTTTACATTTCCTGGAGTGGGAATCGAACCCACAACCTGACGCGTTTACAGTCGCATGCTTGTGCCTCTGCGCCACCACAGGCGTTATTTGTTAACATTACTATAAAAAAGCGCTGTTTATAAAATAGTATGTTACCGCATAACTATTTACTGGGTTCACCAATTTTGATAATACTTTTTGTATACGAGTATGATACTTAGTGGTTCTGATGTAGTCCCACTTTAATTAAAATCAGACTAGCGGTTTTTGAGTTATTCATAATAATTTTATTATTATTTTTTATATTTGAATGCGGTTACCTTTTTGTAAAATCGTAATTATATAGAAACATGTAGACAGTGAGAGTAGTTGTTTTCTAAACATTTTTTTAAAATTTATTATGCCCTAAGTATTTTGTAGTAATTAAAAGTAAAAGTATTTTCGTATTTTCTATATAAATCATATATTGTTTGTGAAATGCACCAATTTTCATAATTATATGTCATATCCAATTAACGGTTGTTCATAGTCAAAGTCAAAGTCAAATAATTTTATTCAAAATAAGAAGTTACAAGCTTCATTTTTTGAACGTCAAATAATTTACCACCGGTTCACTAAATTTAATGCCTCAGACCTGAGAAGAACCGGCGCAAGAAACTCAGCGGGACTTTTTTTTTTTTTTTATATTCGACAATGGTTTACAATTCTTTATTATTGGCAATGATACCTTTGAAACAGACTGGAGCGAGCATTTCATTCCCAAGGTGTGTTATCATTTATAAAATCACTAATTAGGTAATAACCTTTAACACACAAACGTCTTTTTACAATTTTTTTAAATTGTAAAATGGAAAGTTCTCGGACGTTTTCTGGGATCCTATTGTAAAAGTATACACATTGTCCCATAAAAGAATTGCGGACTCGATGCAATCGAGTTACAGGCGCTGCAAGTTTAAGCCTATTTCTTGTATTTATATTATGTGCATCGCCAACTTTGTTAAAATTATTAATATTTTTCTTAACATACAGTACATTTTCAAAGATGTACTGAGAGGCAACTGTTAAAATATTAATTTCCTTAAATTTTTGTCTTAAGGAATCTTTAGGGCCTAAGTTATAGATTGCACGAATAGCTCGCTTCTGCAGGACAAAGATCGAATTAATAGCGGCTGCATTACCCCACAGTATAATGCTATATTATCTTTTATCTGTTTTCATGCCATAGATTTAATTAAAAATCTACGTGCATATCTTTTCCAACCTTATGGTAAAATAAGTAAATTATAGTTAAGACAAGTAGTTTATATTAATAATAAAAACACGATGTAACTAAAAATAAATACACATTTTAACTAATTATTTGTATATCGATGTATATTTTCTTCAAAAGCTTCTGAGTAATGTTCATAGCCTTAAAAGCGTCCTTTGAAAGAAATTAACTTTATTTTAAAACTTCCTTCAAAAGATGCATCTCCGATGAACAATATCGATTTGCTCAGGCGGTAAATAGCGAACAGTATGAAAGTGGAGCCCGTTGAGATTTCCGTTTCTATTTCAAAAGCATTCGTTAATTTATATAACAATTGCTCCTTCTTATAATTATTTTTATTTTTTATGTACTTGTCATTTTTATTGGTATTAAATTATATGTACTTACCATCCTAGCGCAGTGGACCGTCTAGCTTTAAGCGCGCCTGGTTAGGTTAATCATATCTAAAATATTTTCATGTGGCCCTTCTGAACAGACAAAGCACAGCGTTGTATCTCGCTACTGCTACCGCTACCGCTTGTGTACCGCTACTGAACACGCAATGTATCGATTTCGGGCGCAAAGTACAAAACGGAGTGTCCTAACTCTATGTATATTTTCTCTGACTACCATGATTTGCGGGATAAAGCATTGAACTACAAACAAAATATTTATTGCTAAAGCTTAATATTAAATATTTATATTAAGAATATAAGAAGTACATTATGAAAGTGACGATGATATAAAATCAAAGTTTTCCAAGGAATATAAAATTCTTTCCTCCATGTCGCATTGTAGCAAAATAATCCCCTTAGCACAAAGTTTCACCTAAGCTATCACATGTTCCATTCGACTACTTTGCCGACACTCGGCAAAACTACTGGGATTTGCAAGCTATTTTTTATCGACTTAGAATAGTTTGTAGCAAGTGCTCGACGAAATAGACTTCTATTATTCCTCTGAAAAAGATTTTTTTTATTAAATTACTAACATTTATTGGTTTTTTAATTTAATAAGTATTATCTGCACCTTGTGCTCTTAGAACTCAAAGTTATTTATATGTTCTTATGTACTAAAACATTCTTATGTATATAAAACAGAAGAGTAATTTACAAAAGAAATAAAAACGATTTCAATGAATCATATCAAACTTTACTTATCATTTACTGGAGTCCATTTATTACTTCTAATAATTTAATGTGATTCTTGTGGAATATTTCTTAAATTATATATAATTTTTTTTATTTTTTTCCAAACCTAACTTAAATATTAACTTTAAAAAATTGGACCCACATATTTAGAAAATAGAAAAATATTATATATTTAGAATACGTTTCTAGAAATTTGGACGCAGCAGGATTCGAATCCGCGCTACCTTCAAGCATTCCATCCAATTAATCCATACGTTCTTATCCGTAGCTACGTAGAAATTGTTATACCATGTTACAACTTATTTTACTAGGAGGGAGGACCTTTACTTAATACTTTATTTAACACTAAAAAGTATAATAACACTACAATAATACCTAAATATTTTCTTATTCCTCTACATCATATGTTACTGGCCAATCATTTTATTCCATATCGTTTTTTCTCATATCAGTTCTCAACACATCTAGTACTTTCCGTCCCCACTGTCTGCGTTACTTACACTAAAGCTAAACGATGGAAATAAAAATCCTATAAATATTGAACAACGATATTTTTCTCACTTTGTCGCGTTGACGTGTCGTCCGTCCTTGTTTTCTTTTAAATTGCATTTGTGTATTGTCACACATAATACAATAATTATTTTTTTTGCTTCACACTGTGTCATAGTAAACAAAAATCTTAAGAGAACGGAGTGTCTTAACACTAGGTTCTGAGGTTCCCTCTGTCTGCCCTGCTAAGTGCGGGATACAATGTGAAGCTACTATTTTTTTTTTCTTTTTTTTTTAAATTATATTTCTTCTTTTTGAAGTTACTTTCCTTTGCGATTCTGGCGTACGATATAAGCTTTAATTTATTTTTATAATAATTAAAATATATACTACAGTAGTTTATATTTTACATTTGATTTTTATAGCATAGATTAAAAATATTTTAAATGTCGTGATCAATATACATATAAACTTATTTGAACAGTATTATTCCTCATTCATTTATATCTTTAGGTTAAGTTTACTTAAAAAATATTTCTATATATCTCGGTATACCATAAAAAATATACCTTTACTTGACAGTCGCTAGTGTGTAGTATTTCTTTATAGTTTTCACACTATGCCCACCGCGTCGTCTGGCTTATTTAGCTATGAGGGGTTCACCGAAGACTGCGTTTGTTTTTATGCGCGCTAAATTTTAGGGATCAATGAGAAATTGAACGCCTTCTCGGACGCATTGGGCTTACCGAACAAATGGGGGAGCATATATCGTTTATTTACGCTTAGAAAACGTAGACTAGGTACATATCTGAAGGGGAATGGAAATATATATTTTTTTTATATTCACACGTTTCTCTCTTCACGCTGTATCACGCATATAGCAGGGAAGGCGGAGGGAACATGAGAACCTAGTATTAAGACACTCCGTTTCCCACTTTCCGTCGAATTGAGGCATTGCGTGCAAAGGGGCGGAACTCAACGCCGCGCTTTGCCTTGTACCAAACCCAGGAAATGAAAATACTAAACTTTTTACATTTCCTGGAGCGCGAATCGAACCCACAATCTGTCACGTTTACAGTAGCACGCTTGTGCCACTGCGACACGACAGTCAAATAATTTAAATATAAAAAATACGCGAATTAGAATCGAACCTACGGCTTTATTCCTTTTATTTTTATGTTGTTACGACGGTTACAAAATAGGAAAATTGACTTTAAAAAGGAGGAGGCCAAATTCGACTGTATTTTTTTGTGTGTGTTGTTACAGCATAACTTTTTACTGGGTGAACCAATGTTGATGATCTTTTTTTAAATGAAAGCTAGTCCTTTTCTATATAATATGATCTTAATTCAGTTAAGATATGACGAATATTTTTTGATTTATTCGTAATAGTTTTACTTCTTAGTGAACTTTTTAGAAATCCGTTTTTCTTTTCTTGTTAAAATTTTAATAATTTTTAGTGAAAGATCGTATCGTATCTAATACATACAACAATTAGATACCGTCTTTATCTAAAGAAAAAAATAGCATTTACAGCTGCCTCACGCTTACATATCTCCAAGCTTAAGTCATTATACGGGTCCAAGATGGACATTAAATAGTAAAGTAATCCTCGTGTAAATCCTGTGGCATTATACCTGTATCCTAGTAATTACAGCCACCATCCCGTTAGTATCCTCTAAGCATTACGACATAATCCTACTAAATTGGTAAGTTATCTGTTATAGTCGCTATTGTGAATAACTGGGTACCGAACCCTTTATAAGTAATATTGAATGCTGTTTATTTGTTTTTATATGATTATCTTTAATGATTAAGTATGCTTTTAGCTGCTTCTGGATTTTTAGTAACATTTCTTTATTTTAATGCCTGTCGTGGCGCAGAGGCACAAGCGTGAGACTGTAAACGTGACAGGTTGTGGGTTCGATTCCCACTCCAAGAAATGCAGTATTTTTATTTTCTGGGTTTGGTAACAAGGCAAAGCGCGGCGTTGAGTTTCGCCATTCAGCACCCACACATAGCATTAGCATAGTAACCCACATATAGCATGATAGACAGGGGGAACCAGAGAACCTAGTGTTAAGACACTCCGTTCCCCAGTTTCCGCCGAATCGAGACATTGCGTACTGTGTGGTGGAACTCAACGCCGCTCTTTACCTTGTTACCAAACCCAGGAAATGAAAGTACTTACATTTCATGGAGTGGGAATCGAATCCACAACCTGTCGCATTTACAATCGCTCGCTTGTGCCTCTGCGTCACGACAGACGCAAAATAACCTTAAATAATAAGAACTAGTAGAATGCAAAACAAATATTTACACTAAAAGAATACTTTTGGTTTCTGCATTGTGCAATGCAATGAAATTGTCTGTTTACTTAGAGGGCGGAGGGTCTTTTGTTTAGCAATTCATCTCAATACAGTGGCGTGCACTCATTACGGCGTCTAGTTCGAAATGAAATGAAGTCAGGGAAACACTGATATATGCTCGACACTCGTTATCTATAACTTTTATACAGGTTAAGTATATTTTGTAAACTTTGGAATAACTGTGCATTTTCTATAGACCGTTATTTGAAGTGATGCAAAATTATTTTTTTTCTCTATATATTGGAAAATGCTACGTAAAATATTTTTAGGTATTCTATAGGTTTTAGCCATTTCCACTCCAAGGCTGTTTTTGTTTTTATTCCACCAGCTCTACGCTAAAATTACGTTTTTTAACTTTTAGTGTTTTTTGTGTATTTTGTAAAAAAAACGAATTTTTCTTATTTAATAAACTTTATTTTATGAATAATTACATGATACTATATTATAATTCTTAATTTTAATCTTTATAATCCCTTTTGGTATAGTATTTTTCAGTGTCGAATGACACTCGACATTGGAGTGGAAAGGGTTAAATGTTAATTAATTTATCATATTCATTCTTAAAAAAGCAGCTACGCCCTTTATCCCGCATGACAGGGTAGTGAGAGAACCTAATGTCAAGACACTCCGTTTACCACTTGCCGATCAAATCCGAGATATTGCATATTAAATGGCGAAACTTAACGCCGCGCTTTATCTTGCCAAAGCGACAAAATAAAGATGATTTAAATTTAAATTCACCAGAGTGGGAATTGAACCCTAAACCGCTATTAAAATCAGACGCTGTTTCACTGCGCCACGATGACCTTATTTGCATTCGTTCCTTATTTATTACAATACTTGTTTTATTAAGCTAAACATACCAAAGATTGATATAGAAATTGTGAATACCTTTTCTTTCTTTAGGTACGAAAGAAGGCATTAAGCACATAACCCCTATAAAGAACCTATTTAAGCGTAATCGATATAAATACCGCCAAATGGTTGTCATAGTAAAAAGGCTTTCATAGATTATGGGTAAGTATGGTAAGTAGGCTTCGTACGATAATGGTATACAATTTTACACTGAATTGGAGCGGCATTGATTTTATGGCACTCATCAAGCATACGAACTACTTTAGTAAAAATGTTCCGCTGCTTTTTTTAAATTTGAATTATGAATTTAATTCGTTTTTGTGGTGATTTTTCTTTTTGTTTACGTATTTAAAAATTTGCTAAGTTTTAATATGTTGTTAATTTAAGATAAGAAATTAATAACGTAAAAACATCTCTATATGAGAAATACTTTAATAAATATATATGTATTTATATATTTTTAGTAATAAACGAAAATATTGTTTTTGACCGATTTTCTCAATTGGATTCATTTTTTTATGTGCGGAAGCATAACTTTTCACTGGATTAACCAATTTTAAAGAGTTTTTATATAATAGTTAGTGCTTCTGATGTGATATCATTAAAATTTAATTAAAATCTAATGATCAGTTTTTGGAGTTATTTGTAATAATTCTCATTTTACCGCATTTTTTTGAAGTCACTATTCGTTTTTACACTAAATATTAATTATTACGTTCTACTTGCCCCATCTCCAATACAATAAACTAACAAATATCATCATCTCACAATAAGCAACTTAAAACACCACCACTACATATATTAAATTAAATTACCGTAATTACTTATGTACGGACGAGCAACGAGCGTTACATTACAATATAATAAGCTGAAAAACTGAGAGCTTATTAATCACATGAAGCAGACGACGTGCATGGCTGTAATCCATTTCAATTGTTTTCGACTCATGTACGATGCGATTGAATATTTAAATAAAATATTGAAGGTATATTTTTCAATTTTAATTGTAATATAAGCCTTTGTGTTTCTTTTACTACGATATTGTACGATTTATTGAACTTATAAGTTGTTATGTTATTAGATCGGTGGAAAGTGGGGAAAGGAGTGTCTTAGCACTAGGTTCCCTCTGCGTACACTGCTATATGCGGGATACAGCGTGAAGCTATGTATGTATGTATGTTATTAGATTGAGATTAAGTCGATATACATTGTGTTCTTTTTCCCAGTCATTAGTCGTAGTAGTCATGTATCAATAATAAAGTATTAAATAACAATACCGTTATGATATAACACTAATACATTTTCACATTAAAATAGAATTTTTGTTTAAGCCATTGTTGTAAGTTGATATTGAATTCTGTAGTTTTGTAGTTTTTAATTGTAAAATATAAAATCCATCTTTCCCTGTCTCGCCACAGTTTCGATAAACCTTCTCTTTTTGCTCCCTATACTCTTTACTCTTTCTAGCCAACAGTTTCAGCCGCGCGTTGTCAATAAATCAATTAGTAAAGGAACCGTTTTATTCTAATGGATAAAGTTTTTTTAACTTCACGCTGTATCCCTTATATAGCAGGGTAGGCAGAGGGAACCCGAGAACCTAGTGTTAAGATACTCCGTTCCCCACATTCCGCCGAATTGAAGCATTACGTGCTGAGTAATAATCATACATTAATGCATACATTTTAACGTGTGAAAATAAAAAAAGATAAGTTATTTTGTAAATTGTAACCTATTTCATGTCCAGCTACGTACAGTACGTTGTTAGTGTATCCCCCTAACGAGACTGACCCTCGTCAAGCAGAGCGAGTGGACACCGACCATTATAAAGCCACCGGAAAAATAACGCTTAAATTCTAGTCAGTGCCTACTGTAAATAATGTATGTGATATATCTTCTGTAAATATACCCTTGTGAATATATTTGCAGATGTAATTAAACTGTTTCTTTGACCAATTTTATTATTGTTATGTTTTATAAATTAAATCATTAGAAAATATATCAAAATATATTAATATATATATAGTAGTTTTGGATATGTAATTTTTTTAGATCTTTTTGTTTTTTTTATTTAGTAAAAAGTGTTAACCCTTCATTGATTATATATATTTGTTATAGTTCTAAAAAGAATCACTGGGAACAATTTGTACACTAACTATTTTTCTAGAATAATTACTAAATAATTTATTTTTTCAAATATTCCAATGGTAGACTGCCAAAAGCTAATTTTGTTATAGATTATACTTAGTTTTCATATTTTAATAAAATACTGAGTTTTATACATATTTCAATAAACTTTTTTATATTCTTTAAGTTAATATTTTAAATGCTTCTGAAATAACTGTCTGATATCGAATAAACAAGCTGTGTATATATCATCTTTAGATGGTGAGGAATTTCTATAATCAATTTTGTTTATTTTTGTATAAGTGTATTAAGGTTTTCTTAATGCTGAGCTCAAGAACACGGTTTTCACCTTTTCTAAACTTTCAATACCTTTAACTGACATATATTCGAATATATTTCATAATTAACGTGACTTTCAATATTTACTCCATAACATGAAAAGCATAACGACCGGTCTTTCAACCCACCACACATATTACATCAAATGCACCTACATCACGGAAGTCAACACTAGTTATTCCCCGCACGTAGCAGTTTCGAGGCACCAGCAAGAATGCATTTAATGAAAGCAATGCTAAACTACTAATGACATCTCATACGTGACAGATTCTACTGCAAGAGCCAAGAAAATGGGAACGTCTGCAGTTGCCCTACAACTTTTATTTATAGGTACTTGTGTATACACACTTTTGTATTTTCTTCATATTGTGATATATACTAGCTTCTGCTAGCGGCTTCGATCGCGTGTAGTTTTAATAACAGCCCTAATCTGTAATTATTGTAGATTTTATTATTCTGATGCAACTACGTACTAACTTTACTGTAGTATATCTTACTACTCTACTGTGAAGTGTCATTTAAATACGTTCAATAGTTCTTGGACAAAAATGTAACAATCCATCCTCACGAACTTTCATATTTATAGCATTAGTACGATAAAGATTTTTGATACTGTTTGTATGTGTCTTATAGTTTTTAATGTTTGTCGATTCAAGTCTTACGTTAAAAATCTTCATATTTGTTATAAAGATAATACTAAATCAATAAAAAAAATCAATTTCGACATCTAAAACACAAAATACCGGCAAGTGGAGAGTCTGCTAAGCAAATTGCTATATATTATACAATGAGTAAAATTTTGTATATGTAATGAGAGAGTCAAATTTTAAATTGCCATAATGAACAAAAATCGAGAATATTTAGTTTTTTTTTTATTCGGCGTATGAAAAAGGCAAAATTGCTACATCTATAATTTGAATAAACACGTTACCTGCTATTTGGAACATTTAGTGCCTCAAAGAACAACGAATTCCTAGAGCTCAACGAGGAACTTTAAACAACAGAGTAACATGAATCCAACATAGTTTACTTCTAGCACAAGCGTGTTTTTAGAAACTATTTAGTAAATACCAAGTACGAGCCAGCAGTGTCTATTCTCATTGTTTGACAGACTTTGTCTCAAAACCCTGAACGGACTTTATTCGATTAGAGCGAACTGAAACTTTACAGTACAAATAAACCGACTGAATTATTCACTTTGGGCGAACGCTGAAGTGAATTGGGGTTTAATCCGCAGTAAATTGCTTACCGAGTGTTTGGGCCGCACTGATTATCTCTGCGAGTCTTTAGCTCGGATATTCTGACTATTTACATTTAAGACATCCTTTGACATCCCAATGTCGAGCACTGAGATTTATACGCTCTGTATATTTCTTTTCATGGCTTGAAAATTATTTTTTGTAAAAGAAATACAAAATTTGTTTACAACTGGCAAAAATCTAAAAAGTGGGTCACGTTGATTGTGTCATAATATGTCCATGTAAAGGAATGGGACATTGAAAAACTTCTGAAATTACTTTTAGGTACATAGTGATGTAAAAATGTCATTTAACTTTAGAAGATTTATTTCATTAACCTACTGAGTGGGGAAACGAAGAACATAATTAATATGAATATTAACTACTTTTCACACATTTTTGAACACCAAACTACCACTTTATACCGCAAACTACTACTACTTTATACCGCAAAGCATTTTATTCAGATAGAACTAGTGTCATGACACTCCGTTCGCCACTTTCCGATCGAATCAAGAAATTGCGAGATCAATAGCGGAATTCAACATCGCTGGGCTTTTTCCTACCAGAGCAGGGAATTGATATCAATTAACATATAATATCACATTTTATTCATATATACTATATCTGTCAACCTTTTCCTTTCATCTGAAAACCCGACAACAAAGATATTTCATATTCAATGTACTCAAACAGTCCAATACACGGTAAGGCCTCTTATCGTCCTTCATGACTACTGAGTGGGCAGTAAAGTTGTGGATATGTGTATCAGGATGCAGGTCAAGTGCGGGATGTCTTGAAATAAGCGGTTTATGTAATCTTTTGATGAAAGGAAAAGTTATTGTGCGATTTGATATTTGATCATCAAGTGAATCAGTATTTGGAAATCGATAGTGATTGATTGATATTTTTAATTTTTGAAACGTTTAATGTTTAAAAGTAAAAAAGCAGTTTGATAGGTGTTTGCCTATATAATTGATAGTTACGGATTCGATTCCCACTTGACGTAATATTTCACTTTGGACCATATTTGAACAAATATGCTTTACCTTCACGTGCTCCGTACTTTGTGCATCTTATTATGTCCCTTTAAAAATAGAATATTAAAGCGTGCAATGTAAAAAATATGCATTTTCAATTTTACCAACAAAATAATATGTTCCCAATAGGTGCTAACGCCTGTCGTGGCGCAGAGACACAAGCGTGCGACTGTGAACGCGATAGGTTGCGGGTTCGATTCCCACTCCAGGAAATGGAATTTATCATTTTCTGGATTTGGTAACAAGGCAAAGCGGCGTTGAGTTCCGCCACTCAGCACGCAATGCCTCAATTCGGCGGAAAGTGGGCAACGAAGTGTCTTAATACTAGGTTCCCAGGTTCCCTCTGCCTACCCTGCTATAAACGGGATACATCGTGAAATTAAAAAAAATAGGTGCTAAGTTCTGTATGTAATCTTGAAATTTGTATAAATAGTAGTTAGTAAAAAAAAAAAAATAAGTTAATAAAAAATATTTTCAAATAATAAATTATATTCTCCTAAATAAGTTATCTTTGTTATGTACCTGCGTGGGTATCTACTCTTTAGATAAGATAACGTATTCACATATAAAACTCAAATTTAATTTCAATTAATAATTCAATTTACTTCCTTAAACGCTCTCTAAATTGAAAAAAAAACTTCACAGTGAATAAACAGCACTGGCAACAATTATTAAAAGCGGATTATAATATGGCAGACCAATATTTCATCGCTCTACTGAACTAAAAAATTTGCAGCTGCTCCCAGAGGAAATAAGCTCTTTGCATTTTCTTAAAACTATCTACGGCTGAGAAGTATCGTTTTTTAATGTAATTTCCGATTCCGAAGCCCACCGGGACCAGGCTAATGGATTTGGTTCGTGCTTTGAAAACATTTTGTGACATCTCCTATCATGTTAGGCGCCGTCTTGAAAGTTTATTTTATCCTATGAAAAATAAATTATTTACTGTTTAATAGAAATAGTATTTTTAGTTCGATATCGAAGATTTTGGTTTTCCCTAAACGAATTTTAAAAATATATTCGTTGTTCCTTACTTTAGAATAGATACGTCTACGAAATAAATACTTTAAATTAAGTTATTAATTGGATCGGTTAGTGCAGAAACAACGTAAGTCCGGATTTTCAAATTTTGCAGGAGGGAGAAAAAGAACACGCATCTTGCCTTTATCGATCGATCTTTCTCAATTGATTACGATTTTTTGCATTTTTTGTGACTTACGTTGTTTCTGCACTCACCGATTCAATTATATAAACACCATATTAACGTGTAGAACATGCGTTACCTTAGTATGTATAAAAAATAGTGTATGTCAAAAGTTTATTCAAATGTGTATTTCAAACGTATGCTAGTGTGAGTAATATTAATTTTATTAATCTAATATATTACTAACACATATAAAAATATTGGTTTTTTACACTTCTTCTACATATTAAATACCAATTTTCAAACTCTTCCGTCCGCATTGTTTTCATAAAAATAAATAAAAAGAAATATGCCATGTATTACTATAATGATATGCTATATAATATTTATGTGGTAATACAATCAAGATATGTACAGCCCGGATAGCTTACTACCAAATTTTGGTTGTAATTACTGTGGGTTTGAATTCTATACAGGGATAACTCGAATTCTAACCTAATTAGGACATAGTGTAACAATAACCAATACTAATATATGTTCAATAACTCATACCTACCATACTTATATTGTTATCGTAAATGCAAAAAAGAGGAAAATATAAATATTAAAAACTGGATTTTCGATTTAACTAGCGACCTACAGAATAAAACAGCTTCACACTTTTACCCGCATAGCAGGGTAGTCAAAGAGAACCCAGTGTTAAGACACTCCGTTCACCGCTTTTGCCTTTGGTTCTCTAAGCCATAAAGTGAAAAGTAAAGTAAAAAGATTTTCTATTTAATTTTGAAGTATTGTTGGGGCGACTTATAACCGGACATAATTTGATCTCACAATTTTCTCCCGTCCTCCCCGCGGCTCAGTGTCAACATTTCACTCGGATTTTATACTACCAACATAGTATGCCACTTTAGAAATCCTTAACAGATTGTGATAAAGTAGAAAATTGTATACTTTCGTAGTTTTAGTCAATTGTCGTCCATTTCAGTGCAGCGGTCATTCTGTTCAGCCGCAACTTGAACATTTTCCAAGACTTTGTACTGTCATTATTAAAGTAAAATGAGTATTGTTATGGTTGCTTTTGTATTATTAACGAGTAACTTTAAGCACAGCAAGTTGTTATCTTTGGTGTTTATAAGGATGAAGTAATTGCCATTGTTTGCAACTATTTCCAGATGAAATTTCTCGCTATAGTATTTTCTTTTAATAAGTCCCTGCAATTAATTTAATTGATGTCTCTTCGTAAAGAATTCGTATTTTTTGTATTTTTTTTTTGTTAATTTTTGTAAGTAAAATAAATAAGTGCTCTGAACAATATAGGTATTCCTCCTACGGGTTTATGAAAATGCTAAAAGATTTTGTGTCTTTTGAAATATTTTGTAACACAATATAAGATTGGTAAGTAATAAATAAACGTATATACAGTTCTAATTTTTTTCAAAAGCTATTAATTCTTGAAACAAATAACGCTGATTCAGATCCTTTCCAAACATTTTTTGATATTTAACTATATGCGAGTACATATATAAAATCTTACGTTGCCCACTAAGTGACAAGCAGACGCGTCGCTGAATTTTCTTTTAATCCCTATGAGATAAGGAATTAATTAATAAAATTACTTTGTTATCAATGCTACATTATCCACTATGTGTAATATACGGCAAAATACAAACGTCATGCCTCATTGCGTTGAAATTGGTCAACTTCGAAATAAGCTTCTTCTATAATAGCCTCCCAAACTTAGAAGTAATAAATACAACTTCGTATATTAGTTCCACTTATAATTTGAAGTAAAGAAAACAAAGAACATATTTGTGCTCAATTTCACGCTCGTCGAGTCCGCCAAAAGAATTCGCTGGCAAAACAAAATCACTTACCTACCTTGTACAAAGCTTTTGGGATGAGAAACTAAAACTATTTAGCTTTCTTAAGGAAGGAAGATTTAAAGAATTCTTAATTTCTATATATTTTTGGTGTTTATAAATTTAAATTCATAAAAAAGAAATGTCATATATATTTTATTACTAACGTTCGTTTCCGTTGACATTAAAGTATAAAATTTTATTGAAAACTTTTAATTTTATGGGTAAATATTTTTTTTGAATATGTTTATGTTCAATAATACTTCGTGCAAAACTTCTCTGTCTTCTGGCGGATTCGGAAACTGTCGGATTTTCACGATGATCAATTCTGCGCTTCAGGAGCTTCCAGTAGCCTTGACCAGGTCGTTGATCCACCTTTTCTATATTTTCAAAGTTAAATTAGTAAACAAAATGAAACTAATGAGGCAAAATCCTTCATATCGTTCGTATCGTGTGTTCGTTCTCCGTTTATTTATCCATCACGTGCATTTACCTCAGCTCATAGAGTACACAGAATACATTTAATAAAATATAATTCTATTGATGACGCCCCAATATACCTCTACGATGGCGTGTTTTGTACAACCTTTTTTTTCAGCTGCACGTTTTTTCCCACTTAGCAGTTTGGGCAGAACCTAATGTTAAAGTACTCAACTCTCAACTGTTCGCTCGAATTAGAGGCATTGCATATTGAATGACGCATCCTAACGCCGTGCTTAGACTTACCAGAGTGGAGAAATGAAAATAACTTAAATATAATTGTTACCCTGAGAAGAAAGTGAACCCACAATCAATCACGTTTCCAGTCAGACGCTGTCCCACCACGCCACTATGGCCTCACCAATATTAATACAATCATAATATTTTTAAGTGTGTTACTGCATAATTTTTTACTGGGTGAACCAATTTTGATAATACTTTTTTTGTATCATAGCTAGTGGTTCTGATGTATTGTAGATAGTTTTTTGAAGTTTTATTTGGAGTCGTTTGTCTTTTTTTGTTAAAATCTTTATGGACATAATTTATCTCCACATTACCTCGTATTTACTATCAACATATTTTCACATATTTACGTATGCATATAAATAAATATGTTATAACACGTTACCATTGCAAAGGAAAGTCATTATCCAGCGCTATGTGTAGGAGATTGCCTCTAAGACACTTATAAGACGCGCCTTTGACACGCAGTGCAGTGTAAATGTCACTCTATATGGTAATACTGTGTCAGTGTCTTCACTGAGTACATGCTTGATACGCTTTTTACACCGTCATAATGGAATCGTATGGCTATGTGATGTTATATAAAATACTAAAATAAAGTAAGAAAGATATTCATAACATATACCCATACTAAATGGATAAAACAAAAATGCAGATTTTTCAGCGCAAGTATATTCAAGATTAAATTTTATCTGTAAATTCAGTTTTTATGTAAATATATAAATATGTTTTTAGCTGAATGTGACTTACACGACGTTTTTGTATTTACATACATACATACATAGGTTACCGCTGTATCCCGCATATAGCAGGGTAGGCAGGGGGAACCTAGTGTTAAGACACTCCGTTCCCCATTTTCCGCCGAATTGAGGCATTGCATTCTAAGTGGCGGAACTCAACGCCGCGCTTTACCTTATTACCAAACCCAGGAAATTAAAAATTCTATTTTCCGGAGTGGGAATCGAACCCACAACCTGTCGTGTTCGTAGTCACACGCTTGTCCCTTTGTGCCACGACAGGCGCCAGGCACAGAAGACAGGTTTTTGTATTTTGTTATGATTAATCTCAATGCCTTTTGATATTTAAAAAAAATATTAATGCAAGTTGACTTATGTACTTATTAGCGCCAGATATTACATTATTAATTTCAATCGTATTTTTTTATCAAATTTCTTTAATTGACCAGTTGTTATTGATATTGTAGATGTCCTCATTAAAACAAAATATATTCATCAAGAGCACATGATGTCAAGACCGTTCGGAGCTTTCCGCTGACATTGCATATTAAATGGCGTTACTCAATGTAAGTTTACCAGAGTGAAGAAATGAAAACAATAATATACTAAAAATATATTCTTCTTCCCCGAGTGGAAATCGAGCCCGCAACCAATCGAGTTTACAGTCTCACGCTGTATTATATTTTTACTGTACTAAATATTATAAATTTCAATAAATATATGAATATAGCTTAAAATATACCTACTTCAAAACAGTTTTTTTGATCTATAATAAAATCGAAGCGACGACGTGAAATAAATTCAAGTGAATTGAAATTAATTTACTTTTTCCAAGCAAACAAACGATTTAGCGAGTTTCAAATATATTTTAACGAATCTTAAGAAATATAAAATAAATAGATTCAATAATTGAAAAAGTTTGTATCTATTAGAATCGAGTCAATATTTGCAGGAATTGTGTTTACATTTGTAAATAAACAAGCAATTTAATAAAACTTTAAGGTTACGATCCAACTCCAACAAATGAATGATATTTAATAATTTTGTTTCATTATAGTAAATATTTAGCAGCTTATTTGTATTTAAAAGCAATTTATATCTTCGTTTTAAAACTATATTTGTCTTTAATGTAGAAGAGTAGAATAAAATATAGAATGCAGAACTAAATAGGCCGTCGTTGCGCAGTGGAACAATGATTGTAAACCCGATCGATTGTGAATTCGATTCTCACTCGGAGGAATGTTTTTTTTTAACTTCATGCTGTATCCCGTATATTGACACTCCATTCTCTTTCAACAATTTCTTTCCCCACTTTCCGCCGGATTGAGGCATTTCGTGCAGAGTGGAGGAATAATTATATTTCAATTATTTTCGTTTCGCTCTGGTAAGGTCAAGTGCGGCATGTATTTACACCATTCAACGCATAACTTCTTGAATTCGGACGAAATATAAAAAACGGAGTATTTTGACACTAGATTCTCTCTGACTGACCCTGCTATGCAATATAAAGCGTGAAGCTGAAAACAAAATTATAATACGCCAAGTTCTGTTCAACTACATTACTACTAGATTACATTAATATTATTTCTTTTTTTTTAAATATTTAAAGAGGCCTCTTAAACACTTGGGTCACAACTTCCAGGCACTAATCCAAGCTCCTCTTTATACTACGCGATGAGCACACACTCAGTGAATTCATAGAATTTTAAGTACTTTCTTCTCCTTATTTTACTGTTATTATCAATGCATTGTTCTTGAATCTTTAATAAACTTTTACAGGATAGTCTAATAGAAACAAACCGCCAAACGATACATCTATGGAATACTGCCTTCACCTCTTCTACTATAAAGAGATTTATTTGTTTTTATTTATATACACCATTGATAATTACATTACAGTTAAACAGAGAGAGTAAAAACAAGCTTAACTTTCAAGCTTAAAGCTAATTTATGATCATTTAACTTATTTTAGTATCAACGACTTAGTGGTTATAAAGTTATTGATGTTGATGAATGTTTCATTCATTTTTACGTGATAAGGTGAACAAAGTACAAAACACAAATTTACAATGAGGGATTTTTACGTTTCATTTTATTAAATAAAATTAGTTCAACCAATACTTTATTTTTATATATAGTTGTAACCAAAAATTTTATCTACACCATAATATAAACGCAACAGCGATAAAGTATTAATAGAGAAAATACTTTAAAATGAGCTTAGCATGATTATAAATCAAATTGGTTAATTTGTTTCTTGTATTTTTTCTAAACTTAGCATTTTCTCTTTAAGAAAGCATTGAAACATGATTTTTTTTATTATAATTATAACTAACTAACTTCACGCTTTATCCCTAGCGGGGTAATCAGAGAGAACGGAGCGCGAAACACTACGGTCCCTGTATACCTCTTTCGCCTCGTCCACAGTCGTTAACCTCTTCAAGCATGCCCTCCGGGGGGTCCTCATGCTTTTTACGTAACCTTCCTCCAGTATCATTGATACTGTGTTCTCGAAGGTCAACTGAGGTCTCCCCCTACCTCTCTTGCCGCTCACCTTTGCTTCATATATCTTTCTCACCATTCTTTTATCACTCGTCCTCTCGACGTGCCCAAACCACCTGAGCACGTTCTTCTTCATTCTTACTATAACATTCTCGCTAATACCTGTCTAAGTATCTCTTCGTTGCGGATTCGGTCAGCTAAACTGACTCCGCATATTCTCCGAAGAGATCGCATCTCTACAGCCTTCAACTTTCTTTCGTTCTTCTTTGACAAACTCACGTTTCACTGCCGTATAACAGCGTCGGTATAACAGCGTATATTATAATTATGATACATAATAAATACTAACAATATAAAATAAACTAATGTAAGTAAAAATTCACTGCAGTTAAACTTTATTTATATTAATACGAGTAAGCCCTACTTTACAATATCCGCTCCTACGCTGAATTTTGCACACACTTGTACTAGGTTTAAGCTACTACGCAAGTTCGTAATTAGCTATTTCCCATTTCGCCCGCGGCCCGCTGGCTTTGCTGTGCCTTAATTAACTGCAGTGTTCTGTAATATTCTGAGAGGTACTACTACAATATTATATGTATCAAAATATGACACTCTCATTGGAAGGGTTGAAAGTTGTTGTACGCTTTTGGATAAAGCAATTAGAAGTTTCGCATTTACTTCTAACTACACGACCTAGCTGGCTTTGACAACCCAAAAACTAGTTTTAAACGAATCTCTTTTTTAAATTTAACTTTATTTATATATTTTTTAGCTTTAAAATATTATATTAAATGGTACTCGAACAGCAGGATAGTCACAGAAAATTTAGTGTCAAGATACTCAGTTTGCCGCTTTCTCTCAAATTCCAGATATTGTGTGTTAAGTAGTCGAAATCGATTTCACGTTTTGTCTTTACCAGATCGGAAAAAGTAACTTAATTTTAATATAATCATCCCCCCCAATGAGATTCGAACCCACATCCAATCACGTTTACAGTCAGACGCTGTCCAACTTCGCCATGACGGTCTCTAATGTCACACATCACAGTAAATATATAGCAATAGTAAATAGGAAAAGTATGAATAAAAACATATATACAATTAGAATGCTTAACACTTAATTACTTATGTACACTCAAACAACAAAAAAGCTAAAAATTTCACCTCAACATTTTAGCCTCGTACTGTATGAAACTAAATAATTCAAAGTTTTTATTATTCCGTTACGATTTCCTTGAACTTTCCTACTCTTTTATATTATTTATCAAGAACAATGCTATCAACACGAACACTTCATACGTCAAGTGTTAAGGTGTAACTCGTAATACTACTGATAAGTGTAAACGCGAAACCGTCGAAATATTAATACCTTTAAAGTGTTTAAGCTTATGTAAAGTAGTTGAGGTCAAACGTAAGACATTTTGTTTGAAATTGACTGTTAATTTTATTATAGTTCAGTTTTAAGTGATTTCGGCGACGGTGTGGCAGTAAGGGTTTTTATTTTGAGTGAGTTTTGAGTCATATTACTACGTTTATTTTTTAAAAATAAACGGAAATGAAGTTTCTGGTTTCAATATAAAAATTGCAAAATTTATATTAGACACATTATATTTCGGTGGAAAGTGGGGATTGGAAATGTTAAAAGAGAACGGAGTGTCTTAACATTAGGTTCTTTGCCTATACTGCCATGTGCGGAATACAGCGTGAAGCTAAAAAAAAAAACATGACGCCAAACCAAGGCACGTAATGCCTTAAAATCATTTTTTAATTTCCGAATTTCTTCGAAACAGAACGACAAAATATAGTTAATACTTTTTTCTATAAATATTGGCTACGTTTTCAAACTACATGTAGTAACGTCAGGTTTGGTGTTCGAAACCCATTCTAGGGAATGATCGTGTTTAAATTATTTTAATTTTTCCGCTTAAGACGTTATATTTCTCAATATCAGGTGAAAAGTGAAGAACGGAGCACCTTTTGGTCTGTTCTCCCTGTCTACCATGCTATACAGTATTTTTACTGTATAGCTTGGTAGACAGGGAGAAAAACTAAATAACTTATTCAATGCGACTATCTTGTATAAAGTCTGCTTCACTTTTATAACCTCGTTTTTGTTTTAGTTATGTCTAATTACCGTCTACTATACTTGCCTAGGCTTTACTTCGACGTAATTAATAAGTCCACTTTCCATGTAAACGTCACTAAATATAAATTTACTTTACTGTTATTGCTATTTCCATAGTTTAAAATTTATACTTAGAATTTATATTTCCATATCTCGAACCCAGATCGGGATTATAAAAATTATTTCCATTTTATGATTGTTGCCACGAATTAGTATGTTTAAATTATAAAGGACAGAACTAAAAAAAATTAAATAAATAAAATATTTTTAACCATGACGTTCATGATATTTCAAGTTCTACGGGATATAACTTTAAAAATTTATGGGAATCTAATAATGATTCATGAATTAAAACGATTATCCGGTTCGTATATTTTTTTTACTTCTTTCTTGCACGAAAATGAAGTAAAAAAACACTCTACAATTTTACTATGCAGTTAAAATTAATTAGAATTTAATGTCTAATAGGCAGAAAGTGGAGAACAGTGTCTTGGCACTTAGTTCTCTCTGACTACCCTGCTAAGCGGGAAAAAGCCTGAAGCTACCTTATATTTAAATCATATAAAATCCATACAATACGGTGTATTGTATGCTTATGGCTACTAATAATTAACGCCTGTCGTGGCGCAGAGGCACAAGCGTGCGACTGTATGCGACAGGTTGTGAGTTCGATTCCCACTCCAGGAAATGGAATTTTTCGTTTCCTAAGTTTGGTAACAAGGCAAAGCGCTGAGTTGAGTTCCGCTACTCAGTATGCAATGCCTCAATTCGGTGAAAAGGGGCGAACGGAGTGTCTTAACATTAGGTTCCCTCTGCCTACCCTGCTATATGCGGGATACAGCGTGAAGCTATGTATGTATGTATGTATGTACACACCACCTAATACACGACTACGATTTGCTTACAACAATTTTGTCCATAACATCATATATATTAATTTAGCTTATAAGAGAAGGGTCATTTTACACGCAAATTACTTGCAAACAAGTCAGGACATAGTTGAAAAGTTTAATTCGGGGTTACAACGAATGTGAACGGTAACAATTCCACCCCACCCTACTGTCAACTGCAAAGAGCTTTCGTGCAAGGAAATTTTAGAATGGTCACGCGGACCCCAGTCTGGCTAGGACTTTAAATTGGACCTAGATTAGCTAGAAAGGATAATGAGTAAATATATTAAGCGAGTTGTGACAAAAATGGAATTAAGTAATTTAGAGGGAACATCACATAATATGTAAAAATATTCATTTTTATATATCGTTGTATATACATACATACATAGCTTCACGCTGTATCCAGCATATAGCAGGGTAGGCAGAGGGAACCTGAGAACCTAGTGTTAAGTGTTAGTTTTTATGATATATCCACGCTAACGTGATGTAGTTGGTATATGTTTAACTGATATTAATGGTTTTTATTCAAATCTCATTCCACTTATAAATTTGAGAGAAAATAGTAGGTTAAGATACTTATATACCATTGCGTTTGATTTCACTCTACATGGTTCAGCAACGGAACAAAAACACAGGATATTTGTTGCTTTTTAGCTTCACACTTTTCATGTTTTTTATTTTGTGGGGTAGTAAGGTGGAAACGCTAAACCCAACGGAACACGGAAATAGACTTCGTTAAAACAATTATGAAATTTAATCTCACTTGTAAAAAAATTATAAAAAAATGTTTTTTTAGTAGTTACTTGAACAGTTAATAGTAGTTACTTAATTAATTTTCTTAATAAAACCAAATTCAATAGAAAAATATACCTTTTAAAAAAAATACAGAACTAAAATATTTCTACTACTTATATATTACGTATATATGTATATATTTCTAAGTTTCAAGGCCTTAAAATCGAGCTCGAGCCAATTCTATCACACGAATATCCTTGCAAAAGTTAGACAAACACGCTATGCTCACGTCAAACTGTCAAGAATTTGAGATACAAGTCTTAAATTAGCGTAGACTATTCGGAAAATAAGGAAACTCGCCTAATCCGTTTAAGAATCTAACTTGAACAATATTAGCGAATTAAAATGTATTTTGTTTTAAAGAAATATTTTTTTTAGCTTTATTATAACGCCTGTCGTGGCGCGGAGGCGCAAGCGTGCAACTGTAAATGCGACAGGTTGTGGGTTCGATTCCCACTCCAGGAAATGGAATTTTTCATTTCCTGGTTTCTGGCGTTGAGTTCCGCCACTCAACACGTTTTGCCTCATTTCGGCGGAAAGTGGGAAACGGAGTATCTTAACACTAAATTCCCTCTGCCTACCCTGCTATATGCGGGATACAGCGTGAAGCTATGTATATATGTATTCTATATTCACGCAATAATTTTGATGTGGTTTTCAATTAAACTATATAATATTTTAGAGAATTTTAGTACTTTTTTTTTGTTAATAGACTTTAAAAAACAAAAACATTTTTCGTAATCGTATAATAATTTGGACGTAATCGATAGAACATATAGCTTAATTAGCTACTAGAGAGATCAAATATGATTTAAAAAAGCCTTAAAATAATCTAAATTACCTTGAAATACTAGCCATTGTTAATGATATAAATATTTTATACAATTAAAAAAAAAATCTAATAAAATATTAGACTTCAATACAAAACACTTAAAACTACTTCAAAGGTGATTACTTCTATCACGATTAAGAAAGTATAGGTACTTTACATAATATAATATATTGTAGAATCTCTCAGTTTACAGTACTCCATGCCACGACAGGTACGTCCCTAAGTAGATATACTAGTATATATTTTTTCCTTTTTTTTTTTAACTTCACGCTGTATCCCGCATATAGCGGGGTAGGCAGAGGGTACCAGAGAACCTAGTGTTAAGACACTCCATTCTCTTTCAACATTTCCATTCCCCACTTTCCTCCATTGCGTGTTGAGTGGCGCAACTCAACACCGCGCTTCGCCTTGTTACCAAACCCAAGAAATGAAAATACCAAATTTTACATTTCCTGGAGTGGGAATAGAACCCACAACCTGACGCGTTTACAGTCGCTCGCTTGTGCCTCTGCGCCACGACAGGCGTTATACTAGTATAAGGGTAAAAAAAGGTTATTTTAACTTTTCTAATTTGTACTGCTTTCTAAGACTTATACTTTAGGCATTTTAATATTAAGATGCTAACAACATAGGCTAAAATGAAACTAAGAGTATAATTTGTTAGAAATATCGTTTCATATAACGTTAAAAGCTTTGTTGTTGGGTGGGCAGAAGTTATATTTTATTTTCCGTTTTTACCTCTACCACTTAGTACAGAAGCTAAGTGGTTCTGTCAAATAAATGTTCATTCGTTAATTTAAAAATATGGTAATTTTTGTACTTTCACAAATATTCAACATAGTTTTTTGTTCTTGCTACAACATGTTGCTATTCTTTCTTTTTATCTATCTAGTACCAAACATGTTATTACGTTTTTTCCAAAATCAATATTGAATATTTTCTTTATACACAATTGTATGATGCAGAGATTATAAGTATCAGGCTGCTTACAATAATAATGAGTTCGGATCCTACTAAAGAGATAATTGATATATTTAAAAATACGTTTGCCCACCTGCTTAGACAAAATTGAACGTTTTACCTACCTACCACATTGTATCTCTGAAATACTGAAAGTAGAGAACGAAGTGAGGGATTTATGAAAGAAATAGCGTCCCTATACCTTCCGATATCCCCAAGCTACATATGCGGGGTATTTTAAAATTTATATAAAAGAGATAAATTTTAAAATACCCTACAATTGGCATTAAGTACTACGTTGTACACTATTTCAATTATCCACGTGACACGTCTGAATAGGCAAATTAAAGCCTATTCATTACACCGCCTCAGGCCACTACGTCTCTTTGTGACATACGTGAACAGTCCAACTTGTAGACGTAAGGGAATTAATTAAGAGCTAAGACAAAAGACCTCGTGCAGATCTGCATAACAATTTGAGTGCTATGAACGTGGTACAATGGTATATGGACTCGTTTATATTTAGATATACGAGTATATATAATGTTTTAATGTGAAAATTGGTTTGACCGTTTTCACCACAGGAATAGGACGGATTTGGAAAAATTGTGATTCTGAATTAACATCTATTATGCATTATTAATATATATTAAAATAAATTTAATTTAAAAATATCAAGGTTTTGTCATTTTATATCGATATATTCCACTAAAAAGATATTTAACTAAAATATATTGGTGAAGTCGTAATGGGGCTTGACGATCAACATCAACTTCTAACTGTAATATTCTCTACATGTGATGTATGAGTTAAAATTTCGTATTTCATACACATATGTTAATTCGATATCAACGATATATGCAATGAAGACATTTAGGTTAAGACATAAAAATAATTATTATTGATTAACAAAATACAGTTAAGTATTAAAAAATACTCATAAATGTAAATATAGACAGACATAAATATTAAAAGCTTGTTCATTATGTTATAGGTAATTATTTTGGCCAAATAATTAAAATATTCCAGTCTCGTAAATTAGTTGCCGTTTATTGTCGCATGAAGTGACAAGTACAATCGAGGGGTTAATTACTCGCTCCCGTAGGAAGGGCTACATATTGGGGGGGTTATGACCAATTATAAAGTTTGAATATTCGAAACCAAACATATTAGATCCCAGTCTCCCTTGTTTCCGAAACAAATTGTAACGATTGGTCTAAATGACAAGGTCCAAATAAAGTGGTCGTCATGCTACCCTCTGTTTGTTTGGTGAAAACCAGATCTGAAAGTTTGTTGCCAACAGTGTCTGTTTACATTTTGCATTTTGTAGCGGGTGTGAATGCGTATTTTATAATTTGGTTGACTTTTTACTTACGTCCCTGCGCTAGTGTATTTTGCAATTTAATATAATGGGATATTTTTTTTCTTTTTTTTAACTTCACGCTGTAACCCGTATATAGCAGGGTAGGCAGAGGGAACCAGAGAAACTAGTGTTAAGACACTCCATTCTCTTTCAACAATTCCGTTCCCCACTTTCCGCCGAATTGAGGCATTGCGTGTTGAGTGGCGGAACTCACCAAATTACCAAACCCAAGAAATGAAAATACTAAATTTTACATTTCCTGGAGTGGGAATCGAACCCACAACCTGTCGTGTTTACAGTCGCACGCTTGTGCCTCTGCGCTACGACAGGCGTTATAATGGTTAGTTTTAAATGTATAAAACAATATATTACTACATGCATTACAGAAATGTATTTAACTCCCTTTTTCACTCTCTTTATGTTATTGCATGCTGAGTTGTGAAAATCAGAAATTTGTTTTGTCTGCTTAGACTAAAAGTTTTAAGCTTATTTTAAATATTCTACTAGAGACTCGAAAACACAATTATTGTATTTATTGTATTACCTGCGTATAATAACATATATAATTATTATCATAACAAAATCAGCAAGAATTTAGTCCGGACACGTGTGCAATTTTTCTATATCATTATTATACTAGCCAGTTAAGATACCGTCGTTAGATTTTCTTAGATTAACAGATACTGGTAAAGTCAATAAATGTGTATTAAAATATTTACTTATATATATCCATTGTTCCGCCAAGTCTTGCTCATAATACTGATTAATAAGTCATTCCAAGTTACTAAATAAATGTAATGAATAAGAATTAAAATTTATTTTTTGTGGTATATTTTCGTAATATGTGATATAAAACTTTTGCGTTACTGAGTGGCATACAACGTACAGGCCAGACAACTGGCAATAGAAGACTGAAATTTGGCATATATTTCCTTGGGGAATATAGCTCCTCTACGTGGAGAAAAGATTTCTCAAGTTTTTTACAAAAACGAGAACTAAAGGGTTTCATACTTCACGCAAACGCGGGTTACAGCTACACATACAGCTACAGTTACAGTTACGGGTTACAGTTATACATAAGTAATTTAAGCGTCAACCATTATAAAAATTACTACAAAAACAATTTTACGGAGTAAATTACTGTAAAAACAATTTCACTAAACATGACTAACTAACTGCAAAACTGTTACATGTCAGCGCATTGTTATAAGAAAGCGAAATGGCGTCCAGTCAACATTGTTAACGATGTACGTCAACAAAATGTTACACGTAAAATGTTCTTGTCAGTACCTACATTATAGGAATTCGTTTAAATTGTTCACTTACGTTTTAGCCGAATTTCTAGGAAATATATGGATATGTTGGAAGTTAAAGACAATGTTCATGTAAACCAGTCGTTTACGTGTTGAGGTGATTAAGGCAAAAAAACTAGGAGGTAACAATGTCCCACACATTAAAATATTTCAAGAGAAATCTCGTAAAAAAAAGCCACTTATAATACACACGATAATAGGATGCAAACTACAAAAGAGTATTAGTAGAGATTTTATATAGATAGCAGCATTTGTAGAGGTTTTGTATTACTCGTGGTTTAACGAAGACATATTAAAACAAATATTAACTGAATATAGAATAACAAAAGAAAAATTTAAAATATTTTCTTCTTCTGATGACCATTTAGTATTTTTGTAAAAAAATATTATTTTGGAACATTTAATTTAAGTAACTACAACATTTGTTTTGATATCCACAGTAAGGCAAAAGTCATAAAGTCCATGCAAACGAAGTTGCCAGCAACAATTAGCCAATAAATAAACTTCTGTCTTGTGGGAACTGTACATTTTTTTATTATAAGCACACAAACTATTACATATAATTTTTCTTGAAATTAATAAATAAAAATACTGTACAATCGGCAAAATAAAATTCTAAGCTTCTTATACTAAAATCTTATATTGAAATAGCTGTTAAATTTAAATTTTGTGTTAAGCCAATATGCCAAAACGTACTTCTCGTAGTGGTTCGGGCTGTGTCTGAATAGTCCTATCATCAAAATCGGTCAATAGCCCATGTATTTGTTCATTTGTTTTTTTTTTTTTTCTTTTAACTTTACGCTGTATCCCGCATATAGCAGGGTAGGCAGAGGGAACCAGAGAACCTAGTGTTAAGACACTCCATTCTCTTTCAACAATTCCGTTCCCCACTTTCCACCGAAATGAGGCATTGCGTGTTGAGTGGCGGAACTCAACGTCGCGTGTTTCCTTGTTACCAAACCCAAGAAGTGAAAATACTAAATTTTACATTTCCTGGAGTGGGGATCGAACCCAACCCACAACCTGTCGCATTTACAGTCGCACGCTTGTGCCTCTGCGCCACGACAGGCGTTATATTAGTAATCATTGATTTTTAAATTAAGTAGTAAATTATAAACAAAATGATCTCCCCTTCATAAAATGGTTTACATCATATTTAGTGCTTGGGCTTTAGCCACGTACGATATACATCTCTACATCTACCAAAGAGAAAAATCCCACAATATTAAATAAATTCTTATAAATCCAGTAACTTGTACCATAATTTGCCATAAGCATATATTGAACGCCATAAAATCGAATGGTCGTAATGTAAACGTACCCCACCGTGTATGGCTCGTAAAGCTCCCATTAAGCACCGTTCACACGGCGATAGCTATTTACACGTGAAGGTAATCTGTTTATTTTGTCGCTAAGAAACGTTATTTAATAACGACCTGATGCCTGTAATTACGGATGCTATTAGCTTTGTTAGGCCATTTTGATATAGTACGAGGTGTAGGAAGGCAAATATGTTTAGAGTTTCTTGTCATACTTGTATAATGTGATTTATGTTATATACTTATTATGTCAACTAGTGGCGATATTGGCGTATTAGGATAGCGTTTGGATAGAAATATGGTGGTTGTCAGTTTGATGCCTGACTGACTTAGAGAAATAGTGTTCAATTATTTTTTAATTTTCTGGCTCTGGTAAGAAGAAAAACTTTTTAAAAAATTGTAAAAATGTAAAAAATTATAACTATTCTTTATACTCATTGTTTAATATATAATTAATTGACTTTAAATTTGAGGGTCTGGTGTGACGCATTGTCACAGCTGTATTTTTAATCTGTAGTCGTGCGCCTAGGCGGGTAAAAAATCACATCATGCTCTTCTAATAAAATTGTTAAAAAAAAGGTTAAAAATTAATCTTAAAATGTAATAATAAATAATATGAAATGTTATATTACTAAATAAATTAATTAAAGGTGGAGAGTGATACTTCAAAATATTAGTGCAAGTGGCTAAATTTTAACTAAAATTATTTCTCCTAAAATCTTACATCGTATGTAGTCTTGTTATTATTATTAGTAACTGTAATTCTTGTCAGCTCTCAAAAATTAAAATGTCATTAATTCATTAATTAATGTAACATATTTGCATAAGCGTAATTTGTTATTTACTAAACTTCACTCAAACGTCCCGCTACGAAATCCTTCAAAAAGCTGGAATACATTATTATTCTAATTAAGTTGTATGAAGGGAAATTAATTCTCGTCGATCTTAATTCAGAGCAATGTACCTAAATAGTTAGGCACGTCTTCCATCTTTTAGATAGATATTTTGCTATAATTATTCATGATGTTATTCAATTTAGTGATTAGAGTTGAACCTAACCTAGGTTAAATATCCTCTTTTTTTGCCATTTTCAGCCTATTGTAAAATGTTAAACTTTACAGTGCCAGAATTTAACTGTTTGTTAAACAAATCACTTAGTGATTTGTTTAACAAAATGCTGAATATGATTATATTTTAAATAAAAAAGTTCATGTCCTTTTTAAAGCAAAAAGTAAAAACTCCTTGCGTTATGTTGATCTAAGAGGATTTTTTAATTAAACTAAAATAATTGAATCGAAATTTTCTATGTTAAAGGACTACGATAACAAAGATCTTATATTCAGTTATAGCCCACGACTCTTTGTCGTGTATAGGTTGAAATTAGATTTTATAAAATACATTATTATGTAAAAAAAGCATGAGGACCCCCGGAGGGCATGAATGAAGAGGCTAATGACTGTGGACGAGGCGAAAGAGGTACGCAGGGACAGTAGCGATTAGCGCTCCGTTCTCTCTGACTACCCCGCTAGGGATAAAGCGTGAAGTTCGGTAGGTACATTATTATGTTACAATATCAAAAAACAAAAAACAAACAATTTGTAATATATTGACATAAACAAAACTATCATATAGAAAAATAAGTAAAATTCATGTTATTCATAAATATTTAGGGTCCCTTGACATTATTCATAATAGCGCGGTTTCCGTAGTTCGTTCATATTCGGTGGTCGGTGAACCCTAAGACGGGAAAAGCCTACTCATATTTCCTTGGCTGCACATGAATTGAAAGACATTTAGAATTTACGTACATAACAGATCGTAAATTAAGCCTTTAATTACATTTACAAAATTTAAATGAAACATGATTTTCATACTGTAATGTTAGTGAGTATTAAGCATATATAAAATTATAAGTATAAATTACAAATGGAACAATAAATTTCGCCTGTCGTGGCGCAGCGGCACAAGCGTGCGACTGTAAACACGACAGGTTGTGGGTTCGGTTCCCACTCCAGAAAACGTTAGTATTTTCATTCCCTGGGTTTGGTAACAAGGCAAAACGTGGCGTTGAGTTCCACCATTCAACACGCAATGCCTCAATTTGGCGGAAAGTGGGGAACGAAATTGTTGTAAGAGAACGGAGTGTCTTAACACTAGGTTCTCAGGTTCCCTCTGCCTACCCTGCGGTGATGTGTGGGATACAGCGTGAAGTACAAAAAAAAAACAATATTTTTTTGTTAATTTTGTTGCAAAGGTCTTTATTTACAAGTAAATACAATATTTCAATTCTTGGTTACATTTAAATAAGTTGCTATTTTTGTTTCACCTATAACACCGGCACAGCCGAGGTGTAATTAAATAAATAAAATAAATAAATAATATCTTTATTGGACCAAAAGAAAGTTATACAGTAACCAGATACATAATATGATCTTCTCACTTTTATTTTTTTTTTTTTTTTTTTTTTTTTTTTTTTTTTTTTGACACTGATATTTATAAACTCTGGTACCCATTATAAGATTTAACTTGTGTTATGGGTTCCAGCGCTCTTACAATTTTAAGAACCTGTCGGTACACTTGTGCCTTGATATATATATTATATAAAATTTAAATGCAAAGAAATAAAAAAAAGAAAGAAAAATTAAGACAAAAAAAAAAAAAAAATAATCCGAGTTATAAAATAGCCATTTTAATAAAACTCTCTGTTTCCTCGTAAACCTGTGCTTGTAGGAACATAACCACTTGTGCCTTGCATAGATACCTAGACAGAGGGAATATGTTGCAAATTTTATTAATTTTATTATAAAGATGACTTCCGATAGAACGATAATGTCTTTGGGCAGTAGCAGTTTTGCATTTGTATGTGGGACAAACATTATAAAAGCGACGAGACTTAGCATTACTTTCTTGGTATTTTATTTCTTTATGTACTCGAAGTATAGCTTGCAGAACAAAGAGTTGCCTCACTGTCAAAACCTTGCAGTCAATGTATAACTGAGAAGTTGAATATCTGAAGTGTTTATAGATCATGACCTTGAGGACAGCCCTCTGTGCCCGTTCCAGCGAAAGAAAATGAGTCTTTGGAGCTCCACCCCAAACAGAAATACAATATGTAAGAAGAGACTGACATAGAGCATGGTAGACTGTTTTTAGGACAGAATAATCTGCAGACTGTCTCAATTTTTTAAAAATAAAGATGATTTTACGTATCCTTGACGTTAAGCTATCAATGTGGGGCTTCCAATTTAGGGACACGTCAATTACTATTCCAAGATATTTTACGGTGGTTGCTTTCTTCAAAACTGGACAGTTGCATTTTGAGACAACAGAGTTCACAGAGCAGTTATTGGAATGTACTTTAAGAACTAGAGAGTCTGGTGAGTATAAGGTACTGGATTTCAATGAAAATTGCATATACACTGTTTTATCGAGATTAATAGTCAGTAAATTATCAACAAGCCAGCTCATCACCGAACTAAGTGCATTTTCTGCATGGATAAGCGTCTCTGACCAGTTATTACCATATATGAGTAATGCCGTATCATCTGCATAGGTAAAAATAGAGCAATTTTTAAGCGACATCTTACATAAGTTATTTATATAAATAAGAAACAAAGTAGGACCCAAAATTGAGCCCTGGGGTACACCAAAGGTTACTTTTTGGTTGTTACTCAAGAAATTGTTTATTTTAACACGTTGTGTACGATCAGTAAGATAGTCCTCAAAGAATTTAAAAGGAAGACCACGGATTCCAGTATAATTTAGCTTAGACAAAAGGCGGGGAATAAAAACAGTGTCAAATGCTTTAGAGAGGTCGATAAACACGCCTAAGCACTTGACACCTTTGTCCAACTTTGAGACTACGCTATCAACAAAAGAGGCAACAGCATCTTCAGTGGATTTGCCACGCCTGAAGCCGTACTGATTGGATGCAAGGATATTATGCGCCTCAAGGAAATGCATCAAGCGCTTGTTGACAATTTTTTCCAATACTTTAGAAATGACTGGCAAAATAGAAATAGGCCTATAATTAGTAACATTCCATTTGTCCCCACACTTGTAGATCGGATGAACGACTGCTTTTTTAAAAGATTTCGGAAAACATCCAGAGGATATAGAAAGATTGCAAATATGCGTAATAACAGGAACAAGTGTTGGCAGACAAGATCTTAAAAGCTTAGCTGATATGTTATCCCAACCCGTAGCTGCATCCATTCGCAATCCCAATATAGTGCTCTTGACCTCGATTTCATCTGTAGGTAATAAGACAAATGAATGTGAAGGTTCAACATTAGACGTACTAATCGAGTCTGCTCCTGGTAACCTATATGTTGGTGTAAATGCTTCAGCCATTCTCCTGCCCACATTTGCAAAGAAATCATTAACACTATTTATCGAACATACTCTATCAGAAGTAATATTCAGAAGTTCTAGTGGTTGGGAAACATTCTGATGTGTAGATGTTATTTTCTTTATAACTTTCCATGTAGCCTTAGGATTGTTTTGAGCATTACGTAACTCCATTTTCTCGTAGTCCCTCTTTATATTTTTTAGCAATTTATTGCAAAAGTTCCTGTATCTTAAATACGTAACTTTAAGTATATAGTTCTCAGGTTGCGCCTTAGTTTTACGAAATAAATTATTTCTGTTACGTATACAGCGTAGGAGACCACTTGTTATCCATGGCTTAATTATTCTGCATTTAGAAGTTATTTTAACAGTTCTAGAATGTTTTTCAATAATAGAGCCAATTGTGGAAATTAGGGATTCTGCAGCGGAATTGGGGTCATTGATTTTCATGACTACTCCAAAGTCGACAGCCGAGATTTCAGTAATAATAGCCGGAAGGTTAGCAGTTGTACGGTACGATTTGGTTATTGGAGATAGTTTATTCCATGCAATGTTGACGATTGTGGGTTTGTGATCTGTGATATCAGCGTTAATAACCAGAGTTGATGTTTTTTCGTCAGATTTTACAATCACATGATCTAAGCATGAACTTTTACGTGTAGGAAGTGAATGTGATGGAATAAAGCCATGCGACGCCAGCAAATTGAGATATTCGTGGGCTTGCTGATTGAGATTATTGGGAGCAATATCAATATTAATATCTCCTATAATGACAGCATTTTTTGTCGATATAGAGACTAGGATGCTTTCTAATTCGTATATAAAGTTATCTTGCTTACGTATAGAGGGTGAGCGGTAAATTACCACCACAGATAAGTCATATCTATTTAAATAGCATACTAAGTAGCTTGCGTCTTGCTTTTGGGGTTCTACCACGCTATGTATTAAGTCTGACTTGACGTACATAATGACACCATCATTCTGGTTTTTTGGCCTACTGGTGAAATACGAGACATAGCCCTCAATTGCAGGGACTGCTACAGTATCTTTTAACCAGCATTCCGATAGAGCAATAATCTCACATGTCACCTGCATACTTGCCAAAAACACTATGAAGTTGTCAAAGTTACAATTTACGCTCCGTATATTTAGATGCATTACGTTAATGGATTTAGGCTTATTTTTAATAAACATTTTGCATTGCTCGGGACTACATAGTTGGGCATTTCCCTCTTTAAAAATATCGATCTCATCTATAATATTAACGTCAACCATGGTAACCTGATGTCAAAGAAAACAGATGAGGGACACGAAAACCAACAAAATATTCAAGAAGCAAGGTAAAGTCTGAAAAGATGTGGAAGCAAACGGCAAGTGGCATAAAGCCAGCTAATGGCAGGTGTGTAACGCAGAGGCTTACAAGGAAATACATGCAATTAGTATATAACCGAGGTGTCATATAACTCAGCAAACGATAAGGTAAACGAATATTAAAATAACAGTAAAAAATACTCAAAATAAAACAAGCTACATGCAATTTTAAAAACATAAATATAAACTTATAACGTTTAGGAAGAGGATTGTAGTTCCAATAAGTTGCTAAGAGTTTTCTCCGATGTGACGCATATCGGTTTGTCGCCTTCTCTTTTCCTAAGAAAAATTTTGCCATGCGAAGTCCAACAAAAGTTAAAATTCCGTGTGACAGCAAATTTCCTGGCCTGATGAAAAAGATGTCTTGAGGAAGGTGGTAAACGATCAGAGATATATACTGGAGTGCATTCACCGGACAAACCAATTACACTACTGTTTAGTTTTCTATCCTTTAATTTCCCTTTATTGTACTGGCGGGCAGCTTGTAAAATTTTATTTTTCTTGGTTACTGAGGATAATTCAACAATAACTTGTTTGGTGGGTCCTTTTTTAGATTGCACTCTATATACATCCCGTATTTCAGCTGGTTCTATACGTACTTGAAGAGCGTTACCAGTATTAGAGATTATTTTAAAGAGATCGTCGTTGGCTTCTTCATTTTTATATGGGATGTTTCTTAATTCGAATGTGGCAGATCGCTGGCGTTCTTGGATATCTTGAATTTTCTTTTCCAATTGGTTGATATAACAGAGTTGCTCAGATCTCTCATTCTCCAACTTTGACATCTTTGACTTCATCTCTTCGTATTTAAGATTCATCAGACTCGCGGACTCTTCAATGTCTGCTTTAATTTTTTTAATATTTTCATATTGGGTCTTTATTTCAGACAATTCTGCGGTGATCTTTGACATAAATTTATTTAGAGTCGATTCCTGGATCTCATTCCATTTAGCAAGCATCTCACGTATTTCCTCCTTAAAATCACATAATTCACTCGTAGGAGAAGACTCGGGTCGAGGACGCTTTGTTCTTTTTGTTATATTCACAAATTCAGGTTCACTCGTGGTTTCAGGGATATTGGGGTTGGAGTGGCTCCGTTGTACCTCAATTTGTGGTGTAGAGGGTGGAGTACGCTTTAGTTTTGGCATTTTATAATAGATGTTACGACTTAGTAGTATTAGTTATGGCAATCTTACTAAAACTATGGTATTAACGTACCAGAGATAATTGATGTGAAGTTGAAGTTAGATGACAGCTGACGCTACGATGATTTTGATAATGACAGGTGACATAACAGTGACTTTGATGGTGACAGTTGACAGAACGATGACTTCTTTATTAACTGTGACACAATAGTGACATTTGACGTAATGATAACGTGCGTTAAACTGACGTAGCTTCGTACACTAGCTTCATCTTCACTGTTGCTATCCTTTTTTAACAATCACTTGTACTACCGTAATGCTTATGCGCTCCTGGTACTTTACAGAATTAATTTATTAAATTTTGATTAAAAAATTCATTATTTTTAAAAATAAATACTTGTATATGCACACGTCCGATCTCTAACGAGGTCCGAGGGGAAGAGCAAAATTGAATGAAGATGAAGAAGATGGAAGAGCAAGAGCAATTGGAGCGTGATTGTTTATATTTAAAATATATATTTTTAAAATTTGCTTCGGTAAATGGTATTGAATTCAGTTAACATGTCTCTATTAATCAGAAAATAAGAAGCGAAAAAATATATATATTTCTTTACAGCGTCAGTTTCATTCCCGTATTCCTATACGGGAATAAAACGGGAGGGGACTATCTATGTCTACCACCTGGTAGACATAGATAGTCCCCTCCCGCTTTCCATCTCAATTCGAGGGTAGATTTCACCGTTGTATGACAAAACGCGGCGTAGAATTCCGCCACCTACACGCAATATCTAGAATTCAGGATGAAAGCGGCGAAGTGTCGTAACATTAGGTTCGCTCTTACCAGCCTGCTGTGCGGAATAAAGCGTGTAGATGTTTTTTTTAATTAAAATTCCCAATTTAGTTCAAAAAAGCATTTTATATTACTAGAAAATTAAACATAATAGATATACTATAGATACAATACAGCCAAGTGTATCTTATCTATTACTTATAATGACGTCCTTGTTGAAGTTAACAAACTTGTTTCACATAAATTAATACGTGAACAAGTTGGTTGTTGTCATGAGAAAATAGTTCAGCTACTTGATAAACTACAAACTGTGGCAATAAATTACTATGGATACCTACTTACTAAGAGATTTTATTATTAAATACCTCGCAGGTAGCGAATACTATTTAATATCCCCTGTTAAGATGGAACTTTGTTAATATCTGTTATTACTTTCATACGACATTATATTTTAATTACTGTGTATTAATTATTTTTGATATTCAAGTAATGTTTATAATTCAAATATTTTCATTTTCCTGAGATAATACTACTAGACTGATCTTGTTTAGGAAATTAGATACTTAGACTATATTAGGCACTGATAGAGATAGTGGAAATCCAAATAATTGAAACGTGCAATGAAAAAGGTATTTATCTGAACACACAAATACACACAAATTATTCATAGAATTTGAACGTAGCACGATTTGAAATGCGCCCAGCATTTCGAAACCGTAACCGTCCTAGACAATTAAACCAAATAATGACTATTCAAAAAATAAGCATTTTTCTAGCATAGCAGGTTAGAGAGAGATAGAATATAGCGTTAAACGCTTATTGTGGCGCAGAGGCACTAGCGTGCGACTGTAAATGCGACAGGTTGTGGGTTCGATTTCCACTCCAGGAAATATATAAGTTTAGTATTTTTATTTCCTAGGTTTAGTAACAAGGCAAAGCGCGGCGTTGAGTTCCGCCACTCAGCACGCAATGCCTCAATACGGCGGAAAGTGGGAACGGTGTATCTTAGCACTAGGCTCTCAGATTCCCACTGCGTTCCCTGCTATAGGCTGCATACAGCGTGAAGTTAATTAAAAATTCATTCGTCCGAATTAGAGATATTGCGTGTTTAGTTGTAGAAATCCAACACTGGGCTTTGTCTTACTAAAGTGGAGAAGTGAAACCCCTAAATAGAGATCGAACTCAGACTCAGCTTTACAGTCAGACGCGACTCCACTGCTCTACTATGGCCTTTTTGTCATTTTACTTGTCATTCAAGCCTTACGATAGTCTCAGTAATATATATAAATTACAGACATTCACCAATTACATTAATTAAGGCATGTAATATTAATTAATAATCTTCTGAATTACACTTGTAACTCGAAAGACACATGATAATGGAGACAGGAACTTAACTAACATAGGCTTTAGCAAATGTCTAGTTCTACTACTAGCATTTTAAGCTCTATATTTATAATACTAAAGGATATTATCGCGTTTCCGTCTACATCCTTTTCGTTGCAAGTCGTATATCAGAGTGGGGTTGCAATGAATAGATTCACACGTACATTAGATCAACTTTAAGCTCTGTTGAATTTATTACTGCGATGTTACAATGAGAGTGTCGTTGTGTTTACTCTCTTAGCAAAGTTCTATTAACTGGAATAATCTGACTTTATTTACGGCTTACTCTTTGTGGACTAACAAATGCTAAATATTTACTTTTCATTGTACATAGGGACATACATATATAGCACTCTCTTTCAATTATTTTGTTATTTTATACAAAATAACTATTTATTGATTAATGCTTCATAGAAAGACATGTATCTAAAGTTTTCTTTGTTCATTAGAATAAACTCTCCAGCTACGCTTTTCTCCGCATAGAAAGTATAGCTAGAGAGAGGCTAATCTCAACGTCATTTCGTTTCACCAGAACAAGGAAATGAAAATAATTCAAATATAAAGATTCTGACACATGGAATCGAACCCAAAACCATCACATTTTCAGCCAAACGCTGTCTCACTGTGCCAATATGATCTGTAATATCTCAAAGTTTATTTTATGTTTATATAAGTACATCTATATCGTGCAGGATATACAGAGAGAACGTATTAATACGTCACCCTGATCTTTACTCTTTTGTATTTTGAAAGCTGCATATAAAGTTACAAAACTCAACGCTAAGCCACAATCGTCATGTTACAACCGTGTCAAATTTGCAAAAAAAAATATAATAAGAACAGAGAAATAATATATAAATACAAAGGAAATAAGTTAACATTTTTCTATACAAATCCTTCCCAGTAACAAGGAAGTTAATCAAACTCATTAATATCCCAATAATCGAATTTGCAAAAGACAGACACATTAACCCCCGAAACCGGCCATATTTTACGGCGATACGATCTGTCGAATACAATTCCACATTCAGCAGTTAATTATGAACCTACCTCGCTATAAACCATGGTATACCCATAAAACACGAGATCCAACTAGTTGGGAACTTACTAAAAACGATTAAAACAGGGTTATATGAATGCTATTTGTTGATAGTATCTCGTGGGAAATTCACTACGGGCTGATATTCAAATTGACTTTTTATGTTTTTTCAATGATTCACAAGTTACATTCAGAATGTTAATTGTCATATTTATTCATTTTTTGTTGAATACTGTAATGAAAATATGATACTGGGTAAATTAACAAAGCCATTTTTTCTCTTGTTTCTTTTTATTATGATAAAATTACCACTACAGTAGTTTCACTTGTGCATGATTGCACTTGATTGTTGTGTTCAAATCTGACAAATTATATGTACTCGTATGTAAATGTAGAATAAAATCATACAAAATTAGTGTTGTATGTAAAATATTTGAGTTTATTAAAGAAGTATATTGACTTCTTTAATTAACCGATATATTTTTCGGTAACAGTAGGTAAAAATAACTTATTAGAACTTTTGTCTAGTTCGTCAGTTTATTTGTGCAGCAATCGCGCAAAATCTACTAGCTAACCTTATTGACTTTTACAATAGAATTAATAAATGATAAAATAATTTAAATTTCACAAAATAAAGTAGTTCTTATAATAGACAATAAACAAACTTTTCATTAAAAGCATATAATCTATGTAGACGACATTTTGACGGTGAAAAGATGATAAAATGAATTTATAATTTAATTTAATGAACATTAATGGAAGGGATCATTTCACATCTCAGGTTAAACTACTTCTATCATTAAAATAGAATGCTTTCAAATTGACAAAGTTTCTAATTAATCAAAGTGTGGGCGTTGAGTGATCATTTAACGAATTATGTGCGTGTAATTAAAACTATTTACACATTTTGGGGAAGGAACCTTCTAAAAGTTTATATATTTTTGTTCAAGCCTGGTATACTCTTTTAAAAAGTGAAATTTATCCCGCAAAGTAGGATTAGCAGAGAGAATCTGGAGTGTCAAAACACTCCGTTATCTATTTACCACCCGGAATTGAGAGTTTAAGAGGCGGAACTCAACGCTGTTCTTTATATTACAATAGTGGAGAAAACAAAAGAATTTTAATAATTAATCATTCTGTCGAGTGGTGTTTACAAGCACGTACTTTTCCACTGCGCCACCATTGGCTATCTTTTGTTAGCTCAATACGTATACAAAAATATATGTCCACCTCCATGTTATTTTCTCCAGTTACTACTTATATTTATCAGTTTTCTGTCAAAATAATTATTCAAATGACATTAGATCTTTATTATTTTAATTAAGTTATATCATCCCCTTATTTACACATATTTAATTTCCACAAGAATATAAATCAAAGAAACAGACATTTACAAGCATACAAATTTTACCCCAACTTTTCAATTATAGGATAAAAACAAACTTAAACCTTTATATTCGTACTTTTTAAGCCCTAAGCATAATGAGCCCCTATAGAGGGGTGCTTTTAAAATTAAATGTTCCGTAAGCAACACGCCTAGTACTAACGCAGCTTGAAATATGGACCGCTAGTTCTTCGCTATTGCGCATTTTAAATATTGCATTACAGCTCGGTTAATTTCAACGGCGGTACAAATGATTTATGATTTTAATTTTTCTTGCAAACGATGGAACAAGTAAGATAAATAAAGTAATATGTAATAGTATACCATAAATCAATCTTGCATATGTATGTATATATCGTAACTAAAAATATATTTTCTAAAGCTTTTATTTACTTTCTTAGATTCCTTTAAGAGACAGAAACAGAAATATTGTAAAAAAATAAGATTTTTTTGTAAAAAGAGATATTCACGCTGTAACCCGCATATGGCAGGGTAGGCAAAGGGAACCAGAGAACCTAGTGTTAAGACACTCCATTCTCTTTCAACATTTCTGTTATAATGATACTAAATTTTACATTTCCTGGAGTGGGAATCGTACCCACAACCTGTCGCGTTTACAGTCGCACGCTTGTCCCTCTGCGCCACGACAGGCGTGATATTCGAAAAGAGATATTCGTTGTTGTTTAGTTAACGAAATAAACTCAAGTGTGCTAACACTTGAGTCAGTTCACTAGTATGAATACTACTGATATGAAACACTACACTCCTATACGATGGTTGCAGGTTCAGGTTTCGCTTTGATTCTCTCTCTCACCCCTTCTAGAATAAAGTTCAAACCTAACAAAAATCCATTTATTTTTAGTGACTCCACTCATTCTTTACTTTACACAACACGAAAAATGAGCACAAGAGATGAAAAGCAAAGTATTATTAAATTCCAATACCATTATACGACTTCACATAGAGATAGGAATGAAAGTCTAAAAATTTTACATTAATTAATTTTATCCGTCTATCGGCTGTACGAATATGAGCAAGCCACCGTAATGCTAACTAATTAAACTAAACCCTACGACTGTAATTACATTACGCGAGCGTGTCGGCTCTTGTACTGGAAACCACGTCACGTGTAGTTTTAGCATAATTCTAAGCATACTAATATATTATTATATGGGGAAACATTCAAATCACGATTATATTACAAATGTAAATTGAATTTTTCTTTACATAATGTGTTGCTTTGGGACTTGAACATTCTTTATTGCACTTAAAAATACAAAAAAAAAAACAAGTTATTCAACTTATTCGTCGACAAAGGTGGATTTATCTCTAGAAGAGACTCATTTAGTCAACCTGTGAAAGCATAACAAGTAACGAAATCCAAATTTAGTGCAGTTAAGTTAAAAAAAATAATTAAAGATACACATATGTGTAGCATATTTATATATATATAAATATATATATATATTTTAATAGTCACATTCCTTATATTATATGATAAGAATTTTACTTTCTATGTTTTTACTAAAATATAAGATAATATTTTCATTTTTATCTAATTACATCAATATTCAAGATACTGAGAAATTATACAATAACTAAAAGAGCGATACGATCTTTAATGTTTTCTTTCATCTTAATTAAAAGCATATCTTTTTCAAAGAAAATAAGAAAAGCATATTAAGATCTGCTTGAAGCCATCGTGGCGCAGTGGGACTGTGACTGAGTGTAAACTCGATTAGTTGTGGTTCAATTTCCACTTGGAATCCTGAATTATTTTCATTTCCCCGCTGTGGTTAGACGTGATGATGAGTTCACTCCACTCCACACACGACATCTTAAATTCATGCAGAATACGAAGAAAGAAGCGTTTTTACGCTATCTATTCCGAGAGAAAGAGCAAAGCTGAAGATTTACTTTGATCTCCATATCTCCTGTCAAAAAAAAATTGTAAATATTCGATATCAGAACTATTTGTTATATCAAAACTGTTCTTATTACATATTTTAATATACGAAACAGTCAAATAATCTTATTTAAGCATAACTTACTAACTAATAAGCAAAGTAAACCCCTGTCGTGGCGCAGAGTCACAAGCGTGCTACTGTAAACGCGACAAGTTGTGGGTTTGATTCCCACTCCAGGAAATGAAATTTTTCATTTCCTCGGTTTGGTAACAAGGCAAAGCGCGACGTTGAGTTCCGCCACTCAGCACGCAATGCTTCAATTTGACGGAAAGTGGGGAACGGAGTCTTAATACTAGGTTCCCTCTGCCTACCCTGCTATATGCGGGATACAGCGTGAAGCATATATATATGTATGTACTAACTCAACCCAAAACATAAAATCCAACATCATTATACTAAAAGATGAGCAAAAATCAACAACAAAAATATATTTAAAACTAGGCAAACCCTTGTCGTCAAATGCACTCGCACGCTGTATAAAATGCATGTCACCGTGAAGCTGACCGTACTACTTGTGTCCCGCTCGTAGCAGTGACGTAGCGGACAGCCGTAGGGCGTCGTTACGCTTATGAGATTAGAGAACATCTTGACCTATTTCCAGTAACATTTTGTATATATGGATAAATTTTTATATTTTAAATATAAATTGTTGGATATTTTTAACTTATTTTTAGACATGGCTGGTCTAGGTTTCTTCGAGTTGTAAGAAATTTACGGTTAATTAAGAAAATTTATGTAAAGTTTTTGTAAACTAGAATAACAGGTACATGAAATTATTTAAAAAGAAAATTGTGAAATGTTTTTATGTTTCCAAAAAAACAAAAAATATATGGAACTAATTCAAAATATTGCAAACATTTTTAATGTGTCGATATTTATATCTACATATATTGAAAGCCAAAAACTTTCGATTTTTCATATAAACATACATATAAACTCATTATATAATTTAATAATGTATTTATTACATGTAAAAGCTCGTCGCCACGATACTTAGCTATCTAGATAGCTTAGTGTTGGTGTTAGTGCTTAGTGTAATTAGTGCAAAAGAAAAAAACGTAAAAAGCATGAGGACCCCCGGAGGGCACGCATGAAGAGGTTAATGACTGTGGATGAGGCGAAAGAAGTATGCAGGGACCGTAGCGCTTGGCGCTCTCTTCTCTCTGACTATCCCGGTAGAGATAAAGCATTAAAGTTAGGCAGGTAGGTAGGTAATTAGTACGATTTCTCTCAATCATTGACTATTCACTATAAGAGAAATCTATCTCTCACTAATTAGTTTACATAAAATATTTAACTTCGAATCTTTTAAAAAAATTTCTTGTTAACTTTGCTATAGAAAACAAACCAAACATTTAGATACGAATTTTGCTTTATACAAAAAATTATACTCCACTGCGCATTTGTGCAGTGTAAAAATGACTGTTGCTGTATTTTACTTTAACTTTTACAGATTCGTAGTAGCTTTATTAGTTTTTGAACTCGCTGTAGATTTTTCAACGTTATAGCCAATCCCTGGTGGAAATGAACATTTAATTTCCGTACCGTAAATTTTATTTAAATATTTTTCGATATCGATACATTTATATCAAAATAGTTTTTGGTGCTTAAAGAGTTGTAAAGTTATTAATTGAATATTTTATTTATTTTTCTCATGTGAATTCACACCAGACTAGAAAATATGTAATAATACATATTCCTAATAATAATAATAATATTTTTTAATTTCAAAAGGAGCTTTTCCAGTTTAAAACGGTTTTCTGGTTTTGTCCAAATACTACATAATTTTACGAACCTGCATGGTAAGTAATTATTTTATTTCTTTGATGTTCTTTTAAAATCAGAAAAAATAATAATTCAAAGTAAATCAGCTTAACTAATACATGCAGTTTCATGCTATAAACCAATAAATATATAAAAAATTATCAAAGAAAATCTAATGTAAATACACTTCGTTCGCCGCTTCCCGCCCAAAATCGAGACGTTGCGTAAATGGCGGAACGCAACACTGCACTTTGTCTAATAATCAAATTAATTTAGTATTAACACAACTAATATTGTAAATAAAGTAATTAATTTATATTCTATTTATTATTTACTCCTATACAAGGAGTAACTGTCGTAATAAATGTTTAAAAATGAAGTGTAATTCAATTTTTTCAACTAACAAAAGCAGTAGCTCAATTATATCAACTTTATGTTGAAAAAAGCAATAATCGAGTTGTGTATTTTTACCGAGTAATTACGGGCACAGAGAAATTTGCACAGTTAGTTTCGTTTAAACTTTGAGGAACGTTTATACTCACAGACAAATATAAAATAGTTTTATTTATTTACTTTATGAAGTTTTTGAATATTTACATATTGTTCACTTAAGAATTAGAGAAACGGAAATGTTGAAAGAGAACGGAGGGTCTTAACACTAGGTTCTCAGGTTCCCTCTGCCTACCCCGCTATATGCGGGATGCTGCTAAAAAAAGCTGCTGTTAAAAAAAACAAAACAAAGCATTAGCGAAGTGTAAAAAATTATAATCTTGATTACATTTCGAAAACATCATACAAATGATTTTGAACTAATCATGTATACATAAATGGGTAGATATACTATAAATGTAACAATTTTCAAATCTGAATTAACGGACTCCAAAAAAATGGAGTAGATTATATAGGATGTGGTCCTATTTAAATTTAGTTAAGCTCTGGCGAGTAATTTGTTATTTTTTAATGCATTCTTTTTAACCAACTGTCAGAGGATTATATTTTTCGCGCGTATCATGTATATGTAATATTCTTTATTACCTCACATCTTCAAAACCCCTGAACCGAGTTATATAATTAAGGTGACGTTAGATAGATATTGTACTCCAAGTGCTCTTAGATATGTGACGTCACTCTTAATTCAATATGGCGCCCTATAGAGACAATTACGTCATGAATAAAAACAAAAAAATCGTTGATCATTAAATCGGTTAATCGTTGTGTGTGGGTACCAAATGAAAGGACTCAATTAGCACATTTCAAATTTAAAACACATAACGAGCTTTTATAGCTTACTATATTTGTATTTGCTTCCTAAATTTGAAGAATTTGTGCAGTCGGGTTTTTTTTTCTTTATATTTGTGTGATTTGCTAAAAACTTTCACATAAACCGTCATTGTAAAAATTATTTCTTCTAAATTTTAAATGAATATCTGTCGATATAAACCTAGCTAGAAGTTCACGGTGGGCTTGGCAAGCCGCGAAGCGTACACACTGCTTGAATGAGATTTTTCCCATGCAAATGGTAACGTTTCAGTATATTACTCGTTAAAGTATTTCACCTCAACGTTTTAAGTAAGCAGAACTAAATATTTTAATGTTATTCTTATGAAAATTAAATTCCTCTTAATTATGTTTAGATTTATGCTTATATTTAACCGATTTCAACAAAAGAAGGAGGTTCTCACTGCAGGAAATGCAATTTTTAATGTCCTGCGTTTGGTAACAAGGCAAAGCGCAGCGTTGAGTTCCACCACTCAGCACGCAATGCCTCAATTCGGCGGAAAGTGGGAAACAGAGTATATTAACACTGCCTACATTTTAGTAGCATTATTACGAATAACTGAAAAATAACTCATGTCTTAAAGAAATTACAAGTGGGACCACATCATAAGCACTAGCCATCATATAAATACAGAATTTTCAAAATTGATTCACACAATAATAAGCTATATAAATAATTATACAAAACAAAAAAACCCGACTGAACCAATTCTTCAAATATAGGAAGCAAATACAAATAAAGTAGGCTATAAAAGCTAGTTATGTGTTATAGATTTAAAATGTGTTAATTAAGTATTTCATTTGATACCCCACACGGTACCCATCAATGATTGTTTTGTTTTTATTCATGACGTAGACCTCTAGAAGACGCCATATTGAATTAGGAGTGACGTCACATATCTAAGAACACTTGGACTATGAATACCTATCAATCGTCACCTTAATTGTATAATTCGGTACAGGGGTTTGGAAGATATGAGGTAATAAAGAATGTTACAAACATACATGATACGCGCGAAACACATATCACTCCTTTGACGGTCGGGTATAAATATAGTCAAATTGAGAAACTAATCTTTTTTGGAAGTCGGTTCAAAGCAAGAAAACGTGCAAAATACTTTAATAATGCCAGCTCAGAAATTTCTAACAAGTTTTAAACGTAATTAAGCATTTCATAAAGTTAAGTTCTTATCACTAACTATAATGAGAACGTACTTGTACTCACAAAACATATGTATTTTGAACTATGATGGAAGTTTAAACGAAATGATATCTGTACCATATTAACATTAACCTTTAGATTAGCGCAGACATACGATTTTTAATTTGCATCCTTTTATAAGGTATAATAATGAATTAAGTAATAATTATTATTTATAACGCCTGTCGTGGCGCAGAGGCACAAGCTTGCGACTGTAAACGCTACAGGTTGAGGTTCGATTAACAGGAAATGGAATTTATAATTTCCTGGGTTTGGTAACAAGGCAAAGCGCGGCGTTAAGTTCCGCCACTCAGCACGCAATGCCTCAATTCGGCGGAAAATGGGGAACGGAGTGTCTTAATTTTTTTTTTTATGAATTACATCCACGGGCTCATACTTGTTTTTTTTCTTTATTTTTATTTATTACATTTGCAGCATACTTAAATAGAACTACTTAATTGTATCTTAAAACTTTTATTTTTGTTAGTCAATTCAGTGTCTTAATACTAGGTTCACTCTGCCTACCCTGCTATGTTATATGCGGGATACAACGTGAAGCTATGTATGTATTACTAACTATTATAGTAAGTATTACTATTGATAATATATTGATAAAAGGGCAACTAAAATATATTGAACTCTTTTAACAATTATTTACCGATATATAACTATATCTTAGTTTTAACATGTAATAATAAAGTAAAAATACTCGACAAAAACTACTCGACAGATCATAACTAAATTTAAACGGGACCACATCAGAAGCACTAGTTAATATAAAAAGAGAATCATCATTTTTTTGGCATTGAGTTCCGCCACTCAGCACGCAATGCCTCAATTCACCGAAAAGTGGGGAAAGGAGTGTCTTAACACTAAGTTCCCTCTGCCTACCCTGCTATATGCGGGATACAGCGTGAAGCTATGTATGTATGTATCATTTTTTTGACCCAATAAAATTATGCACTAACACATTAAAAATAATACAGTCAAAGTCAAAGTCAGTCAAAGTCAGTCAAAGTCAAGGTCAAATAATTTTATTCAAAGTAAGAAGCTATATGCTTAATTTTTTCAGACCTTTGAAGAACCTGCGCAAAAAACTCAGCGGGACTTTTTTATAAGTCGAATTGAGAACCTGTTTCTTTTCTGAAGTTGGTTATAAGTCGATTGTCTGCTTTGAAAGTAACATTATAAGATAAGGCACGTTCTTATTTACACCATTGTAAGGGCGTGCCGTTAAAATATTATCATTACTTGGGACTTTAATGACTATTCACTTTTTAGAACCATAACTTGTGAGATTAGCATTTATAGGTCATAAAGTTAATGAAAATTTATAAACACACGTATAATGACAAATATAGTAATTATTATGAGTTTATGAGATTAATTAGATTATCCAAGTAGTTAACAACTAAAAAACTATAGCAGCTTAGGTATTAAGTAGCTAGGATTTTTCTCCAAAGAATACTAGCACGTATTATGTTAGAGAAAGTCGTAAATGTTACAATAGCGTTTTAATGTCAATCTAAGCACTAATTTATACAAGAAAATTCTCTGATTTCAGCATAAAGAACATGTCAGTTAGTAGTTTTTTGTAGGTTTTATACCACATTTGAAGTAATAGATTCCAGTATGATACGATTAGTTATAAATTTGTAGCCTAACGCAAAATATACGTTGTCTTAGCAAATTGTATGCATCTTGATACAAAAGTTTTATCTATTTATAAGTTTTCTCTATTTTAAGCACAACACTACTGTATACTACTTATGTATTGTTTTTAAATACATATCCTAGAAAAATGGAACTTAGTGTTGAGACACTTGCTTCTCTATCCCCCTAAATTGAAGACATTGAGTGTTGAATGGCGGGATTCAACACCTAGCTTTTCTTATCAGAGTGGGGAAATGTAAATATCTAATTTAAATGTAATCATTCTCCCGGACGAGAATCGAACCCACAACCAATCGCCTTTATAATAAGACGCTATCTCACTGTGCCACTATGGCCTCTAACCTATTATAACTTTTATTTACTTAAGAATAAAACTTATAAATATATATTATTTGTATTAAAATATCCTACAATGAAACCATTAAAATAACACAAATTACAATGCTATTTTATCCACCTTCAAATACGAGGTGTGCGGTCGCTTCCATATTCAAGTGACCGATTTCGTAAACCCCGACTCGTCTGCAGGCAAAACCGCAACGCTACCAGCGGACAGACGATTGTCTCGAATGTTGAAAAATACATCTGTAGCTATTTGTATTGCATTTTCGCATTTATTTTGTTTCTTTTCTTATAGGTTACAATATTTATCAATATATTAAAAAAGGAAAAGAAATTGTCGATCTTATAATTTTAACTATTATAATATACCTAATTATATATAAAAACATGAAACTGTTTATAAGGTAGCTGTGTATAAGGTAGATACCACGGACCGAGCGACGATCAGCGGCGATGAGTTCCGCCACTCAGCATGCAATGCCTCAATTCAGCGGAAAGTTGGGAACGGATTGTCTTAGCACTAGGTGCTCAGGTTCCCTACCCTGCTATATGCGGGATACAGCGTGAAGCTAAAAAAAATTATTAATTTATTTAAATTAATAATTATTTTAAATGACAATATTCAAAGCGCATTGTCTTACCAGAGTGAGAAACTGAAAATGATTTTATATATAGATATTATCATAGTTCCAAGTAGAGATCGAATCTAAAACCATCGCACTTACAGTCAGATGCTGTGCCCACAACGCTACAAAAATATAAATCAATCACTTATCAATAAGTTCTCTCTACCAAAATATATGTGAAGATAACAAATATAGGAATAAGTGTATATACCTTATTGCACACTATATATAATGTATGCAGAAGCAATAATGTTAATTTGATATATTAATATCATGCATATTATCATGATTCAGCACTTAATCTGCTTGAAAGCTTTTATTAATATTGTTTGCGAGGCCATCAATTAAATCTGTCGCCGGCAGCCGGTAGACGCTAGACGCATCTCTACCGCAATCGTTGCTGCATAACGTCACTGGCAATACGAATAGTTCCGAATATTAGGCATTTTCGAAGATTACTTACATTATTGGAACAGACAACGGAGAGTTTAGACACTAGATTCTCTGTGACTGCACTGCTATGAGAAAAAAAAATTCTAAGCGACATTATGATAGAAACATTCGGCTCTGAGTACTTACTTGGTTACGGATACAACACTCTCGAATAAAAAAACTAGTGGAAATATAGAGTGTCCCAGTCTGGTTACATAAAGTATAGCATTTACCTTCAATGTCCTATACGCAAAGTTTCACTACTATACAAAATTTGATAAACTTTATTAAGTAAATCAAATTCACAATTAATTAAGTGATAGTCTGATTTTTGTATATTGTTATACAATTTATCTAACACAAAACAATAACTAACATAAATGAATACATACAAACATAGCTTCACGCTATATCCAGCATACAGCAGGGTAGGCAGAGGGAACCTAGTCTTAAGACGCTCCGTTGCCCACTTTCCGCCGGATTGAGAACATAAATGAATACATTTCTTATATTGCTAGTTAGTCAAAGACATTAGATATGTAGTAGGTTATATGGCTGGCAGCTGTATATATAGCATGAACCAGGATGGTTGGCGATCTATGGGAGAGTTCTACATTCAACAATAAACGACAACAAGCAGAAACAGCATGTAAAGATATATGTATGTAGGTTGCTCCTTGAGGCTTATCAAAAGCACATATTCGTATTGTCACTTACGAAGTAAGAACGTTTCGGTTTGTGTTTATTTAACATTTTTAAATAAATACATAAAAACTTACAGAGTTTATAATACTTGCATAAAACAATAATAGATATTACATTAACGTGCGAGCATATCATAATTTCCCCAGAGTTTCACTCCAAGTTTCATCTAATTGATCGTATTTCAACTGGATCCCTTTGGGCTTAAGTGCGAAGTATAGTTATGAGGTAGTTTACATGAAACTTGTAACAGGAACAACTCCATTAAAGTTAAATATCACACGTCCTAAATGTGTTTCGGCGCAGGTACGTTGTCTTTATGGGACTTGCTCGTAACTGTGTCGCCTTTCTTGATATCAACTGAGATAGTGTTTATTGCCTGTTCTACGTAAATTTGATGTACTAAGTTATATAATATATTGTATTGTAATTTTATTGTATTTTCTCTATATTGTGATAATATGTGATACGAGACAGGCAAAAATATATCAAAAATAATGTAATTGCTTTTTCGCAATTCCTCCCCCAAACTGGGTGTGAATCCATAACCATCTGAAAATCAAGAATGTGTTGTCTTGTGAATGCATTAGTATAGCGGATGACTTATTAGCAAATATTTTATTAAAATCTATGTATGGAAGTGATGCACATATGTATACATACTAACTAGCCATAGTGCTATTTCTTTATATAGTTTGAAGCCTTGAGAAATGCAAATTCCGAAATATTCATTGTGTTTTACATAAATTACGATTTTGAGCTTTATCATTTTAATGCCATCAACTTTTTATATATAAAACAGAAATTACGTACAATTAAAGAAATGTATCAGAATTTTTATATAAGAATATCACTTACCATTAAAAGCAAACTTTAAAAGCATCCTATATCATTCTCGTATCATTACTAGAATATATACGGACAAACATACCAACATCGAAAGTTGAAACATCAAACACATTTCAAATATCAAACAACTCATTACTCTCTTTAGAGCAATTTAAAATGTCACAAGTTCCTTTCAAAAGAATTTACCTGAAAGTGTGGAGTTCCATCTTATAAACGCCGGGAGTGTTCCTAAAGTTTTTTAACATTCGTTCAGCTTCCATTTCATATTCTTAATGGACTCACCGGCGACTTAAGTAATGCAAAATTGCGAATGTTCTTTCATTTAAATGCAACTATCTCAACTATATCTTCAACTTTCCGTTTAAATTTGTACTTGATTAAATTACACGATTCTATTTTATTCTTGAAAGTAAATTGTACACCAAGAGCCATAAATTTGTAGTCAAATATTTATGCTTTTTTCATTTATTCGTGTTAGTTTCTAATCTTGTTGCAATAAACCAATTTGTGAAGTAAACATCAAATTAATTAATTACATTTTTCTCAAAATATCTAAACGTGTATCGATTTGAAAGAAACACGGTGTAATATTGATTTGATGTGTTTGATTAAAGATGGGTAGTAGTTACTTCTAAATAAACTATATGACTTAAAAGGAAATTATGAAATATCTCCGGCCGCAATTTTCCTAGTCTGCTTCAATATAATGGAACATTGTGCTATCCGCCGGAATTCGACACATAATGCTTTGAGTAGCGAAAATTAACGCCGTGTTTTCTCTTACCAGAGTGAGAAAATGACGATAATCTTAGTATAATCTTTCGAATTGGGATCAAGTCCAGCATCGTCGCGCTTTATATATACAGTCACAAACTGTCTCACTGTGCCACAAAATATAGATATCACTGTTAATGTCATTCTTTAATTGCAGTATATTATTTTATATAGTAAAAAAATAATAAATTATAAAAAGAAAAATATATGAAATATACCTATTGTACAGCACTTAGGCATAGAGAAAATTAATTGGTCATAACTCATTCATTGAACGCGAATGCAAAATAAAAGTGAATTACTATTTAAGCATCATCACAAAATCTAAAATTCAAAAAACATAAAGAGCAAATCTAATTAATACGCCCTACGTAACCAACTATTCATTCGTAAATACCTCTTATGAAATATTTTCAACTCATGTAAATTTTTCCGTCGAAACGTAAGTTATGTACTTTTATTTCACTTATTTGGGCCAAGGTTATTTTGTAAGTAGGTAGAAAGAAAGTATGAAGCCTGTATTAAAATATATGTAGTGGTTTTTGTTTAAAAGCGTTTTAACCTACTTCAAAGAAGAAGGCTAACCATTCGATTGCTTTTTTTGTGTATTACCGCATAACTTTTTATTGGATTAATCAATTTTAATTCTTTTTTATATGGTAGCTGGTGTTACTAGCGTGATCCCATTTAAAATTAGGTAAGATCTGATGAGTAGTGGTAGTTAAGTTATTTATAATTGTAGTAGTTTTTAGTGCATGTTATTTGACTGTTTTCTTTTTTTTTCTTTATTATTTTTAAATGTAAATCAAATTAAACGATTTCGCTTGTTGAGTAGCTGCTTGTACGTTAGAATAAGTTCGTTCGACGGGATATTTACTATGTATTGTTTATCGAAATAAAGATTATAAGTATCGTACAAAAGGATTATCATATTTTTTGCGAGTATATTCAATTAGATCTAAATCGCATATACTCGTACATGTAGAAAATATTGATTTATTTTAAAATAATCATATTAAACAATCAAAGATAAACTTCACTCTTTCTTTTAATTACTAAAGGATTACTATTTTATAGCTTAAAATATTTTGTCTTGGATATATATAGAAATATATTCAAACAAATTGTATAACAATTTCGCTGCTGTGTACTTGTTATTCAAGGTAACGTTGGACAAGCCTCTCTGACGGTCACAATTTTAATACAATCTCCATTATGTTTTTTGACTAATAAGGAAAGAGTTCTTTTTAACCGAGTTTATAAAAGGAAGACGTTATCAATTCGATTGTATTATTTATGTATGCATAACTTTTTTGGTGAACAAATTTCGTTGATCCTTTTTATATGGTAGTTAGTGCTTGCTTACATTTGGCTGGGTACAAATTTTGTTAAAATCGAGTAGTTTTTGAGTTATGTAAAAAAATTTTACTTATTTCCGTATTTTTTTTGAAGTCGGATTTCTTCAAAATATCCATCACCATCCTTATATGATTTACTTAGTATATTAGATGTCTTAGTTCCAAATCGGTTGACTTAGACCCTGACTTTTACGTCAGCAGAAATGCTCACCAGACTGTGTAATTTTCCGATTTTTCAGAGGTTTGTTTCACTAGATCAGATGATCAAATTTATTGAGCTGAGTTAAACAAAGTTCATTTCTCTAAGATCCCGTCATTCGTTCTTAGCTCAAGGATGAAAGGACGACATTAAACGTAAATCCCTTGAAAAATACGTAACAGTTAATAAACGATAGATTTCTGAAACACGAAAAAAAATGTTTTCAAAGTTTCTATTTTGTATACAAATCATTACTTAGCTAAATTCTAGGTCAACTGGACTGAACTGGTCACTGGTTAGAGTTTTTTTATCAGTCAGTAAATAAAATACCTTTTTTAAAACATAACTATCTCAATAACCCTTAAGTATTTATCTTAGAAATTTGAATTTCACAATTTTATTATCAATTTAATTTACGTTAAACAAAAACATAAAACACAAATATATAGATTTTGAATTATAAGAGATTTACGTCTAGATATCAAAACCAAGGTCAGAAAAGAAACATTTTTTACCTCTCTTAAACGAGTTTGTAACAGCACTTTTGAAGGATAATCACGTCTTCTTTTTCCTTTAAAAACTTGAAATGTATATAGAATGTAATATTAACACAACTTTGAAGAACGTTTGAAGACTTTATTGTACAAGTAACTTAGCCTCGCCGAATAAGCACCCTAATACTTGAAACTCCTCAATTAAAACTCTTAAACAAAAGAAACAACAATACTTAATTAACTATAACGCTTCAATTACTAAAGTTCAATAAGAGTTTAAAAGTTACTAAATACGATCAATAATTATCAAGCATTCCTTAGTCGAATAGTTTTAAAGTATTTTAATTTGAATAATGTTTACTGATACATCTCACCTATTATTATGAGTAAACAGAATAAATCTCTATAAATATCCACTTTTTATACTTTCTGCCCAGAAAGAGCCATTGTATTTTATTATTATCAGGATTCGAACGGATTTTGTAGCACACAAAAGGCAGGCAGAAGCTGGCGAACTATCCGAAGGCATTGGAACTGCCTGGAACGTTTCCAGTGGTGATATTTGCAAGGCATGTCGCGGAGTCAATGATGGTGGGCGACCTTAGCGATCTGCTTACTTAGGCCATGAGATTAAGGCAATTTTCTTAGGGTTTGAGTATCTAAGTAAATTTAAGGGTGTACTTTGCCTGATCTAGCCAGTAAAATAAATATAAAAAATGTAAGCACTGCCGAACGCATAACCTTACTATGCAATCAGGCACGTTATAATTGCGCCACACGAACTTAATTAATGTAATTTAATTACGTTAAAACTTTTGTGGCTATTGAGGCGCAATGGAGCAGTCTGACTGTACACGCAATGGTTGTGATATTTATCAATCACCACATAGAATAATGATTAAGTATAATAATTTCTATTAGCTCACTCTGGTCAGACGTGTAAAACGTTGATTTCCGCCAATCACCTCGCAATATCTCGAAGCGTTTTGTTTTTAATGAATTATCATTCTATAAATTGACATACAATTATTAATATAATTGAACATCTAAAAACCCGACATGGTTTGAGCCGATGTTACAATTTAAATCTTACGTATTTTTACACGATCATTTAAAAACAGTTATTTATATATTATGAGTAAAATACAAGTCACCCATCCGCGGTATACATCTCTAGTAATATGTAAAGCTCGGCGTTGACTTCCGCCCAACAACTCGTAATATCTCGAAAATCAACATTAGGTGGAAAGTTCTTCTTCAATCTTTCTAATACGGTCTGTATATGATACTTATTACTGTATAAACTTTATGTAATAGTCACCCTTACACGATGTTGATTAAGCATATTTCGCACTGTGTGATTATAGTCATAATTAAGATGATAATATTCCAATAGTTATTTAGGAATCGTGTAAAAACAATATAATATTCAAGAACGTCTGTATCGAGTCGGAAAGGTCTCCCTTCGCCCAAAGAAATAACACATCAAGTCACTGCATAAGACTACTATCTTCACCCCAAAGTATACAGCATGAATATTTTTCCTATACAAAATTTTGTATAAAAATCTACGGTATGCAGGCAACAAATGCATCTACCATCCCTCGTGAATACAAATGACCCCTTCAGTAGAAATAGGCGGAGGGGCCGCATACGTTATACCGAAGCATTTAATATCTCAAAATTCCAAGACATATTTTGCTGAGAAAAACAAAAATAAAATTGCCTGAGGTGAATACCACGAATATGATTTGCCTGCTACTGATATAATTGTTTTTAGATATATGTATGTGAAATGACGTAAATGTTATTCCATTAACGTAATTTGTAAATATCTGGCAATATACGCAATTGTTATTGATTGGATATACCTAATTGAAGAAGACAAGACTCGTGGCGCATTGAGATAGTGTTTGACTGTAAGCAAAATTGGTTGCGAGTTCAATCCCAATTCGGGGCATTGATTGTAGAAAAAATGTCTATTTTAACGCGCAATGTCCCAAATTTGGACGAAAAATAGAGAAAAAAGTGTCTTGGCACTAGATTCTTTCTGATTACCCCGAAAACAGAAGCAAAGAGCCGCTTTCTTGTAGCATAGTACATCAGTACTGTTATCAAACCGTACTATTATGAACGCAAATTTTATTAATATAATTTCTCTATTACATACGCTAGCAAGAATTTAATAATATACGCCTACATAAATATGTTGAACAATATAAATGATAAAGTATACGTCATATACTGAAATATTTATAGAACCTTTCATTTTATTATATTATCCACTAATGCCACTACAATGATAACAAAACCGCAAAAACTTGACTGCGAGTGACCCTCCCGTTGTATTACAAAAGCTAATATAAAAGTAGCTATACTATAATTCTTTTAATATGAATCTAAATAAATTCACTTAGAGCATGTTCCTTTCAACGAGGCAGCTATTTTCATATTTTGGCATTGTATTTGAGGGAACATCATCTTTTTGCCGCATTATCTCGAAAGTATATGTATTCGTTTCATATCATAAGGCGAAATATTTTTTGGAAGCGTTGTGTTGAGACATATAATTCTTATATTCAGTAAATATCTTGGCGGAAAGTAGGATTGCTAATATCAATGCAAAGACTTGAAGTGATATGGGATTCGATTTTTGAGGGAATATATTTCTTTGTCAAAGTGGTTTGTATAGAAATGGAATTGAAATATGAGTGATGTTTTTAACTGTATTTAAGCATAATAAGAATTTATACATACATGTAAATACTTCAGAAATAACACGTCTTTTTTTCTTTTTTTTTAACTTCACGCTGTATCCCGCATATAGCAGGGTAGGCAGAGGGAACCTGAGAACCTACTGTTAAGACACTCCGTTCTCTTACAACAATTCTGTTTCCCACTTTCCGCCGAATTGAGGCCTTGCAAGCTGAGTGGCGGAACTCAACGCCGCACTTTGCCTTGTTACCAAACCCAAAAATGAAAAGACTAACATTTCCTAGAGTGGGAATCGAACCCACAACCTGTCGCGTTTACAGTCGCACGCTTGCGCCACGACAGGCGCAGACTTATTTATAATAACATATTTTCTATAATACTTTTTTAATACCCCTTGCACAATTTTATAAAAAAATTGCGTTACCATGTCACTGGTCATAACAAAACAAGAAGTTATTTAAGTCTATAATCCTAACTAATAATTGCAAAAGCTGGACTAATTAGGGGCCCTTTCAATCCGGTCCCTTTGGAAAAAAGGTCAACCCTTGTACTTGATTAATTGCTGACATGCTTTGTTAAACAGTCCCTGAAAAATCGCTTTTAATTACGGACCCATAATGGATTTTGTATAGCCATCAAAGTGCTAAACGAAAAGTAAACGAAGACAATACTTTTATATTGCTAATGAAATATTTTTTAAACTCTATTAAAATGCGCAAATAGAAGAATTCTTGCCAATATAATAGACAAACACATTGTGCATTGGATTTCTAAAAAATATCTATAATCTTTATTTTTTCTTCAGCTTCACGCTTTCCAAAACACTCCAGTCTCCATTTTCCGCCCGTATTCGAGGTATAATGTGTTGAGTGACGAAACTCAACTCAGAGCAGAGAATAATTGTTGATAAAAATATATTAAATTTAATTATTTTCCAAAGTAAGAACCCACAACCACTCGCATTTACACTTAAATGTGTCCCATTGCATATTCTTTTTTTTTTTTAATTTTATTGACTTTCTTTATCCGTTTTAGATTTTTTATCTATTATAGCTTATACAATTTTGAGCAAAGGAGTTCAATAGCACTTTGTGTATCTTAATACTACTACGTCGAGTTTACCCAAAATTAGGATTGAACTATCGCTTGTCTTAAAAACATTGCAACAGCTATTGTAAAAGTTTTAAAGTACTATTTATTGTTATGTAATAATACTCGTACACAATTGAATATAAAATTATGAATTGCCGAATGAATAAGAAATGACTATAACCAAGTTCGTATTTCACTACAATGTTTCATTTAAAAATGAAAATTGAATAAGTACACTCGATATTTATAAGTAAAAATTTACTCCGATAATTGTTGATTTATTAACGAAAATACATGCATTTTCATAGTCTCATAGAAGTCGCTTATATCCATTACGCAATATACAATATCCGCAAAATGAATATACTGTGGAAAATGTAGAAAAGAACACTACGCTCACTATGTATTATTATTTCTCTTTTTATTTTTTTTAGCTTCACTTTGTATCCCGCATATAGCAGGGTAGGCAGATGGAACCTGAGAACCTAGTATTAAGACGCTCCGTTCCCCACTTCCCGCCGAATTGAGGCATTGCGTGCTGAGTGGCGGAACTCAACGTCGCCTTTTGTCTGGTTACCAGATCCAGGAAATGAAAATACTAAACTTACATTTTCTGGAGCGGGAATCGAAACCATAACCTGTCGCGTTTACAGTCGCACGTTTGTGCCTCTGCGCCACGTCAGGCGTTATTTCTCTGCTTTGGCAAAACAAAGCGCGGCCTTGAGTTCCGCTAGTTAACACGCAATGTCTTAAATACGGGTGTAATGGAAAGTGGCGAACGGCGAGATTAGATACTAGGTTCAATATGACTACCCTACAATAATAAATATGGGATGGAAACGTGAAGCTGCTTACTACATAAAATCTAGAAAATCTGTTAAAATTAAGAAAATCAAAAATATTAATATTTAAACCTAAATTAATCTAAATAGCTCACTTTACATGGTCCATAGTGTAAAAGGATATTTGTCGAACAGTATCAACTATCTCCATATAACATAACATGAATCTAAGTTAACCTCACTAATTTCACAGATCCGAGTTCGCACTTGTGATTTCCCTGGGGCTGTTTAATAATTCACCTCGTCCCATGTCCAAACCTAACCTTATTTACAGGACAAATAATTAATTTTCAGGATGCTGCAAGTTTGTATACTGAACTCATGACTCGAGGGAAGTTTTGTACCCCTTTTCCGGTTTCTTAGATATTATACTATATATACTTTTAGAAGTAATACTTATATTTGAGGCCTTAAGTGGCACAAACAAGCGTGCGACGATAAGCGATAAGTTGTGGGTTCTATTCCCACTCCAGGAAACGAAGATATTGAGTAATATTTAATATTTTCATTTCCTCGCTCTGGTAACAAGGCAAAGTGCGGTGTTGGGTTCCGCCACTCGCAATGCCTCCATTAGGCGAAGATAGAAAGTGTGTCTTAATACTAGGTAGCAGATTCTCTGGTTACCTCTGCCTGGGTAGGCAGAGGCTGCTGTAAACCACACATAGCAGGGTTGCTATGTGTGGTTTACAGCATGAAGCTAAAAAAAGTAATATCAATTTACCCAATATATGTTATAAAAAACTATTGAGCTGGTTAGATAAATTTACGGCTAAATGTAATAATAATATATTATGTACTCGTATAAATATTAAAAATTCATTTCAATAACATGGAAAATAAAATAAATATGCATAAATGTAACACCAGCATAATTTGGTTCATAAATAACAATATACAATAAGAGAGTCACCAGTGACAACCGAAATACGAGTACGAGAGCAGGTGCAGTACTGCATCACGTACCGACGCGTGCTGCCAACAGAAAAGTAATAAAATTCACCATTCTGACAATTTTCCTAAATATTTTTCAATGTTTACGACTGTATGTGAAATATGAATAGTGCATGTACGTGTGTTTAGTTAAGTTTCTTTAGCGTGATTGAAATAAGTGGAAAGTGAAGATTGGAGTGATGTACCTTTAACTTAATGACCTCGGTGTATCCTACATGATGCAGAACGTGAAGGTAAATAATTAAGATTTTACCAAAAAACACAACTTAAAACAAATAAAATGCACAAATAAGTAACATTATTACAAATAATTCAAAAACTACTCGTCAGATGTTACCTAAAACAGTTTTATAAAATAATTTAAATACCAGTTGAACGACACATTGAGGTCTGAATATAAGAAAGGCCGTAAAACTGATTCTTGTGGCACACCCAACCAAAACTACAACCAAACGACTTTTCATTATTTAGAGCAACACAGTAAATATTTTTATTAAGACACGCAGCCACATACTTCCTAGCGTTGCCGATTTCATGATGATAAAGGTTAAACAAAAGCTTTAAATAAGATCTTCAATTTATGATTACTCCTAATATCAAATATATACTTAACTGAGAAGGTATATTAGCTAGTATTACTGCAAAGTAATTCATAAAAACATTTGCGAAAAGTAAATAAATCATAGGTTAGTTAGTACATTTAAAAAATAAAATTAAACTAAAATAAAATACAATATACAAAAAAGGTACACAAACTTCAAGTTTTCTAAATCCCTAAATTGCCTTGTAAATGTGACATATTATTGTCAACAATGGCGAAATTGGTGCGGCTTTGCCACTTCGTTCCGGAGCATTGATCTCTTGACAAATTACGATGTACGATAGATAGAGGGCAGAGGTCATTGTAATTGTTACATAAGTATACCATTAAAGGCCATTAACCCTGCAAAAAACAACTCATAAATAACCAGACCGCAACCATGTGTCTTCTGGGCCCCACTAAATTTGGCAAACGAGAGCTTTGTAACAGCATTATGGGCTTGATACAGTGGAAACCACATTTTTATACAAATGGTACAAAATGGTGAGTAACCATTCGTAAATATAAGCGCGGGGAGCGTGGTTAGAAATTTAATGGTTAACCTATAATTAATGAGGTTATATAATTTTATAACCTTAAATGTTTATTGTGTATTTGGACCGTAATGATATCATTAATTATATTAATGTTACTTTTTTTTAAATTTTTATTTATACTTTTAATTTGTTTTGTTAGGCTTCTATGTTTTGTTCAAGCTGTCCGTTTAGCTGACACTTCCTCTCCCTATTGGAACTCTTCGTTAACGCATACAGTCTAACATATCGTATATCTATAAGTAAACAAGTTTTAGATGTTTCTATTTCTTTAAAAAAAATTACATAACTGTACTAAAATACATATTTCTAAATTCCAATAAACACGACAAAGAATATAAATTGGAAATAAACCAAGACTGATATATTGTACTCATACGAACAGGGGCAATGTCATTTTATTTGAAGGTGGTATTGAATAAGTTATTTTGTATCTAGCAGAGGCTCAGGTGCAAAATATGTCCATTTTGCCTAAATTCAAGGTGTGCAATTCACTTTTTATTATAGACGACTATTTTCTAGTCACTGATGTTGAGATATAAATTTTTACACGATCATAAAATTGGGATCAATTTTGTATGTATGCACGCTTTTCGCATAGCAAGGTAGGATTTTCAGCTTCACCCTTTGTCTTTGCCTAGCAGGGTGGACAGAGAGCCTGAACCTACTGTCGAAACATTACGTGTTGAGTTAACTCAACCCCACAGGTTGTCTTACCAGTGCGAGGAAATCAAAATAATTTAAATATAATAATTTCACCGAGTGGGAATCGAACCCGCAAACAGTCGCGTGTACATTCAGACGCTGTCCCCCTGTACATGTACCTGTGTGTATATAAAACTCTCATATATCGATAATATTAATATTAACACTTTTTTTTAACTTCACGCTGTATCCCGCATATAGCGGGGTAGACAGAGGGAACCAGAGAACCTAGTGTTAATACACTCCATCCTCTTTCAACATTTCCGTTCCCCACTTTCCGCCAAATTAAGGCATTGCGTGTTGAGTGGCGGAACTCAACGCCGCGCTTTGCCTTGTTACCAAACCCATGAAATAAAAATACTAAATTTTACATTTCCTGGAGTGGGAATCGAACCCACAACCTGTCGCGTTTACAGTCGCACGCTTGTGCCTCTGCGCCACGACAGGCGTCAACATATTTATCAACATATATTTTTGATAGATGAGTAAAAAAAATTGAATTAGAATTTGCATAAAATGCAATACAGTTTCAAATTAAATATACCCCATTTCTATCCACAGGTTGTTAATTTAAAACGATGCAACCGCAATTCATTAATTACCAGAGAGAACTGATGGATTTCCTTATTTTATTATTTAAACGTGTCCGAGTGCTCTGATTTCATATGCAAATTTTGCTCTCAATATCTCCCATGAAATGTTATATATTACCTACAAGCTTGCGAATTTAAAATTGTTCAAATAGCATTATCGTTAACACTAATAGAGTGGAATTATGTTTTTTATAAAAAAACCATATGATTAATGTATTTTTATTTTTAGGTGTAACGTATCTCCCATGTATAACTCACATAACAGTAGAGAAGGAGAAGTAGAGTCAAAACTTTATGGTATAATTCAGTTTTTAGTAATACCTTTTATATATGATAAAAAAGATGATAATATTTTTGAATATTTTTTAAACTACTTATCTAAAATGTCTTTAATTAAATTTTAAAACGTATCATATCACTGAAAGGTTAGTGAAAACTAAATAACCCTTACACAAACATTGAATAAGTAAATTTAGGCGAGCGAAGCTACGGACAAAAGCTATCTTAAAAATAAAATAATAACAAAATAAATATTTGTAAAAGCCAATACGTCTATCAAATAATATAATTCTTGTATCATTTTAAATTACTTTTATGTTAGAAATTTAAGATAAATAGAGTTCTTAATTGACATTGTGACTATAAATATAAAAAATTGCTTAATCATATTTTATATAATTTCTATTCATTTAAATATAATAGATACTCATACATTAATAACGTATTAAACTAAATAAAAGAAATCTATATTTTATACCTTTTACTTTTCCTGTGAGGGGACGGGGTTAGAATACAATTTCCCTCCGCCGCTGGATAGCGTCCCGTAAGAGGCGGGTGTCCCAGTAGTTAGGTGGTAAGAGGTTCATCCTCCGTTTGGCTCGCGACCACTATCATGTCAAAGACGAACCACCAAATATCTAATGATGTGTTCCGGTTCGATAGCATGTAAGCCAGGTTTTTTAGGTTGGAAACCACCACATTTTGGTGAAAGGATGGCCTTTCCCATGTGTAATGTGGTGGTTCCGATAGCGGACCTCTACACTGTCCTCCCCTTCCATCTGTATCCTCTAGGCCGGCAACGCATCTACAACATCTTATCCACTTACCGTCAGGTGGTCCTTCTACTCGTTTGCCATCCCTTATTCATAACAAAAATATATATATATATATTTCTTAGAAAAACCTTAACAAAATAATCTATCTCTTAATATTCACTTAAATAAACGTATCATGTTATTTTCAGAATCTTTTATGTAAATAAACTTTTATTAAAAAAGAATAATCCGCCTTAAGCATTACTTTTTTATATTAAAAATATGGAATGTAATATAAAAAGCAAGCTAAAACTGGCAACCTGATAAATTATACTATTCGATAAAAAATACGTTACACTAACTTATAACTGAAAATTTGTGGTCCACGATTTCTTTAACATTGACTTTATGAGCCTTACCATATTATTCCAATTTTTATTTTCCGTCATTTATAAAATGTAAATTAATAATAAAAAATAAATAATAAGTTCCTATAAAACGTAAATTCCCCTGCTGCGTAAACGTGAATTTTCCTGCATTTTTACATTGAGCGCCTGTCGTTGCACAGAGGCACACGCGTGCGATTGGCACAAACGCGACAGGTTGTGGGTTCGATTCCCACTCCAGGATATGTAAGTTGAATATTTTCATTTCCTGGGTTTGGTAACAAGGCAAAGCGCGGCGTTGAGTTCCGTCACTCAGCACGCAATGCCTTTATTCGGCGGAAAGTGGGGAACGGAGTGTCTTAACACTAGTTTCTCAGGTTCCCTCTGCCTACACTGCTATTGCGGGATACAGCGTGAAGCTAAAAAAAAAAACTAAAAAAAATTGGTTGCAGACGCAAATATATGTAGTGTTTTTTTTATCTTTCAATTAGTCATAGTGGACCGGTAGAATTACATTATCTTAATTAAACTAAAAGTAAAATCTTTTACTTAATAAAAAGTAGAAATTACGTAAACTGAGATGGAAGTGAATAGCGAACAAACATCGTAAAAGCGGGACGTAGCTAGAACGTGACAGGAACTTTTGTTACGGTATTGTCGCAGTGCTATATAGATTGTAATATTTGAACTGTATTTACTGCTTATTTTGTTTTTATTTGCTATAAAATAAACAATTATTGGCTCAAGCAGGTGCTCGGAATGTTACTCACTGACGGAAGTACAAAAATGAAAATCGTTTTAACGTTTCTTACAAAGATATATACGCTTATTTGTTAATAATAGTAAACATTTTCGTTCAGTTGTTTTTCAATATATGTTTGTTCTAGGTTCTTGTAAAAATAAAATACAAGAATAGTACTGAAGATTATGAATTGAATAAGAATGATTCTTAAATACAATAGCTTCTCCTAAAATGTATAAAAATCACGAAAGCCAAAAATCTTTTAAATATTTTTGAACATGGTATGATTTTAACGAAAACAACTGTGTGGTTTCTAATACCTTTATAGAAACATAAGTGATATAGATAAATATATGTTTTCATATAACTTTAATATTTAATCGAAGAACAGCAACTTTAATCCTATAAAAAATATCCCACTGTCCATACCCACGTTATGTAACATGAATTCAATTTATCTTTGATCAGAGATAAAAACAGAAAGTTGATACGAAATATCTTTATAAAAGTATCACTATCGAGGTAACTACGTTTTGGTCGGAAAATAAAATTATAGAGTACCTTTTCGCAGAAGGAGCGTAACACACTGCGAACGTGGTCCGCATGCTAAGCTTCAGAATCGTTGAGAAAGCTTCAGGTATCGATTTCTTGAAAATTGAACTGCAAACATTAAGAGCTTTTATAGGTAATGACAATAGATGAAAATATATTTATAGACAAGAAATATGCTCCAAACCTTAATAAAATATTTGTGTTTCGACATATGTTATAGCGAAATTTGATTTAGTTTTTAAAAAGTTTAACACGCTCAACCCTCGAAACATGTAATAGCAAATTATCCTTGTGTTCCTTTTATGGTAATACATACAGTAGTAATAAAAACGAAAATATATTTAATACTGAGAAATGTTTTCACGGTAAATGCATACTCGGCTTTAAGTAAAGTTTAAAATCCTATACCTGTCGAAATATCCGCCACATATTCCTACAAAAATCGTTAACAGAGGGATCATGGATGGTTGAAACTATAAAAGGTAAAAAAGGGTAAAGTGAAGTCCTGTGTCCACGAAACGTGATGCAGCTCTGAATACAAACGACCTAAAAATAAAAATAAAACTTTTGTCGCAGTACCTTTTTAAAATATCTCTAATTTGTTTATTATTGTGTCTAGAAGTATACGTTCCTTTATGGCGTAGATAATTTTGTACAAAGAATACAAAAATAAACTTAAAAGTTTCATTATGATTATTTTGAAATTGCTGTAACCTACAGAGGAAGTTAGATATATACATACATAGACCATAAAAATAAAGCTCCATTAAATCAATTGATTAAAAATGGGTTCAGAAAAAATTAATCAACCACGATTAGACAGATTAGGAACGTCATAAATCGGATCGGAATCCAAAAAACGTATAATGTGTGACTTTTGGTCTATCTTTTATTACACATATATAAATTAATCTATTTTATTAGTAAAATGATTTCATTCTAAATATAATATTTCTATACAAACACTAACATCGTAATATAACCAAAAAAAATTATCCATTCAATTTTCTACCAAAAAGTTCCCTCTTATCGTTCTAATAAAGCAAAATATTAAAAAAAGCGTTAGCATTACATTACAGTATGGCCACAAGATGAGTTTCCGCTTATCATTAAGGCCGTGGCTTTTAAAAAGAAAAGGGTAATATCCTTTTCGCTGGAAAAATAAACTATATCCATGAAGAATCAGGAAACTCTTCAATCAATTAGGAAGAAAAACGTTCAAGACAAATCATGGACCTGATTGAGTGGGGTAGGAGTCAAAAAGAGCAAAGGTAAATCTGAAGACCAAACAGCACTCAAGTATGTCCACTTAAAGACCCGAACGAATAAAAGGGATGTTAGAGGCAAAAATAAATAAATGAATCCCTTTCATGACTGCCTAAGACGGATTCCGTTAAAGACATGGCGGAGTTAAGTAGATTTGCTCAAGTATGAAATGAACTCTATCTTACTCTGTAGAGCTTAAACTCGTAAACATATATGAACTAAGGGTGTTATTCCATACATAATGCTTAGTACGTTACACTGAGTGAAAAGGAAAAGTGAAGTAAATTAATATATATTACGTAAATAAATAACATAGTAGAAGATTGGATACTATTGTTATAATTCGCAATATATAGGAGAATTAGTTATATTTAAAAACTGAGAATATAACAGAATCTCGAACGATCTGTATAAAAGAAAGCGCAATAAGCCTGATGTTGTCCTGATGCTGGTGTAAGCTTTTTAGTTCGCTGAAAAGAAGTATTTTTACAGGAGTTATTATAGTTGCCTTTTGTAGATTTTACTTGACTTCTTCTATAATTAAATGTCTAGACTCACTTCTTTTCTAGAACAATAATGTTAGTTATATTACAAATTTATAAAAGATACATTTTCCTTGACTTTAATAAAATAATGCCAAGAGTCAAATAAAGTAACGCTTTTGTTAGAAACAAAAGAATAAATGTTTTTAGAGTAATTTCCTTAATTACATTATTGTCCATCGGAAACAAAGAAAAACTTTTTATTATTTGTATATAATGATATATTATGTAAGTTAGCAAAATCAAAATAAAAGAATCTGTGCCTTTATTCCAAACGTCATTGACGTGAATACGTTGAAGATACTCGTGTAGTCCGAAGAGAATGAGAATATGTATAATATACAACTCAAGAGTTCACGTGAAAAGAATTTTTCATCAAATATTCATTTCATGATACATTTTTAAGGCATTTTTTCAATTAATTTGGTGCTACAGCTAAAATAATTTCGGTTTTGTTACCTACATTTTAAATAAAATGTATTTTTTTGGAACATTGGATTTACTGCCTTCCTTTCAATATGTAGAAATAACTTTACCCATATGAACACGTAGGACGATGAATATATTTAAAACATCTATTAGAACGTTCACCCTTGTCATTTCAAAAAAATCATACACAAATTTAAATCATTTATGATCAAGCCACGTATATATAAATCTATAAGGAAATGATTCGACCTTCTAGTCATACATTTTACCACGTAACAGAAATTCGCCTGATAGATTCCAAGTTTCTTTAACGACCTGCCCAATTTAATTGCAAACAATTGTAAACTTTTACACAGTGCAGTGATTGTACGGTGGACTTTGGCTTTAAAGAAGAAATTTCTACTACAAATTACGTAATTTTCAGGTAAAAATGACCAAACAACGTATTTCGACCTAATTAGGAAGCCTTGCAAAACTTTGCCTTTTGTTTATTATTAAGAGTAACAATTTCTAGAAGTTTCTAACTAATTATTTAATTTTTGTTGTTTTAATTTACAATTCTTTTTCTTCTTAACCTCGGCCATTTTTTCTATTTTTATTTAAGTTGAAGTACTCGAGTTTTTAAATAATTAAAGAACTAAAAAACTGACCCCGGAAACTCAGTAGGGCTATAACACTGTGATCAGGTCACTTAATAGAATTATTCAAATTTCAGGTTATCTGTAACGAGGATAACTATTTATGTGTCATTGAACATAGAACTGACAAACTCAAAGTAAATAAGAGTACTTATATTTCTATTCGAGATGGCCGCCGCTACAAGATGGCGGACACGCCATTTTGTAGCGGCGGCTATCTTGGATTCACAATAATATTGAATATGGATAATTGTATTGTCATCGGAATCAAAAGGCTAAGAAAATCGGTTAACGGAAAGAAGGCTTAAATTTCATTTACTAATTTTGACTCAAACAAACAAACGGGATTTTTTACCGTACGATCTCCTTCGTGTGTTCTCCATTCAATGTGACATTGGCAAAGTTATTAATGCTCAACTGGCACGCTCCAAACGCCATATGATAAGAACCAAACCAAACTATATTTCTATTCTAATGCATATATAACATTAATTTTGACAGGTAGGAAGAAAAAACTTAGTGACGTTACATGAAGGAAAAAATAATATCGCCACTTCATGTGACACTCGAGCACTCGATTATTAACTTTCCATCGTCACGACGATTAGTGCGTAAAACTAATATTTATATATAAACCTATTTAAAAAGTGTAAGTATTTAAACGGCTTATATTTAATAAAATAAATTATATTTTTTTATCTTAATTATTTATTAAAGCAAATGTACATAAATCCCTCTTCTGTAATATATTTTTATTCCCATCAATTAATGGCATAACTGATGGACTTTTATTTACCTATCACAATATAAAAATATATATATATATATATGTATATTCATGTGTCTATACATATATATGTGTCAACGCCTGTCGTGGCGCAGAGGCACATGCGACTGTAAACGCGACAGGTTGTGGGTTCGATTCCCACTCCAGAAAATGTAAAATTTAGTATTTTCATTTCTTGGGTTTGGTAACAAGGTAAAGCACGGCGTTGAATTCCGCCACTCAACACCAATGCCTCAATTCGGTGGAAAGTGGGGAACAGAATTGTTGAAAGAGAATGGAGAGTCTTAACACTAGGTTGTCTGGTTCCCTCTGCCTCCGCCGCTATATGCGGGATACAACGTGAAGATAAAAAAAAAGAAAACAATGTGTCTATAAAAATTTAATGCTCATATTATTAATTCAGTTTATAAATACATTGCAACGGAAATAATGTGTGAAACATGTCCACACCGGTAACGTTTGCCGGACACATGTCGTGCCGTGTTTAGGTTCCAAATGTCAACTGCTACCCGCTCGGCTTAGGTTGGGGCTACGAAAGGAAGAAGCACATCTTTTTTCAACTTAAACAAAATCAAAATCAAATTATTAAGATTTTAATAAAAAAAGAAACCCGACTTCAAATAAAATGTACTAATAAAAGGTAGAATTATTACGAATAACTCAAAAACTACTCGTCCGACCTTAACTAAATTGAAATGAAACCACATCAGAAAATGAAACCACATCAGAAAATGAAACCACATCAGAAAAATATTGACGATGCTATCGTATAAGAAAAGAATCATCAATATTGATTCACCTAAATAAAAATGACACGGTAACACAAAAACAAGGCAGTCGAAGTGATAACCAAACCAACAATCCTTCTGGAAATCGGTTAGTATAACTTGACTTGTTAGTATAACTGACTATTTAAAAACACAAAACAGTTTTTATTTTTATTATGAAATCTTTGTTTTTCGTGATTTCGAACACTTTACAGTTTGTGGTCAAAGTTAGACTGAGGTCGGGTTTCCAAAAATATATTTCCGACTACTAAAATATACGCGAATTATCCGATTACAACAGTTTCTTTTAGTTTTTATTTTTTGGACAACGTATCGCGTTAAGTAGCACCACCAACAGAAACACACCACAGAAAATTGGAATACGGAGTGTCTCAAAATAGGCTCTCTCTCTGTCTATCCCGCGATACGGTAAAATCAAGAAGCTGAAAAAAAAGGAATATTTTAATATAAAACCATCGGCTGGCTTAAACCTTAGATATACCAACGAAATCATAACGCCATCTAATTTTACTATACACACATGAATATTGAAACTCTATTAAATTATGAAAAACTTCCTGGGTTGCATAGCCCCAATTTTATCACTGTTTAAATGAGATGAGTTTTCGGAAGTACTTACAACGTATTTTGATACGCGAATCTATACCAATAACTCGTCCTACATTATTTTTGTTATTTTTACTACATTATTTTTTACTATACTAAAATAGCTTTTAGTTTATAGTTTCTTAATTCAAACATGATCAATTATAAAGTAATTAATTATAAGTATTTTTATTAAAAAATATTTTATATAGGAATACTAATAAGTGGATCTGTGATAAATCAGAAATTCAATGTTAAATAAATGGTGCTAAGTCACTTTAAGCTTATAAAAAAACATTTCTTTAATTTCTCATTATATACAAAAAAATAAAAAAGTCCTTTTCCTTCCACACAATAATAATACATACTTATATAACAAAACATGCTGATACATGTACTTATATGATTGTAACTCGATATGCATGATCACGCACTGCATTGGACGGATGATTTGACTGCAAATATCAAACGTCGATCATTCATCAGAGTATTGGATACGCATGAATGAATAATATCTGGTTGTAGTGCTCGATAAGTAATGAGGAAACGAATCGATTGTAATTAATCGATTTTACACTACAATATAATACTGGCTGAATGTAATTGTTCACTGCTAATAATATTTGTAAAACATTTGTCTAAATAAAAGAAAAAAGAAAGAGTTCCTGGGTCTGGTAACAAGTTCCGCCACTCAGCACGCAATGCCTCCAGCTAAATGTGGGGAACGGAAATATTGAAAAGAACGGAGTATCTTAACACTAGGTTCTCAGGTTCCCTCTGCCTATCCTGCTATGTGCGGGATACAAGCGCTGAAGAAGCGATGAAGCTAAAAAAAGACAGAAAATGTGACGTGTCCCTATCAGTGACGAAATGATGATATACTCCAAATCAAATGTTGAACATATATTACCAGACGAATACATTTATAAGAAGTGATATTTCTCGATTATAATTTTAAAAATATATTATGCAGGCTATCGTGGCGCAGTGGGACAGCATATGGCTGTAAAGTATTAATTGTGAGTTGGATTCCCAATCGGGGGAGTGATTATATTTTTTGTCATCTCTGCCTACCCTGCTACTTATTACCTAAGCTAAAAATATATATTTTAAGTATTATATTTAAACGTTAAGAACACGATAATATCTACTATCTACGAACTTAACTCACCAAGTCCCAAAGCAAAGCAAAAAAGATTAAAAAAAAACTAATTCGCACTTGACAAATACCACTGTCTTTACAATAGATAATTTAAAGGAAAACAAAGTGAGATTTGTCACCAACAATATTGAATTTATAGGGCGTCTTAATAAGGCGCGCCATCTGCAACGTCACGCTACATTCCGTGTCGAGGCTACTTAAGGAGCTCGTATTAAAATGAGATACTTTATGCCAGGTACTTTATTTTACTGGCCAATTGAATTGTTTATTTTAGTTTAAGAATTTTTTGTAAAAGGCAAATATTGTAAAGGCATAAGCTATAAGCGGAAAAATTATAATTTAATAACCAAACTGTTATGTTCTTTACGATTTTTTAGGCGTCTTTCCGCAAAGTAGGTTAGTCAGAGAGTATTTTGTGTCAAAACAATCCGTTTTCTACTTGTTTACTTAATAACTATAAATTAATATAATCACCTGTCGTGACGCAGAAGGCACAAGCGTGCGATTGTAAACGCGACAGGTTGTGGGTTCGATTCCCATTCCAGTAGTGGAATTTTTCATTTCTCGGGTTTGGCAAAAGCGCGGCGTTGAGTTTTGACACTCAGCACGCAATGCCTCAATTCGGCGGAAAGTGGGGAACGGAATGTCTTAACACTAGGTTCCCTCTGCCTAGCCTGCTATATGCGGGATACAGCGTGAAGCTATGTATGTATAATAATTAATTGATTAATATTACGATGAAGACAGTATTAAAATCTATTAAAAATATTTAAGAATATATATACAGCAAAGTGTTGAAGTGTTTTTCTGTAATTCTTCATAAATATTTATTCAAATATTATATTGAAATTAAAAAATATATTCGCGTTTCTTGAATATTTTAACATAGTTTATTTTAAGAATTTCAACATTCTAATGGTAATTATTTTTTAAAGGACCGTTAAGCTTTTATTCACTACGTGTTATTACAGTAATAACTTGCCCTTAATAAATGTCAAATATTTGTTCAATATTAAATTTATTGGTATTACTATAATACGTTTATGCTGTATGCGGCAGTGCATCAATGACATTACTTATTTCTTATTAGAAACAAATAAAATGAAAATAATTTGTAAACAATAACTCAAAGATTTGTGGCAAAAAGTAAAATATGCTTTTATAATGTTTAATTAACATTATATTCAGTGTGACAACGTTCGACTGTACATAAGCTTAATAGTGGATTTATATCCATTCGGGGTAATGATTATTTTTTTTATATTTTCGCTGTGGCGAGAATACTGAACACTCAATGTCTCAATTACGGACGGAGCATGGAGTGTCTTGACTGACTCACTTACAGCGCGGTATCTAAATAATTATTACTTATGTTTACTTTGCTGGTGGTGAAATTAAATCGGACGAGCGCAAATATTTATACTTATAACACAGAAAATTACGCAAAACCTAGAAATAGGTTCAGCACGCGAAATGTCTAAAATGGCAGGCAAGTCGTGGAACAAGTACAATACACTCTTTTTGCTTGCTTTAATTATTTAAAAAAGTATCCCTTATCAACTTATGATTATTTGTCTGAAAAATCGCGATTTCAAATAATAAACTCTCTTTGATATTCTTAAAAAACATTAAAATTGGCATAATAAATGACGAAGTCAATCTTGTTATTCGTAAAATATAACTTTGTATTCATGTTTCATACAGTAGGGAGTAGGGAGAGCTTCATGAAACCGTGAATATAAATAAAAGTAATTGACAGAATATTACAAACATTATAGTATAAAATATGCCCCTAAATGCTGCAATTTTAAGGCCGATGCATATTTCAAGTCTTGCAAGAAATTGAATTGCCAATTTGCATTCTTTATTGCCGGAAGAAAGAGCTAAAGAAAAAAAATTAAGGCTATAAAACAGTAACTGCTCTTGATTACGCTCGTAACTTTTTGACTGGCGATGTTCAAAATGTTCTAAATTTAATTAATTTTCATTATAATATAACAATACGTATTAACACTCTATCTATACATATAGTAATTTAGAAAATATTTATCTATTTATATAAAGGAAAATAAAATATTTTAATAATTTACCAAAATGAATGAAATAAATTGTGACAAGTGCTCCCATATGTTATGCAATTACGTCAATAACGTTATATTATATTACGTTGTTAAATAATGCAAAATTGTATTACATATGGAAAATATTTTTATTTTTCCCATATATATAATAGGGAGGGCAAAGAGAATCTAGTGTCAAGACATTAAAGATAAGACATTCTCTTATTTTCGCAGGAATATACATTGCGCATTGAGTAGCGGAACTCAACGCTACGGTTTGGCTTACCAAAGCGGGAATATGAAAATAATTTAAATAAAGTTGCTGAAAAAACAAATACCATCCCACAGCACCAATAGTCTTATATGCACATAATATGTACGTACCAAATTTTTCTTGTCATAAATATGAAAATTTATGTATATAAATCTTTTAAAAGGTAATCTTATAAAGACGTCCTTTAGACAACAAGTTATTTGGCACAAACTTATTTGATAAGCTTTAACAGTACAACTATTTTACAATTAAGCTATACTGTGAAACGATTGCAACCAATTTGTATTAAAGAGACATATTTTCAGTCCTCAAAGAGAAAGTTCTTTAAACAAGTTATATGTTTGCTAACTATATAAAGAGATGCAAATATAAACAAAGATAAACATACACGTATTTCAGAATTTTAATTGAACAATTCGTTTTACTTTCGTTTGTGAATTTCGTCTTTCTATTTTTTATTTCTTTCAACCATATCCTTTTTCATATTGCAAAAATAAAAAATGAGGCTTATCTTACAACATTTTCATCTATTGTAATATAGTATGCAGAGAGAACCAAGAGTAGATACAAGAAGAATTCGAGATATTACTTATGGAGTAACGAAATACAACGCCGCGACTTTTTTTTTAACTTCACGCTGTATATATAGCAGGGTAGGCAGGTTACGCATATAGCAGGGTAGGCAAAGGGAACCTGAGAACCTAATGTTAAGACACTCCGTTCTTTTACTTTTTACATTTTCTAAAGTGAGAATCAAACCCACACCATGTCGCGTTTACAGTCGCACGCTTGTGCCTCTGTGCCGCGAATTGCTTAACATAATGTTTGAAATTTACAGAGAAGTGAAATAATTTAAATACAAAGATTCCCCGGGAATCACACCCACAACCATTGTGGTGACAGTTACTCACTGCGCCACGATAGCGCATTACGTATATACAAACATATAAACAGATAACATATAGTAGTGACCTCTATAAAAATAGTATATTATACACAAAAGGAATCACACTACGCAACGGGCAATGGCGACGTTACGCGATTATGGTTATTATCATTAGAACAAACGATAGCTTGGCTATAAACGTTACGACACATAAAATTAGTACGATGGACATTTAATGGTTTCATATATTTTTTTTGCAAATATAATGTAACTACTTTACGTACTTGAGTTTTATGTACTTGAGAAGACCGTTGTGGTGTAGTGGAAAAAGATTTGAGTATTAACACGATTGGTTGTGGATTCAATCCCCGATACTAACTGTATATTATTTTGATTTCTGAATAAATTACTTTTTATATATTTCACTTTAAGTCAGTATTCTTTTCTTTTTTGTTAAAATATTTATTATTGCATACCTTCCCGAAATAACCTATAAGTAGACATGTTAAATTTTATTTTTTGCGGCCGCATAACTGTCGTAAAAAGGAGTACATTTTTTTTCCCTGTCGCCTGTCGTGGCACAGAGTCACAAGCGTGCGACTGTAAACGCGATAGGTTATGGGTTCGATTCCCACTCCAGGAAATGTAAAATTTTCTAGGTTTGGTAACAAGGCAAAACGCGGCGTTGAGTTCCGCCAATCAGAACGCAATGCGTCAATTTAGCGAATGTGGGGAACGGAGTGTCTTAACACTAGGTTCTCAGTTTCCCTCTGCTTACCCTGCTATGTGCGAGACACAGCGTGAAGTTAAAAAAAAAAACCTTTAAATATTATAATAATAGTGATATCTATAAAGCTCACAATATACGACCTTTACATAACCAAGAGCGTGCAAAACTTAACTAACGCAAATTTAGTCGATTTTTTTTCTAGTACACTATGAATATAAGTATTACGTGAAACTATTTAACCTTGACTTAAATTTCTAACATATTACGTAAATACGCCACCCATTTTTATAGTCAGTATACTATTGAGACGCATTTGTATAAATAAACGCATGGTTTATATGTAGATTAAACTTCTACTAGAAGAATTTATGATATTTTTAATATGGTTATTATACAATAAGGATTTTGTTATAATAAATGCAAGTATTGGGCCATAAAGCCTTAAAAGCGAGTAGAAAGTAAAGAACGATCGGTTTCCATGTAAAGTTGTCTTTTCTTGCTCCTAAACATGCAAAAGGCACTTGATGGTAAACAATTGAACAGCTGCTCAATGTATGTTTTCATTGACGATATATATATAATATGATGAATCTCTTATTTTTTCATCATAACGTTTGGCTATACAGTTTTATAGTAACAATTTTTTTTATAAAATTTCTGAAAATTTCAATTTTCTTAAGTTCTGTAACTGTTAAAATTAAAGTTAACAAATAACATACACACTTACATATCGATATCCATATATTAATTAAACAAATATTATTCACCAATAACGTAGCAATAATATACATTAGCTTAGAAAACACTTGTCGAGTTATGAGCCCCTAAAGCACTTATCGTGTGCATACACGATCAAAACCTGTAGAACTTATAACACCGACGTGCCTACAAATTGACAAGCCACGAAACCTCTTATACCAGAGATATTTCATCCTTATGCATCAAGACGTAAGGACTTTACAACCTAGTACAACTAAATCAATTACATGATAGTGACCTTTATGCTAAACACGTTAGAAGCTGTAATTGCTTGTACAAACCCCAGGGCTACAAGATATTCAATTTTCCCGCACGGATGCTTGGATCTTCGAGGTCTTGAAATGGGATAACAAGAAGGGGCTACAATATTCATAGTTGTTAGGTTGGTACGTAAACTACAAGGTCTTGTAATAACCTGTAATAATTTAGTACTAGTTTTAACCGCGTTTTTTCACGTCATCTAAACTCCATTGGGAATATGTAGGTCTACTTTGTGGATGCCACTCAAGTAAAAGTTTTTTCATATTTTAATAATGAATGAAATTGTTCTTTTCTTAATTTCATAAAATGTAGTCTTTATAAATGCGCGTAGTACCTATCCGTTTCTACATACATACATACATACATTATATTATATTTTTATTAGGTATATGTTAGCTCTTCAGAACACGTGATAATATTCAAGTGACCATTGCAAACCACTATAAAAGTGGACATGGATAAGAAAAATCACAAGTCTTAAAGCAGTGTATATACTATATGCTTGATATTCATCCTAATATATTTTAAAAATTAAGTAGTATTTTTTATCATTTTTATCCTTACTAATATTATAAATGCGAAAGTAACTCTGTCTGTCTGTCTGTTACGCTTTCACGCCTAAACCACTGAACCGATTTTGATGAAATTCGGTATGAAGATAGGACTAAACTAGGGAAGGACATAGGATACTTTTTATCGCGAAAAAAATGATAGAGGGGGTTGAAATAGGGGATGAAAGTTTGTATGGAAGTTCGTTATTGTCAAACATAAAATCATGTAAGATTGTTTAACTGTTTACAACTTCACCACATAAACCACTTAACCAATTTTGACAAATAGTCTAGACCTTGAGAAAGACTATAGGATACTCCTTATCATATCGCGCGATAAAACCGATTTTCACGCGTGCGAAGCCGCGGGCGGAAAGCTAGTATCAGATAAAACCAAAAAAATATAAGAATCAATATTTCATCTTATTAAGGTCAACACAAATTCGCAGTACATGGTTCACAGTACACGTAACTCCTAACTAACACCTGATGACATAAATTAACTATATACATAATATTAATCCAATAAGCCCGCCGATAATAAGACTTAACATAATACACACGGACAGACCAGATTAGCATGTGTTATATTGGTGGGATTATCGCGCCTTACATCCACCGTGGAATCATAACTGCTATGCGTCTAAGTTAATTTATTATACACCTTTAATGTGGTGTAACTTAAGTAGAAGTTTGAGATTTTCATATCAAAAATGCATATCAGATGGAGTTATATTTGAAAATAGTATGTGAAATACCTGCATAATCATTATATTATACGTGAAGGTAAACTTAAAGGTAACCTTTGTACCTTTATAGGACAATTGTGAGGACGGAAGAGTTTGACATATAGTTATAAATAATAAATGTTGACTGTTATTTCTAAAAATATTTTGAAAAGAAATAAATTTATTGTCAAAATTTGATCTATTAGAAGCAATAAATTTATTTCTTTAATAGTAACAGACATGTTTAGATACATCATTGTCACATAATTTGAACTTATCATTATATGAGAAGTTTTTTTATTCCCTACACCTGTATTTAGGTAAAGTTTATATGAAGTGCAAAAACTAATATTTTTTAATAAAACATCAAAATAATAATAAAATAATGATAAAAAACCATGCATTAGAGATACTTTTATATAAAGTGACAAATACGTTACTAAAGCAATGCTTATTTTACGGCTCTATTAATCTAAGTATAATTTAGCCAAGAGTTTTTTTACCAACTTAAAAAAAGAAGGAGATTCTCAATTTGACTGTATTTTTATATGTATAACATTTACTGGGTGAATTGATTTTGATTATTTTTTGTTTTAAACGATAGCTCGACACCGAACGGTAGCGATTATGATGTAATCACATTTAAATTTAGTTAAGTAAATTTAACAAGTAGATTTTTTTTAATTAATAATAATAATATATTTATTTTCAACAATAACCAAAGTAACAAATAAGAAATTATATAATATAAAGCCAAAGCTATAATAAAAGGTTGTGGTTTGCTGGTGCCCGATATAGGTACGAAACCCGTGATACAGGTCACCAGGTAGTTCTTGAGTTTTTAGTAATCACTTTACTATTTAGTGCATTTTACTTGGTTGTTTTTCTTTTTTTGTTATAATCTCAATTATTATATTCACAAGACGCGGCACTAGATTTTGTTACATAACATGTAATGGGCGAAAACTGGAAACAATAGAACACTAATCGATATTTTTTCAATTGATATATAAACAAATAAACCATATACAGATAGAAACTATCGACAAATAGTATTTCTTTGATAAATAAAGTAAAAAGTTTAAAGGAGGTGACTCGAGAAGTCGTCTAACTTTAAAGTTCAAGACGAAATTAAGAAACTTCTGATGAGTTGATAACAATGTTATTACATTTTACTTGTGAACTTCAAACATATTGCTAATAAATACAGTTTATATTCTCAATGTTCATATGATAACTTTATATCATAAAAAAATAAAGTTTCATTTTTCATTAAAGCTTAACGTCATTGTAGTTCAGTGGGGCGACGTCTGACTGTAAGCGTGATTAGTTGTAGGTTCGAATTCCAGTCATAGGAATGACTATATTTAACTTATTTTCATTTCTTAGCCTTGTAAGACCAAACGTGGAACACCACTCACTCAACAGAGTGACACGTGATGTCTAGAAGTCGGGCGAACAGAGAGTCTTAACACTGGCCTCTCTCTTACTACCCTGCTATATGGGGTAAAGCGTAAAACTGCTACCATATTTTAATCTCGGCTTGTAACATATTTTTGTTTGTCTCTATCTATGTAATAATATCAAAAATTATTGTACGTCTATTTAAATCCATTTTTTGGTTTCCTTAATTGCACATGTATCCGGATCCCATGACAACACAGTATTTTCACAGCATATACTAGGTATCTTTGTCAGGAAACCAGACAACGAGAAAATACTTTAAAAAGTATTTTTATTGTATTTTTAAACTAGGTACAAATATTATATTAAAAAGTAAAAAAAATAGAATCAACGACAAAAAACAACATATTTGATAGCTAAGGTTCTACTTAAGTATCACATTTGTACGTTTAAAATAACAAAACGTAAATTTAACTTCCCCCACTATACCTGATCTCTTATTCAATCTCTAAACTGGTAACACAAACTCATCAAGACAAACGACAAACATCGTTTCTAAAATTACCTTTTTAAAACATGTACACTTATTCAAACACCATAAATCCCATTAAATTCCATTATACTAATTGGAATGAACGCATTAAAAATTCATAGGCATACCCCCCGTACTCGTAAAGGACAAACAAATCACGATAAAGAGCCCGCTCACTTTCATCTCATTAATGTCGTGGACGCATTTAATTAAAATTCGCCCTCCGACTTCATCTTTGTAGGGCTTGAGCTCGTTATTAGCACATTCCTCGGCACGTCTTTGGTAACGTAACGGAAATTAGATTGATATGGCGTTTGAAAGACGATACTTTTCTTTTGAATACAGTGTTACATAATATATACATATGTTTGGGATTATCTACTGTTATATTTTGACGTATGTTGATTAATATACTGTTATTGCTTTTATAAAGAAGTAGAAATATTATTTAGAAATTAAATAATTTAATTAATATATCGCAATACTTATTGTTTTTAATATAAAAATGTATATCATTAATACATAGCCTACTCCGAGACATTCTAAGACCAAGACATTCTCATTTTTCAAAGGTGCATAAAAATAAATAAAATAACATATGATTAACTCCGTCCCATGTGCTAGAATATATTGGATAGCCATGTATTTTTTTCTACTCTACATCCCCCGTGATTTGATACGGGCGACAGAAAGACCAGCTTTTTAGTGAGACTTTTGAGGTTGTACTATTTTTAACTTTAGAGCTATTTCTGCAATGTTTATAGGTATAACGCTATCTGTACTAATTATATGATACGCCGTGCGGCGCCGTTGTAAATAAGGTTACTTGGCATCAATGCATTTTAAATGGTAAATGTTAATATTAGAGTAGGATAATACAAAATATCTTATTATTTTGCTAACCACTTTTGAATTGAAACTTATAAAAAAGTTTGTCATTGCTATTTTTTTAAGAAAATAATACATTTAAATAACATCTATTTATAAATACGTGCAACAAAAACTTTGATCTTTTTTACGAAAATTACGCGGACGAGCAGCATGAAATTGGGCACAATTATAGTTTATATAGAGATGGAGTGCAGAATGCTAATATTTTTTTAAAAATAATGCATAAAATGTATATTAAATTAATAAAATAAATCACACACACTGCCATGGTTTGACATCCATGTTCATATAAAGTGACATATATATACATTACCTAAATACAACGCGTTGTTAACACGTCAACGGGGACATATTATAGTAATAATAAATTGATAGTACGTTTTTCAGAATAATTTCGAAGAATTTTTTTAAGCACTTAATTACTAATATTAACTTAGAAAATAATCTATCCAGCACATTAGTTAATTGCTATTTTACTTCTTAAGTCTTTCGGATCTTATTCAATATAGTTTATGATGTCTGTTTACTGTCAGATTGTGTTATCGTATATTCATACTAACATAATTTTCCGTCTGCCTGTCAATTATGCATCTTTCAAGAACAAACAGTAGTCCACTGAACCAAAATAAGTAAAGTATGGAATATCAGAAATCAAACGCCATAAAAAAAACAGAAATACACATATCGTATCGAAAATTAAGTAATTTTCAAAGACAAGTGAAAACGCCTCAGTTCAGTTCTTTAATTACGGCGCTTCGAACGGGCCAATAGAGCACAAATCTCTTGTCATGTTATATGGAGAACAAGCGGAGGAAGATTTATTGATAAAAAGAGATTAAGTTACACTATGGAAAATTGCATGTTAAAACAATCCAGTATTAATACACCACCTTCACTTATATAACAAAACAGAAGACGCCTCAAAGACAACCCGAAGTAGAAAGTTATTGCCACTTTGACTTTTTTTTATAGTTCACACTGTATCCCGCACATAGCAGGGTAAGCAGAGGGAACCTGAGAACCTAGTGTTAAGACACTCCCTTCTCTTTAACATTTCCTTTCCCAACTTTTACTCTTTAAGCATACTTCTTAAAATGTCATGAATTCTCTTAAAACAAAGACGAACTGCTTCTAATATAATTCAGCGTTTAACTACTGAAACTTGTCAAGTTGAAACCTCTCAAATAGATAACCCTAAAGTGAATTGAGAACTCCAACAGCCCAAGTACTAAATACGTTAAAGTTTAATTCTTCGAAATAACTTAACATTGTTTTGGAATTTGAAGCACTTGTATCTTTTTACTTAATTGGTGAAATTTTGTAATTTTCTATTATAAGTACTTCGGTTGTTTTTTTTTTGCACCGCTATGTATCTCTTATGGTTCTATGCCGAAATACACAAGAAATTTTGTCTTGATAAAAAATAGACGAAATATAAAAATAACTTTATATCACAAATATTTTTTAGAAACTAGGTTAAGACTATCGACATAACAAATTACCATCTAAGAATGGAGAGACCTACAGAATTAAACATTTACGTCTTTAACAGGCCTTGATTAATTTTGTACAAGCTTGGAAACCGAATCAAGGCTAACCACAAGACCGATGGGGAACTCAAGCACACACACAAACGCAGTTTAAAAACGTAGGTCGCCGTAATCCTAAGGTTCTCAGCGATTATGCGGGTGAGTAAGATTGATGACGACCAAAGAACGCCGCCCGACTTAACCCTCCAAATCCTGGATTATGAGGCATAAATAGCAATTCATTTTTATCCTAACACTTAGTTTATTCAATATACATACTCATGTTTCTTTCTAGAGTAAAGTAATTACAGCTTTTGTTTTGCACTGGGTCAAAGTCGTTTTATTGAAAAAATAGTAGGGCAAACTTTGTTTACCATTTTTTTGGCTCCTAGTCGGATATATTGCAAAGGTATAATATCGCAGCGCACTGGATCACAGGGTCTGATTGTAAACGCGGCCATTATGTATTCGATTCCCACTTGGGGGAATAATTAAATTTAAATTCCATATATCATATATAAAATCAATTCCCCGCTCTGATAAGACTAAACGCGTCATTGACGTTTGCGCTAGTCAACACACAATGCCTCGAAAGCGGAAATGGGAAATAGTGTATTGGCACGAGATTCTCCTACATTGATATACGAATAACTAATAAAGCTAAAAAATAGAGTACTATAAAAGTCAGAGAACTGTCTATGAATCCTTTCAAGCAAACAAAAGATACATGAGTATTTAATTTACTATCCATAATCTATCATTGATAAACTGTCATATTTTCTTTAACTTAAATACTATCTTTGTCTCCTAATTTAGAAAATTTTGTTTTAATCATATCAATTGTAAAGAAAGATATTCTTCAGCTTAAGAAAACTATTTATATCAATTATTGCATTTAAAGTCCATGTGGTACGGTAGGAGAGCGTCTGATTGTAAACGCGATTAGTTATGGGTTCGATTTCTACTCGGGGAAATGTTTATATTTATATTAGTTTCACATATCCGCTCTGGTTGATTTCCATCACTAAACACGCAAATTCAGGTGGAAAGCGGACAACACAGAGTGTCTAGACACTAAGTTTTCTGACTACCATGCTATGCGAGGTTAAGTACGGAGCTACAAATAATAGAGTGTACTAAATTACAATTTTTATATATAAAATTGATTTTATTTGTAAGAGTGGCGTGTGTCTTAAGCTTTTGCTTACTTTTCCGTAAAAGAGGCGGGTAGGATTACTCAAAATCAGAGTCATTTAGTGACGCGCCACCGCGCCTCCCCAATTAGGTAACACCTTAACTTTACCCGACGTAATTACTCAGCCATGTTTGATTCGAGCTTACGTTATCGCCCAAACAAAGTGGGACAGGTTGGCCGTTCTGTATGGCGCTGTAATGGACGCGCTTGTGAAATATCACTTAAATAACTGTTTTTATATATTTATAGTTAAAATTTTGAGAAAAAAAGAAAATCTCGATCTCATAAATAGTATAATAACTTAAATTATTACGAATAACTCAAATCTACTCGTCAGTTTTTAACTAAATTTAAATGAGATCACGTCAGAAGCTCTGGCTACCATATAAAAGAATCATCAAATTTGGTTCACCCAGTATAAAGTCGTGAGGTATACATAAAAATAACAAACTCACACGTCATATAAACTCGTTGAAATATGTTGTAGTGAATATTTATTTTGTATTTACAATTGCAAAGTTTGCCAATATTAAAATAAGTTGTTCGAAATTTTACTGTAGTTCGAAATTAATAAAAGTTAAATGCTTCAACATTATTACAAATATTTATATATACATACATACATAGCTTCACGCTGTATCCCGCATATAGCAGGGTAGGCAGAGAGAAGCTAGTGTTAAGACACTCCGTTCCCCACTTTCCGCCGAAATATTTATATATAAAATCATAATTTCTTATAGAACCATATAACAATAATTACTTACATATTATAAAGACAAATGTTCATACGAAAAACCAACTTGAATATTAAAAATATACCCAGTGTTTAAAAGGGGCATGCCCCTAAACACCTGACATGACCTTTTTGGCAATAAAAAATTTAAAAATTTTATCAACCAAAGTATAAAAAAAGGTTAAAAAAAAGACTAAAACGCTGCAACCTGAAATTTTATGAGCAATACTTGCTTAGTTGATACAAAAACGTATCTTCAAGTCATTCCTACCCCGAGGGTCCGCTTAACCTATTTTCATTTCCCTGTTTTTATTTCCTCAGTGCTGCGCGGAAACGCTATACGAGCACGAGGCTTTCCAATTTACTATGAGCCTTTTTCGGAAATAGTTTTCTGGGTCCAGTGATTACAGTAAAACATTCTTTTACGTGTACGCTATCTGGCAACACTGTCTCTCTAAATTAAATAAATGTTTATTTTAAAAAGAATTATATTTTTCTGTTTTCACACATTTTTCATCAATCGAGTAAAGCTTATAAAAAATAACCTCTCTCATCTATATTACCGCTTGTCATGGCGCAGAGGCACAAGCGTGTGACTGTAAACGCGACAGGTTGTGGGTTTGATTCCCACTCCAGGAAATGTAAAATTTAGTATTTTCATTTCTTGGGTTTGGTAACAAGGCAAAGCGCGGCGTTGAGTTCCGACACTCAACTCGCAATGCCTCAATTCGGCGGAAAATGAG